>OX387350.1:10562500-11135000 GCA_947563465.1 Archips xylosteana | reverse complement strand
AACAACACTGTTTTTTAAAAGCTGGTCACATTATTTTTACATTTGACATTTGTAACTGTCAGTTTAGGGCCGATTTTTCAACCCCAGATAAAAGTATACATCAGTTAAAATTATTGCTTTCCTTTTCTCAAGACATAGGAAAAAAAGGACAGAGCTTGCTTTTATCTGACAGATACTTTTATCTGGGGATTGAAAAATCGGCCCTTAGTCTTCGGGATTCATAAATAGACTTTAGTAACGGATTAGCGATTAAAGAAGTTAACTATTTGATTAACGGTGCCCAGCTATGGTATTTAATATTTGAATCCAAAGCGTTTGATTTGGAACGTTCATAAATTCGTATTTTCTTTTCAAAAATGAAAATAAACCATTAGGCGTATCATTTATCGTGTTTATTTTTCGCAGCGCTACATTGCACAGATAAACAAAAATCGAGTTAACAGTTCTAGTCATGGACTTATACCTACTCTGGACTGAGTACTAACTTTTATTAGTCAATCAAAAGTGACCCATATTACCAAGCAATACAGTTTAGTAATAACAACTAGAGACAGCGGTCCGAGAGAACAACAAACTATAGGAGGTAACGTCACGAGAGTTGGTCACTTCCTATTTCTGTGATGATTGACACAGCTACATAAAGTACTGATTGCAAAAAAGATAGTGAATGAATGAAAATCACTGAGTGAATGAAAATGTGAGTTATAATGATCTTATGATGAAATACTTACGCAATACCAAGACAAAGTATGGTTAGACACGTCATATTTAAGACGAAATATAACCATCGGTATTCTATCTCGTTCTAAAAGAAAACATCATCTGCAAATAGAGACAGATATACGTTTGTCTGTATTGGCTTTCAATTCAATGAAGCCAGTTTACTATAGTGTATTTATAAATCGATATGTATATCCTAGAGATGTGCCACTTTTATATCGATAAACTATAGCTGTCAAAAATAATTATCGTGTTTCGTGTGTTTGAAGGACCAAATTGGATTCGAAAAATTACTCACAAGCATACTATTCAGCATTTTAATGATTCTTTTTATACTCTTTTCCTTTAGTTAAAAAATTACGAAAAGCAGTTTGATATTGGAATGAGTAGTAGTAGTTGTAAGTTGTAAAATAGAAGTCTGCGAGATAAAAATAAGCGTACTGAGGCGCTTTTGGCAGGTGGCGGGGCGGTGTGGACTAGTCAAATCTAATAACGACAAACTCGAAAAACTATACAGAATTATTAACAAAAACAACAACAAAGACAAAACGCAAATTAACCTCCCCGAGCCTTACCGCCATCTGCCGATCGCCTAAAATGGCCCAAATAATACGTGCAACGTACAATTTTTGTAACGAGAACATACTTAGGTCCCGATAAGGCGTATCAATTTTCACTAATATATAAAAATCTCGTGTCACGGTGTTTGTTATCGAACTCCTCCGAAACGGCTTGACCGATTTTTATGAAACCTTTTGGTCTGTACTCGGTAGGTCTGAGCATAGGTCGTAGGCTATTTTTTTATACCTACCCCTATTCTTCGCAGACGGAGTTGCGGGCAACAGCTAGCTATTTATATTTATTTGTATATTTATGTACGAGTAGTATAATGGATATAAGGGGAAAAGTGAAACGACAATTATAATTTATAATTATAAAATAATATTTATGATTGTATTATACGTATGAACTTTTATCGTTTATTGACCACTAAATAAAACCATATTTTTTATTTCTATAATAAACAGAATACATTTTTGATTAATTATCTGCCAAAATTTCATAAATCAGGATCTTTAGGTAACCTGAGAACAATACACATCAACTATTAGCATTATATTAGCCATAATACAACTTACTTAGTTTTTCTTGTAGTGCTTCTCAGAGCCTATAAAAAGTTTAACTAAAACATATATTAATTGTAAATAAAAGTGACAAAACTGAACCTGACATAAAATATTCATTTATTTAACCACATACCTATTATCAAATTTTAAGTACATGAGCTGTCATAACGGCCTGAACAGATGTTTTGTTGTTCATTACTTTAATAAATCTTTGGCCTTACGTGATCTTTATGACTTCACAATATTTAGAACGGCAATTTATTTATTGAGAACAGATCATATAATCTAAACATTGCGCAATAAGTTCATAATGATAGTCGATAACTTACCGATGGAAAGATATTCTATTGATCACTTTATGTTAATACACCCATTCTACTCTTGCAACCGATAGCCACACAAGCCATGGTTATAGTGATATGAAATTAACTAAATTTCACTCTTCAAAATGGCATAAAACATAAAAACAAGGGAAAACTGATAGCAACGTTGGTATCCAGCTGGCTACCACGGCAACTCAGAATTTGACACACTGACGTTTAAGATGGCGGTGTTTGTCTATGCTTCACTCTTTTTTTCACAGTGAGATTTTGCATGTGCTAGAAAGAGACACATGACGGTTTTTTGTTCGTCTTAAATAGAACTGGTCTAACCCTTAGACTAAGAATATGACTAGACCAGTTCTATTTAAGACGAACAAAAAACCGTCATGTGTCTCTTTCTAGCACATGCAAAATCTCACTGTGAAAAAAAGAGTGAAGCATAGACAAACACCGCCATCTTAAACGTCAGTGTGTCAAATTCTGAGTCGTCGTGGTAGCCAGCTGGATACCAAACGTTGTTATCAGTTTTCCCTTGTTTTTATGTGTTTTATGCCATTTTGAAGAGTGAAATTTAGTTAATTTCATATCACTATAACCATGGATTGTGTGGCTATCGGTTGCAAGAGTAGAATGGGTGTATTAACAGAAAGTGACCAAGGAATATCTTTCCATCGGTAAGTTATCGACTATCATTATGAACTTATTGCGCAATGTTTAGATTATATGATCTGTTCTCAATAAATAAATTGCCGTTCTAAATATTGTGAAGTCATAAAGATCACGTCAGGCCAAAGATTTATTAAAATAATGAACAACAAAACATCTGTTCAGGCCGTTATGACAGTTCATGTACGTAAAATTTGATAATAGGGATATGGTTAAATAAATCGATATTGTATGTCATCATCATTGTATTTCAGGTTCAGCTTTTGTCACTTTTATTTAAAATTAATATATATTTTAGTTAAACTTTTTATAGGCTCTGAGAAGCACTACAAGAAAAACTAATTAAGTTGTATTATGGCTAATATAATGCTAATTGTTGATGTGTATTGTTCTCAGGTTACCTAAAGATCCTGATTTATGAAAGTTTGGCAGAAAAATAATCAAAAATGTGTTCTGTTTTTTTGAGAAATAAAAAAAATGGTTTTATTTAGTGGTCAATAAATAATAAAACTACGTAAAATAAAATCATAATTATTATTTCATAATTGTCGTTTTACTTTTCCCCTTATATCCATTATACTACTCGTACATAAATATACAAATAAATATAAATAACTAGCTGTTGCCTGCGACTCCGTCTGCGGACAATAGGGGTATAAAAAATAGCCTACGACCTATTCTCAGACCTGCCGAATATAGAGCAAAAGTTTCATAAAGATCGGTCAAGCCGTTTCGGAGGAGTTCGATAACAAACACCGTGACACGAGATTTTTATATATTAGATTGAAGATTGATACGCTTTATCGGGACCTAAGTATGGTCTCGTTAAAAAAATTGTACGTTGCACGTATTATTTGGGTCATTTTAGGCGATCGGCAGATGGCTGGCGGTAAGGCTCGGGGAGGTTAATTTGCGTTTTGTTTTTGTTGTTGTTTTTGTTAATAATTCTGTATCGTTTTTCGAGTTTGTCGTTATTAGATTTGACTAGTCCATACCGCCCCGCCACCAGCCAAGAGCGCCTCTGTATGCTTATTTTTAAACTCGCAGACTCTTATTTTACAACTTACAACTACTACTACTCATTCCAATATCAAACTGCTTTTCGTAATTTTAGAACTAAAGGAAAAGAGTATAAAATGAATCATTAAAATGCTGAATAGTATGCTTGTGAGTAATTTTTCGAATCCAATTTGGTCCTTCAAATTATGACACGATAATTATTTTTGACAGCTAAAGTTTATCGATATAAAAGTAGCACATCTCTAGGATATATATATATCGATTTATAAATACACTATAGTAAACTGGCTTCATTGAATTGAAAGCCAATACAGACAAACGTATATCTGTCTCTATTTGCAGATGATGTTTTCTTTTAGAACGAGAGAGAATACCGATGGTTATATTTCGTCTTAAATATGACGCGTCTAGCCATTCTTCGTCTTAGGTCTAACCATACTTTGTCTTAGACGCACGCAATACTATGCATATTATAATTTTTCTTTTTTCGTATAACATATTTTTGAAATAAAACAATTTGAAACTGATAAGAAATAATATCCGCAGGTGTAAAGCCTGACCAGAAATATATGACTATTCGCCATGTTGCGGAATTTCATTGGAACTAATTTCTTACACTGGCAATAATTTAAATGATTGTCAGTGTCACTGTGGCGGTTTCTTTGAACAATAACAAAAATGCCCAAAACGATTTGTAGTCAACAACGGATCATTGTAAATAATGTTTATAATAAACTACTGGAAAAAAAAACGCTTGGGGAATGAAACTATTTCGCTACAAAACCTTTTCAAATTAATATCAGAGCTAACAGGTAGGTAAAAACATTGTAAAATCGCTGTCAATTGAAATTGCGAACAATGCTTGGAACAATGTAACGTCCATGGTTCTAGTATAAGTAGTGATGTGCCGAGTCGCTGTTTTGGTGAATCGAGTCGACTCGAGTCATTTTATGTGGTATTCGAATCCTGACTCGATTCCGCGACTCGAGTCAGTTAATATGTTATTCGAATCCTGACTCGATTCCGCGATTCGAGTCCAGTGAAGACCTACTCGAGTCTTATGTTTGGTATCTATTCGAATGTTTACTCGAGTCCAGAAATTCGAGTCCAGAAGTCAAGTCCGTTACCAATTTTATAACAAAAAGGAAAAATCGAAAAGGAGTATCTTCAAACAGCATAGTACCTATACTATGATTTACTAACGTTGTGTCACTATACTAAACCTATTTAGTATAGTGACACAACGTTAATAAATCATTTTTTTAATATATAAACATCAAGTAAATACAGAGAATACCTAGCTAAGCTACTTATCATTCATTGCTTAAGTAAAAAGAGAATGAATTCAAGCGAGTCTATCTGACTCGAATACTAGACTCGAGTCAGTTGTACTCGCATAAAAGAATCGAGTCAGCGAGTCCAAAACCGACTCTCTCTGACTCGAGTACCGAATCGAGTCTGGCGTACTTGAATCAAAATATTTTTGTACTCGAGTAGGCGAGTCCTAAGCAGGAATCGAGTCTGACTCGAGTCAAGCCGTACTCGGCACATCGCTAAGTATAAGTCTGTTTGTGTTCGTTCAGTTCATTCATTCATTCATTCATTGAGTGAGTTTGACTATGGTTTGACTGTCATGTCCTGTCCTGTGGTCATGGCTGTCCAAGTCTCGTTCCCTCCCACTTATCTTCTCTAAGTTCCCTCCCCTCGGTTAAACTCTGATAATCTGACTGATTGCTTTGCTACTGCTACCATAGTTTGCTACTTTTGCTAGGCTAGGGGCTAGGACATTATTTCGGTTCAGTCAGACTCTATCTAACAGAGTTAGCAATAGCAAGGCGTTCTCTCTGTATGTTGCACTTTTGTATGTAAATGAAAGGGACAAGAACACGAAACTGTCAGTTCTGAGTTCAGACGGAATCAATCAAACTAAAACGAGTCCGAGTTTGGTGCGATTTTTATTATCACTCCCTGATTAAAATGGCTTTATTGTAATAAATACGAAAATATTTATTATTGTGTCTTATTAAGACACTAGTAGGACGGGGTTATTATTATTTGTCGCATAACAAATAGAACCAATGTCTCCGAAGATAAACAAAAAGGATTTGGTGCGATAATTGAAGTTTATTTCGTATAAAATATAGAATAACATGGAGATCCCAGTTCAAATAGCTGTGCGGTTAAAACCACCGAGTCTTGTGGATTCTTCGCAATGCATATTTAGCAACCCAGTGACGCAAATTGTGATAACAGAAAGTGGCCAAACATTTCACGTGAACAGAGCTTTACCAGTGGATTGCACTCAAGCACACCTCTTCAATTCGTTTATGATACCACAAATTAACTGTTTCCTCGATGGCTGTGATACTTCTGTCGTCGTCTTTGGTCAACCCAAGACTGGAAAGACTTACACTTTATTTGGGCCAGGTATGTTACCCTTAACATTTTCCATTTTACTATGTAGAACTGGAAGACTTTTTAATATTCTTGTCAGTTGTATCAAGAATGATACCTTTGATATGTCATGCATAAAAAAACTACTGTATTTTGTTTACATTTACATCCCACTGCTGGGCACAGACATCCTTTCAGAATGAGATAGCTGGTGCTGTATGTCTTATTTGGGCCCAGTGTAGATTGGGAACTTCACATAATTGCACTGTTTACATTAGTTGATACATGTATTTTACATCAACCTGATACTGCGGCAAACAAATTATTAGAAAAAAAAATAGTAAGAATCTGTTTTGGATGCATCAACCCCTTGATGTTGAATGAGCTAATACATTATCTGCAGGTTATTGTAACAATATTAGACAATTGATTAATTCAGGTGTTACTTTCCATAGGTCCATTTATCAATCAACTACATTTGAAGGGTCCACGGATAGAACATGTCTAGTCACTTATTTTGAAAATTGAGATTTTAATCTCAAAATGTAGAGCTCGCAAAGCACTATAACTTACCATTATATTAAATAGGGATATCTGAAAGTAATATATTTTTTTTTCACTTTTAAAGAAATGGTTACCATAGTAATTGTTTGTGATGACTAACTTTCAAACCACTATAACTCAAAAAGTTGTTTAGGTGACTAGACATGTTCTTTCCGTGGACCCTTCATTTACATGTATCTTATAGAGTCTCAAAGGCTTTCTGTTTTGTTTTATTACTTATGATTCATCTTTTTCAGGGTTTGAGTGCATACACAGTGAGTGTGATCAAGGAATTATACCAAGATTCCTTACTGAGATATTCCACAAATTGAATCAGATGCCAGAAAGAGAGTACATACTGCACTTAACCTGGATGCAAGTTGTGAACAATAACATATTTGATGTGCTTGGGGCAGGATTAGTCAGATGCTGCAATGTAGAAGAAGCCTTTCAATACTTACAGTTAGGATGGAGGCAGAGGTGCCAAGGAAACAATCACACAGTCTTTACCGTTAGCATGGAGCAGAAGTGGGTTGGTACCAATGGTGTCCTCAATCACAGAATGTCAACCGCCAGCTTCTGTGACCTTGCTGCTTACCCTGAACCAGGTTTATTTGCCTTAGAAAACATCATCAAGGAATTATTAGCAGGGAACCCACCGAAACAAATAAATTATGATCAATGCATTCTCACAGCTATGCTCCGAGACTCATTTGGTGGTCGAGCATTCACATGGGTCATTGGTTGCACCAGCACTGAACCTGAAGACTATCAGGACACATTGAAGATATTAAATTTGTGCTTATGCTGTAGAGGAATCAAAAATTTTGTCACTGTTAACTTATTTGCTGACAACAATACTCCAGTATACAATGATAAAGCAGTACTGCCACCGGCAGACAACAATTTTAATTTACAATTTGCTACTACACAATGGATCAAACTTGTATCTAATGCAGAGGGGCTGTTCAACAAAATATTACAATCTAAATCTCTATCAGAAAATGACATGAACCAAGTTAGTGAGTGGTTATTCTTGAAAGCTGAATGTGACGAGTGTTTAAATAGTGATGTAGGATCTGATAACAAAGATGTTGGCCTGAAGCAGGGTCTACCAAGAATCGCTGAGGACACAGAACCCAGTGAACCCAGTGAATCCGATGCTGAATCAGACTCTGAAGATAGTGACTCAGATACTGTGTTTCAAGACAAGCTTGATAAATTCATGGAGTATTTTAGAGAGAAAAATGATCAGTTATTCGCAGATAGATGTGAAGAATACTTGAATCATATAGACTCAGATGACATCACAATATCCGAAACCAGTGGATCACAATCACTGCCCATTATGACTTCACAGTCAAACTCTGGACGAAGAAGAACCATCCAACCAGGTGAAAGTTTGTCAGGAACAGAATTAGAGTTACTAAGGAAAGTGGCAGCAAAAGCAATTTCACCAGAATCTCAGAAAATTCTTATTGAATCTCATAAAAATGATCTTGATCCTGAACCAAAGCTGATTGAAAGAGAACTACTTAAAATGATTGATTCCCCAAAGACTGTAGAGATATGTAAGAAATACAAAATGACTAAAGAAAAGTATTCCCAGAAACAGGTTTTAGCTAGGAAATTATCAAAAGAAATTGGAAGCAGTCAGACTCAGTTGAAGGAACTTATTAATCTTTGCATAGCTAAAGAAAGATTGATAGATGATCTTTCAAGAGCAATGAGCCATAATTCGCATAATAAGCCATATTCAGACAAAGTGGCCACAAAAAACCAGTATAATAAGGCTAAAGCAGACTATGCAGTTACACAAACTAAGTTGATTGTTGACAAAAATAATACAAAACTCATACACCACTTACAACAATGTAAGGCTATTATAGAGAGATATGAAAAGCAATTAGAAGACAGTGAAGAATCAAGTGCAATAGATCAAGATAATATTAAAGAAATTAGAAAACATGAAACAAGTCTCAAAACTTATAAAAAACAAATAGATCAAATAAAGCGGCAAATAAAAAAAGATGAAAAGCGAAAAAACACTTTAGATGTGGAATTAGTTAAGGATAAAATGAAGTTAGATGAACTATCTGAAACCTCTGTTGAAGTGAAAGACAAGAAGGTGCATTCATTAAAGCATTTTACGCATAGAATATCTCAATTGGACAGTATATTAAAAGAGAAAACAAATGATTTAGAGAACTTGCAACTATCAAAAGAAAAAGAATTTATGCTAAGAAAGGAGATCAAAAATTTAAGGAAGACAAGGGAATGTTTGCATGAACAGAGGTGCAGTTTGGGCCATAAAAGAAAAATATATAAATCTTTATCAGATTCTGAGGTAAATATAGTATGTTGTATATTAAACTCAAAATAGTAAATCAGACCAATTTTTGAAATCACATCACACATAAATACCATTTGAATATGGCAAATCATAAATAGTAAAAAATTAAAGCTTAGTTTTGTCAGTTATGTTTACCACTTTTAAATAGTATTTCCAAATTAACTTTTTCATGGCTTTACTATGAGTTCATTTAAAACTCATTGTGTTATCCAACTGTAATAAATGGCAGGTCTTTTATGAGAATAGTTGTATAGTGAGAACAATCTAGCAATATTTCTATTCTTATTCTTTTACCTAATCAGTCCTGAAACTATCACTTGAAAACGCCCTATGAAAAAGGCCCTTAATAAATTCAAACTTTTTTTAGGAGCGGAAAATTCTAGAATGCGAAGAGGCTATAGAAGCGATAGACACGGCTATAGAGTACAAGAACAATTTGATTTGTGGGCGATCGCCTTCTGTGTCGCTTTCAAACTGCCCAGACAACCGCGACTCAAAGAACCGAGGCGAGCAGATGTTGATGGCACGGCTTGATAAACTGCCGCATGACGAAATGAAGACGCTTCTTTATAGATATTTCCAGAAGGTAAGGTATAATACGGTCACTACTTTGATATGACCCAGAGGCTTTATTATTTAACGCAGTCTGAAACGCAATCGCATTCACGATTTCTTTCTGTCAAAGTTTTTCTTTTCTTATTTCTTTTTGTGTAAGTTCGTGACTGCAATCGCGAGTGCGGAGGATTTACAATACAGGCTCTGGACTTGACAAGCCATGAGTGAGGATTGCTCCGTTGGTGTGCAAATAATCATAACCTCCTAAGACCCCACATACAATTTTTTGTAAATATTTCAAAAATTGACTTTGAATTTTAACTAAATAACAAAAGGATTCCTAATACAAATACACAATAATATTTTCTGGATCTCGGGAGGCTAAGACATTTCGATTGTACATTTAGAAAAAGTTAAGGTCCCTACTTCATTCTGATCTGATTGAACTACTCCAATCCAAGGGGTTTTAAAAGTTCAGGATTATTTCCCAGGTGGTTGATCTCCGGAGCGCGTGCGCGGCGCTAGAGGCTGGAGCCAATGCGGCGGCGGAGGAGGCGGCCGCGTGGCGCGCGCGAGCCGCCGCCGCTTGGCGACATGCGCAAAAGGCCCGCGCACATGCCCACACCAGGTATGACATATACAATAAATAGCCAATACGTCCAATACGGAGACTTTGCCTCTATGGAGGACAAAAAAAGAGCTTTGCTCTTTATCCCGTGGGAATATCGAAAAATCTTTTCTTAGTGTACCGTAATGGACGTCAAGAAATATTGCGTTGTCTCTGTCAGTCAGTCGGGTTAATTAAACCATTATAGATATTGAATATGTTGGACAGCTTTCATTGAAGACCAAATTAATACCAACTGGCAGTGTCTCTATATGTGTCGGTTTCCGTAAAAGCTGCTAACTGCGATGTGGAAAACTACACTAACGAGCAAACATAGTGACCATATCCTATTCCAAAACGTCTTGTTTGTTTTATTTCAGGCACTACCAATCAGTCCATAGATTCCTCGAAGGTGGCAACCCCGAGCGAGCGCTCTCCTTAGGCATGACCACGGATACTGAAACATCAGATGACGCTATGCGGCTGATGGATCGCATGAGGCAGATAGCCAGGTGCCCTCCAGTGAGTTGCATTTTGATTTATTTCATTTAGGTACCTGTACCCTTATAGTTTTGTACAGTTCACGTTTTTTTATACTAAATAAGTGCTAAAAACATTATTTTACGATTTTACGAGACAATTTTCGTATGCAAGACTACACAAGCTCAAGCCTTACGCGTAAGAGCGAAACAGAACTCGCGTTTTTGTTCGAGCGCGTATTGACGAAAGTGGGAAAGTAAAGTTTACTATAAATAAATTATTTGGCTTTATTTATAATCTTTGTAATAATGTCGAGGTGAAACCAAAAATCGTTTCTGCGAAGTCGCATACGTTTTTATAATAAAATTCCAAAACCAATAAGTCACAATAACTAACCTAACAGATACGAAATTCAAATCCATCGTCAAGAAAACATTAATATGCAAGGCATACTATAAAATTAATGATTATGTCATGGACAAGAATTTTTGGAAATAATTCCGATCCCTATTGGCGATACCGTATACCGTATACCGTATCCTGTGCATGTGACAAAGACAAGGCATATGTCAATGTTGTGGAATTCTGACAACGTTAATCTTTTAATTAGCAATTTAGAAATGGCTTAAAAATTAATTTAAATCAATATTTCTCTCTGATTCTTAGAATTTAATAGAAAAAACAACAGATACTCACTGAAAGTATGATATTCCATCAGATTTGTTCCGTTTTTAAAGACACACGTGGGCATCGTTATGCTTGCATTGACAACAACGTACTGAGAAAAAAGAAGGCCACTTTTATCAAAGTGGCGCTCATTTGGCTCGGACATATTCGGGCGCGCGACAGTTATAATTGATCAAAGCTTATTTATATGTATAAATAAATAAATAAGTACATGTGTAATTTAATAAAATAACACTCTTATTTATCTGTATAAAAAAAATAACTTGCAGAGTTTCTTACCGGATTCTTCTCAACAGGGATTTTCCGAGCCGGTGGTAGATTCCCCGAAATTTATAAGTGCTTGTTGCGTAGAAGCTGGAGAAGGCCCTTGCCAAGAGGCAAAGTGAATTGTGCCCAATTCAGAATAAAGGGGCTTATTATTTATTTATGTGGGAAATGCAGGCGTAGTCAAAAGGTGCATTTGAAAGAATACATATAAGGCATAATTTTTTAATTATTATGTACTTCTTACAGGCGCCTGTCATTCCCAGCCAGAACCTGCGGCAGCTAATGCCAGCCACCAACATGCCAGTAGCAAAAGTGACCAAGGAAAGGAACAAGCTTGTCATCGTTCAACACAACAAGAAACACTGATATTGGGAGATTTCTTTATTTTTACCACTGAACGTATTTTTGATATTCGTTTTTTACAATATACTAGAGTACATTTACCTCCGTTTCGCTTAAAATTATAACATACACAATATTCTATTAAAATGTAAATTCGTAATTAATTCGATAAAAAATTCATGAACGATTATCATTTATTTGTTATAGTTCATAACTAAATCAAATATTCTTTGTTCTATAAAATAATTTCTATGTGGATTAAAAAATCTAGCTTTGTAAACAATTGCATTTGGTTTATTAAGTATATGAGAAAATTAAATGCTTATTTTAATTTATTGTACATATTTTTAACTACAAGCTAAAATGTAAAACATACTGTAGTATTCGTTATTTATTCCGTCTATTTACATTATTTAAATATTAAAACTAAGTAGTTTTCGTCTATTTGAAGTCCCAAGGTATGCACAATACACCTTCCGTAAGAACAGAGTAGTAGTGTGTGACATACAAAATGTTGCCCTGCAGATTCTGTGAAAAAAATTACATTACATAGTTTCCTGCAAGTTTTTTACCTATTGAATAAAATTAGATAGTTTTAGTAAAAACTCCTATGTGATCTCCAAATTTTTATACTAATCTAATTTTTATGTCAATTAACTTAGAGTAACAATATAAGATTTTAAACCATTTAAAGTTTGTCTATGTGAGGAGGCTAAATACGACATTTATTTTGTGTTAAGTTTAATATCCATTACAGTTTGTATCTCTGAAAATAGCAGCTAAATTGTTTGAAACTTACCATATTAATTTTGTCTATTCGAGTGAGTAACCTCTGACAACAGAGTATCATGAGCCCTGGAGTGATGCTGTCATCTTTGTGGAGCTCCAGGAGTCCGAATCGCTCCTTCACTTCTTTGTATAGTGCCTTTTCCACGTGCTTATTGCTAAATAAATTCATTCTGATTAGTAGGTTTGTTTATTTGATTAGGGTTGCCACTATTTTAAATTCGGGAAATAATTAAAAAAATATATATTTAAAACTAGCCTTCCGTCCGCAGCTTCGCCCGCGATAAATTAATTTTCCCGTAGGAAAAGATATTTTTCCGCGGTACTCAGTGATAATGCAGCTTTCTAAGGACAAAAGGGTCCAGTAGTTTTTAAGTTTATTCGTTACATATAAAAACACATAAATACAAATCTTTCCTCTTTATAATATTAGTGTAGATAAAAAAAAGTTAAAGTAATTATATCGGCGCGTATAGAGAAACCATCAGTTGACACAGGAAAACTAGTAAGTAAAGTAGTGGAAGAATTTGAGAACTGTAATCAACCCACCTTAATTGAAATTGTCTATAGTTTCGTAAATTAACTAGGGGGCGTCCATTAATTACGTGAGACGTTTTTGAGGATTTTTTTACACCCCTCTGCCCTGATGCGATATCGTGAGATTCGCCACGACCCCCTCCCACCCTAATCTCACATGAGATTTAAAAATAAATCTGTTTTAATTTAATTTAATTTGTTGTAAATACTTGTTTATTGTTACTTTTGAAAAAAAAATATTGAATATAAATGCGTTGATTTATTAAGAAAAAAAAAATATTTATTACTTTTATCTAGACTAACTATTTGAGACTATTCAAATACTTGTACAATTTAGATTTTCCAAACTTTTATTTAACTTATTTTACTCTCATTTTGGCACTATTATTTGCCAGAAAAATTACGTGATATTTGCTGAGACACCCTCTCCCCCAAGTAAGATGTAAGATTTGGCTTGACCCTCCCCCCCCACTGAATACCTCACGTAACTAATGGATGCCCCCTAGTTACAAATCAATTAGATTAATCAATGCACAAGGTAAAATGTGTTCTTTAAATCGAAATTTGAAACATTTAAATATATTATTGAATTTAGTCACAGGTTTAAGTTATGTGTTAGTTACCTATATGTATAACTTGTATAAAATATTATAGCTTTATGGTAAAGCACAAATCTATTCGAACGCAATTTAGTTTCGTTAATTTTACTTACATGCTGTATTCCGTTAAAAGCTTCATAGCTTCGTCCAAATGGTTGCTAATAAAATAGATCAGTTCATCAGCAGGGCACGAAGATGGGGTGATGAATTGACCAGTGGGAGACACCATCAGCGGGCCAGCTTCCCTACAATTTGTAAGATGAAGAAGAGGTTTGTGGTTTGGATGCTATTTTAATTATATTTAAGTTATTAGTATAATCTTTGTACTTTGAAAGATAAAGATGTTAGTTATATATAAATACCAGCATGTAGTTATCTTGAACAATATCTTGTTCTTTTATCAACGCTCACAGCGTTACAAAACAGGTTATTGGCCCAGTACGCGTCCCAAAATATTTCACACCAGGTCTATACGAAAGCTACAAGAAGAGCCGTGTTGTTACTACTTACGGCTCCACAACTATTTCATATTTGCTAAGAGATTCAGGTACTGAAGATGGTATCTTCCTCCCTCTACCGTAAAAGTCACCAATGGATGTTATGAGTTGCCTCAAATGGCTGCAGTATTGATGAGCTGACACTTTCGGCATGAATTTCCTACAATAAATTGTCATAGATAATCCTTGAAACTTAATTAATATCAAGAATTGAAGAATTAACTCAAATAAGTACAATACCTACCTTCTACAAATGTGTATGTCCCTCAGTATACCAGAAAGAGCCTCCTCGTAATGTGGTATTTGCGTCAAAGCGCTATCTTCTTGACTAACTTTTTTTATGAGCTAAAATTAAAAAGTTTATACAGAGTAATTACGAAAACAAAGGTAGGTTAGGTTTATTAGTTTTCTCTAGCCAATCTAACTTACCGATAGCCACTCGTTCCTTACGTCTATTATGTTAAGAAACACATCACCGTCTAGGCTGACACCAGTAAATTGTCCCAGTGCTATAGTTCTCCCTAAAATATGATACACATTAATATGGAATAGGAGCTCCGCTAAGTGGAGCTTCTTTCACCGAGTCTCATTATGTTAAAAAATTAGGAGCTATTGAAATAGGATAGAATGACGAAGAAGTATCTGTGAAAATCACCTGTCAAATTATTCATAAGTTGTGAATGTTGTGAAGCTAAAGCTACTAGGCTTTGGAGCGCTCCTCTGATGTGACTTATATTCCATCCGTTGTCATATTTTACCTGTAAATAAGACGCCAATTAAACGAGTCCAGAAAATGCAAAAGCTGCATTTTCATCTGAAATTTTCGGGTAAATAGTAGTAGTTTGATTCTTATTAGAGTTCCAGCGAAATTTATGTTCTTTTCACCTTTCTAAGGAGACGGAACATTTTTACATAGATAGCGAAATGAGTTTGAGTGAGATTATATTGAATTTATCGATTATATTCCTAAATTAACAACTGTAGGGTTGGAGAATGTGCTCCTATATAACATTGACCTTTACATGAAATTGGATAGATAAATCCATGAGTTTATATTTTATCTTATCTATGTATAGTATGAATCTCTCTAATGATCAATATATGCAATAACTAACCAAAACCTTACTGCAAAACTAAAATCTTGTATTAATGTCATAATATCCAAATTCATATGAAAGTAGTAGGTAGTTTTATCCCACGGCTTTGTTCCCAGGGAAAAATAAAAAATAGTCAGTTGCCTATACCGTGGGACTTCCGAAAAATCCCTTAGTGCACCTCTGTGATTCTTAAGAATACAAATCGTCACTACTTTGAAAAAATCTCGTATCTCAAATCAATATATTAGTACCTGGGCGACCGAGCTCTGCTCGGGCAGAAAGTCGGTACCAAGCGTTTTCCCAGAGATAAGACCAAGCTAGATCAATTTTTCATCCCCGAAAACCCCCAAATACCAAATTTCATCGAAATCGTTGGAGCCGTTTCCGAGATCAAAACACCGGAGGAGTGGGGGGGGGGGGGGGGTGAAACACGTTAAACTATCGTCCGTAAACCGACTTTGCAGACAACCGGCTTTTCCTGTTCTGTGCTCCCAATAGGAAACGTGCACATAGACGGTGCTGCCAACTGGTGCCATAAGGGTGCCATCAATTTGAAAGTTTTACCTTGATAAGTTTGTTTTACTGTCCACATAGTGTCTCTTCTGTCGCATTAGTGCTGCCGCCTATAGTTACTGCACGTTCCCTATAATACTTTTTCTAACAAAAAAGTAACTTTTTCTCACAAAAAAGTAACTTTTTCTCACAAAAGAAGAAACTTGACATTTTCTCATGAAAAATAAACTTAAAAAAAAAAACTAAAAATCTTGAAAAAAAACGTGGAATCGAACCGAGGTCGGCTGGATCCGCGACCATCCGATTTCTAATGTGCCATTATGATCTGCTCGAAGCCGGCGAAATTTAGCTTTATATTCTAATGCAAACAAAAATAGCCGGAAAACACGAGTAAAAGCGATTTTCTGAAAATGAAACATAGCTAGATCAGTTTTTCATCCCCGAAAACCCCCACATACCAAATTTCATCGAAATCGTTGGAGCCGTTTCCGAGATCCTGATTATATATATATATATATATATATATATATATATACATATATACATATATACAAGAATTGCTCGTTTATCAATATATTATGTAAACCAAACTGAACTTTATTGCACACTCAGTAAAGTTCAATTACCCAGATTATCGATTTTGAGATACGAGCTTTTTTCAAAGTAGTGACGAAATAAGAAATACTATCTGTCCGATTTCAAGTCTATAGCTTTAGTGGTGTAGGCTGTGAATTGTCTGTCAGTCTGTCAGGTAGGTTTATAGGTAATTATAGATTTTCTACTTAAATATATTTCAGTTGTTACGAACTTCTTTTATACCATAAGTATTGCGAAGATGATCTATTAGGCTTTTGACTTGGTCCCTGGTTGCACTAGTCGAGTCATACTTCTTTCTTGCTATGGCACTATTGTCGTAGATCCACTCACTGAAATAACAAAAAAATTTCATTTAATAATGGGCAAACTATTTTAACTGGTCATTTTATATGCAAATATTCTTCATTAAACACCAAAAACAGTACAAAAACGTTACCAAAAATAAAAATTCAGGCAGACAATACTGCCGTGCTAAGCCAAAAGGGCCTATGTCCGAAAATTACCAAATTCTGTTTTTTTTTCTGCGTTGGATTCCTTAGCTTATAAGAAATAAAGTTCTGTTAACGAAAAAGTAATATTTTTATTAGAAGTGCCTTAAAAATAGCTAAGAAAGGCTTATTTTTCACTCAAATACTAAGAAACAAAAACATAAAAACACGTTTTTCTCGAAACTGTTAAAACGGACATAGGCCCTTTTGTCTTAGCACGGCAGAATAGGCCTGTCTACATTATAGACAGTTTGTCTGCTATTTATTACCTTTCATATTTCGTTTTCTAATATTTTCTTTTACCAAACAACAGCTGTGATGTATAGTGTTTTAAGCCAAATTGTCCTCTAATGGACCGAGCCATGTTTTATAAAAAGCTAATAACAATAATCTAATCTATAAAAATCTCGTGTCACGGTGTTTGTTATCGAACTCTTCCGAAACGGCTTGACCGATTTTTATGTTTTTTTTTGTCTGTATTTGGTAGGTCTGAGAATAGGTTGTAGGCTATTTTTTATATCCCTATTATCCGCGGACGGAGTCGCGGGCAACAGCTAGTAATAATATAATATTAAATAAATCTAAAATAATATTAGGGGACAATCTCACACAAATCGACCTAGTCCCAAACTAAGCAAAGCTTGTACTATGGGTACTAGACGACGATAGACATACTTATATAGATAAATAAATACTTAAATACATAGAAAACATCCATAACTCAGGAACAAATATTCGTGCTCATCACACAAATAAATGCCCTTACCGGGATTTGAACCCAGGACCTCTTGCTTCGTAGGCAGGGTCACTACCAACTAGGCTAAAGCGGTCGTATAGTGACAAAACTGTGGCAAAGTGTAGTTAGGGCAAAGACAGTACTGCTTGCAAAGGCAACAGCTACTAAGACATTATAAAATATATAAAGATTGCCTGTGTTGGTAAAACAGAAGTATCTGTTAAAAAATGCTAAATACAATAGAATTGTTATAAAATATAATCCAAATTGCTTACATAACATTTTCAATAGCTTTCTTCTCTTCCACCTTCCTCTTCATTTTGGAAACTTTTTCAAATTCTTCACTGTATTTATTATAAGCTCTTGTGAAATCCACTTTACTGAAATACAGGGTTCAATTAAGAATAATTAAATTGCACTCCAGTCAAGTAATTATCTTTATTCTATTCCAAGATTTATGCTACTCTTGTAATATCTTATTTCAATCTATGTAAAGAAAAATTGCCAAACATATACTGCCCTCATATGGCAAACGGCGTTATCTTGAACAAGGTAACTATTGTGTTATTTGGGTGAATCAGCTTTTTTGTGTTATTTACTCTGTCCTTGCTTAGGTTGTCCAAGGGACAAAATTTGTGTAACCATAGCAACGGACGGCACTAAAAAGTTGATTCACCCATTTATACCACTGTATAGCTGAAAATAGAATATAGAATTAAATCATTAGTATAAAATAATTTAATAATACTGATATGTTATTTGTTACAAAATGAAATTTAATTTAGAAATAATTATGAAATGTTGATTTAATAATTAGTGTAATAATTAATTTAATTATATTGAGAATGTAATGCATGGCCCTATGATTTACTATGATATTATGTTGAATGAATTCATAATGGAAATAAAAAGGCTATAATAATAATAATAATAGCTGAAAACATTGTGTCAGATGAACTAAGGGCCGATTTTTCAATCCCCAGATAAAAGTATCTGTCAGATAAATGTAAGCTCTGTCCTTTTTTTCCTACGACTTGAGAAAAGGAAAGCAATAGTTTTAACTGACGGATACTTTTATCTGGGGATTGAAAAATCGGCCCTAAGCAAATTAACCATATCATACTTATAACATGAATTAATCTTCAGAGTTGGAATGAACTCTCTTTAAAGCAATGCAAAATCAATTTTCACATTTTCTCAATTTACTCAAAATGTCTTTTCTCTAGTCTTGTCTCAAATTTACATTTATAATTTACCATGAGCTTTACGGTGAAGGAAAACATTGTGAGGAAACCTGCATCGCATGCAAATAAATTCAATGGCGAGTGTGAAGTTCCCTATCCGCACTGGGCCCGCGTGGGAACTACGGCCCAAGCCCTCTCATTCTGAAAGGAGGTCTGTGCCCTGCAGTGGGACTGGGATGATGACGATGACTTGAAATGTCTAAAAATGAGATACCAACAGTTTCAGAGGTCAGTACAGTAAAATTACATAAAGTTTACCACTGACAGATGGTTTGCCTTCATTTCATATTCAACTTTAACAACCTACAAATAAATCCAATTTTAGAATACTGTTACCCACTTTTGCAGATTTTGTAATAGCTACTTTATTTGTATGGTGTTAAAGTTGGAAATTAAATGAAGGCAAGCCATCTGTCAGTGGTAAACTAAAAGTAAACGTATTGTATATGCATATCACTTCAGAATGGTTGCACCCTACTTGGAAATTTATTTTTATTAGTATAGGCATATAATATCTCACAAAAATGCTACCTGAAAGTACTCAAACTTTTCTGTGGGCTTGCTGGTATCTTATCTATGTACTTAGTAGATATATCACAGGCATTTAAAACTTTCACAACTGTTTCCCTTACATTGCTGCTGTTCAACTGGATTCTGACTAGTTTGAAGTCACCTGAAAAATTTCATCTTTATAACCTAAATATATAGAGCCAAATTAATAGGAATAATAAGAAAGAAATAAGAAATTTATTTGATTTCTCCACCACCAAGTACAATGTTGGAACTTAATATTACAATAAAGTTGTAATTGGGAGACTTGAGTGGGGGAGACTGGTGCCCGAACTAGGGAGATCCTGTGTGTCAGGTCACCAGGTCTCCTGCCCTCAGATGTCCGCAACTACTGAGTTACAGCAGAAAACAATATGCGTTACAAATTAAATTAAGAATATGAAATAGATTTTAACCATATTTCATAAGGATGTGTAAGTGTATGTGTGAGTGAGTGAGTGAGTAATAAACTGGCATTGTGCTGTTTAATGATTATGGGCATTTATTCAAGCGTTTCAACCGTCTCATTTATTTGGACACATTTTTTAAGAAATGGCAGAAGATTTTGATACAGTTTCCATTTATATGGTAGATGTAGAGGACTTCTAATATATAACCCAAAGCCCCGTCAAAATCTGCAGTCATTTCTTAAAAAATGTGAGCAGATAATGAGGCGGTTCAAGCGCTCAAATAAATGCCCTTATGTGCAAAATTAATTATAATGTATATAATTGTAATGTATGTATCATAGTGAGCTGCTTACCATCTGCCATGTCTTGTTGCCTTAGGTAAAATGGTAATGGCGGTATGGACATTCTCCGACTAGACTGTTGTGCCTCTATCAGAGCACTTAACTGCTGTAGTGAATTTTCATTGACTTTCTGAAATAAAGTAAATATTTTATTTTATGTACTTAAAAAACTTTGCATTATACATTAGACAGACAAATAATTTAACGCACATCATTTAAAGTTGTTAATCTGTGACTTCACTTACTCTTTGCTCTGGATATTTTCCAAATAAATCTGGATGCACACTGAAGTAGAAGGGCCGTAATGCCGTGGACACTTCTGCCGAACTTAAAAACCTGCATAAAATTCCACCAGCGCATTGGCAGTTTGAACTGTAATAATAAAAAAACAATGTCGAAAGTTCTCAATATTGTTTTTAATAAGTACACCACAAAGAAACAAAAATTTCCTGAAATTCAACTTTAAAAGACACTGAACAGTTCATGTTTTTAAGTTATTTGCATTGAAAAAGTAAATTAATGTATACCTTATCTTAATTCTAGAGTACATGATAGAAGATGTGGAATATAAATGAAATGAAAACAATGTAATTTGCGCACTTAAAAACTATTCTGGTGTTGTTATGTCATGTCACTTTAGTTTTTTTTTCACTTCACTAGGGCCTAGGGCCGTGCCGTCTACGACTGACGTTCTTTAACCGCGCACTGACTGACAGACAAGACCAAAGAGTATTGTAATATTATATGAACAAGAGTGGCAACTCTATGGTCAAATATGCATGTATGGAAGGTGCTGCCGCTCTACGGCTGGCTACTCAAGAACTAATGTGACGATTCTTGGCGGGAATTTGAAAGAGAGCGGGCGTAAATTTTGCTTTTAAAATTAATTTTAATTATTTTTATTGACAAAAGTAAAATAAAGCTATATTTAATACTGTGAGACAACTACAAAATGGAGGGCAATGAGGAGGGCGGGGATGACCCGCCCAACTCTTCGAAACGCGTACGGGCCGTCGACAATGGAGGAGGCGGCAGCGGCGGCGGTGAGCGTTTAGACGAACTTTTCACCCCATATTACAAACCGAACTATAAAAGACTATACCCCGAAAATTCAACAAAAACCGAATTTAAAGTGTTCGTGGAACATCTCGACTATAAAGACAGATTAGGGAATAAAAGCCCGATATATTTAAACCATATATTTACAACAGACGTTAAAGGTGTGATGGCTATTCAGCGACTGAATGCTAATAAAATCGCAGTAATGTTCAAACAATATAACACAGCCAACAATTTTCTGAACAATACTACATTTTTGAACAAATACAGCATGAAGGCTTATATACCAGCAACACAAATCGAAAAAACTGGCATTATAAGATTTGTACCAGCAAATATTTCAAATAAGGACTTATACTCAAAACTTAGCTCCATTTATGAAATAATTTCAATTAGACGATTCACAAAAAAAGTAGGACAAAACAGAGTACCGCTACAAACAGTTAGCATTACTTTCTTATCTAATATATTACCGGACAATGTACAATACGATTTATTCTCATACCGGGTATTTGAATATATCCCACCGCTCCAACAATGTTTCAAATGCATGAAGTTTAATCATTCAGCAAAAATATGTAATGGCAAGCAAAGGTGTTCAATCTGCTCTGGTGAACACATATATAAAGATTGTGATAAACCAAATGAGCTATGCTGCGCAAACTGCAGTGGCCCTCATCTAGCTATATCAAGATTATGTCCTATTAAAATAAATAAGATTTTAGAAAAGAAAAGTAAAATAACATATGCAAGTGTCACACAAACAAAGAAGATTGAATTTCCTCCATTGCCAGAAACCCAAGTTGTAAATACTCCTGTAAATAATAATGTAAATATTCCAGTAAATAATGTAAATATTCCTGTAAATACTGCAAATAAAAATGTAAATAAAAATAACAAGCCCAACACACAGGGCGTAAATTCTCAAGTCCATCCCATGGACATCAAAGCCCAGATCATTTGCAATAATGATGTACTAATGGCCCTAGTACAAACACTAGTAGAATTGGGCAATAAAAGTGATCCTGCCCCAATCACTATAGCAGCCATTAAAGACATGCTAATTAAACGTCTATCTCCATAATGAATTCAAATTCTACTAGAACATCTCAGTTACGGATTGCGCAGTTTAACATTCAAAGTGCTAATAGTAAAAAACCTTTATTAACAAAATTTATGCTCGAACAAAACATTGATATATGCTTACTTAACGAAACTTGGTTTAAAGAAAATCATAATTTTAGGATCCCTGGTTATAATCTCCATTCCAGAATATCCAATAATGCTCACAATGGTGTAGCAATATTAATCAAACCACAACTTAAATATAATACATTAAACACATCCTTTTATGAGGACATCCAAACTATAGCTGTGTCTATATCCACCGAGCGTGGTAAAGTTACTATACTTTGCGTATACTGTCCACCTTCCAGTGGACACATAAGAATGTATAGACTGCGCGATATAATTCGAAACCTCCCTAAACCAATTTTTATTGGTGGAGACTTTAATGCTCACCATATTGCATTTGGTTGCTTATCTACTAAGGGTCGCGGTCAAGATTTGTACGATGCTATGGACGAATGTGATTTATGTATTTTAAATGATGGGAGTTTCACGACAGTGAACCGTCCTAGAACCAATCCTTCAGCCATTGACGTCAGCTTTGCTAGCGCATGTTTAGCGCCATTGTGACTCCATGGGAAGCTACCACTATCCTACTATAACCAAATTATTATTACATGTTGATAAATACCAGATTAACCCACCCATAGATAAATTTGTGTACAAAAAAGCCGATTGGCGAAAGTATTGTGAACTTTCAGAAATCGAATTTGCCGATTTCGCTATTAATGTGGACAACCCACTTGCATCCTATACAGAGTTCTGTACACATCTTGATGCCCTTATGCAAAGAGTTATACCAGGGTTCAAGAAGTCTGCTTGCTTTTCCAGCAGGCCTCCTGCACCTTGGTGGAACGAGACATGTGAAAAAAGCGTAATATCATCCTACAATGCCTTAAAACTATACAAAAGTAACCCAACAATAGATAATTACATAAATTATAAAAGATTAGATGCATTAAAAAAGAGAACCATTTCAGAACAAAAAAAAGCTGGATGGAATGATTTATGTAATTCATTTAACAGAACTACTCCCATTAGTAAAATTTGGAACATGGTCAAAATGTTTAAGGGCATCAAATGTAGTATCAAATCTTGCAAAGATGAGTTCATTACTCCCTTTTTAGACAACTTATCAGACAATAGTAGTTTAAAAGACACAAGTAACCTTATAGGTTATTTTAACAGCAATAATAATAATAATAATTCAAAGTTTTTATTGGAATCTTTTACATGGAATGAATTCATGACAAGTTTAAACTCTAGACGTAACACAAGTCCCGGTTTAGATAACTTTCCATACATTGTAATAAAAGAACTCCATACATCAGTCCAGCGACTATTTCTTGACATTCTGAATGCCTTATGGCACAATCAAATTATCCCTGAGCCATGGAAAACTCAATGTATAATTCCAATCCTCAAGCCAGATAAAAACCCAGAAGATGCTAATTCCCATCGTCCCATATCTTTATCTTCATGCCTTGGTAAATTATTTGAAAATATGATCAAAGTTCGTTTAGATTGGTTTGTAGAGGCTAATGGTATCATCCCACATGTACAGTATGGCTTTCGACGAGGTCGTAGTTGCGCTGATAGTTTCATCTCATTGATTTCAGACCTGAAAATTGCAAAAAATTTAAAATCACACACGGTCTGTGTATTTTTAGATGTTCAGGGAGCTTTTGATAATGTAGATCCAGGAATTCTAGTAAACATTATGTCTGATATAGGAATACCTGGTAGATTATGCCAATGGATCTATAAATTTTTAAATGACAGAACATTATATGTAAAATTTAACAACATTTTACATGGACCTAGAACGGCATCTAGAGGCACAATGCAAGGTGCCACTCTTTCTCCATTACTGTATAATTTATATACTTGTGAAATTTGTAAATATGTAAATACTAGAGATGTAAATATATTACAATTTGCTGATGACATTGTTTTGTATAGTAGTAACCGAAATTTGCCAATTGCCATTGAAAATATAAACCAAGCCCTAAACCAGTTGAGTCTGTACTATGATCATAAATTACACCTAAAAATTAATCCTGCTAAAAGTAGTTTAATGATCTTTGGTGAAGATTTCCCAACCTGTGATGTTACTTATTGTGGAGAAGCAATAAATAGAGTAAATTCAAAGAAATTTTTAGGTATCATTATAGATCAAAGACTAAATTTTGAGGAACATGTAAAATATATTTCAAAAAATGCTTTAAAAGCCATAAACATAATAAAATGTTTAGCTGGTGTGTCATGGGGTGCTGACCCTAAAATACTGACAATTTTGTACAAATCCATAATAAGAAGTCATTTTGACTACAGTGCTATGGCATACATGAATAGTCCACATGCAAAAAAGCTAGATATCTTGCAAAATAGATCTCTGAGAATAATATCTGGTGCAATGTGCTCAACTCCTATTAGGGCCATGGAAGTTGAGACTAAAATCATGCCTCTAATCTTGAGGCGTATCCTTCTTGCTGAAAGGTATTGTCTTAAACTATTGTACTCAAACAACACACAAATTATTAATAAGATTTTACCTCATAGAATTAATGTTACTGGTTCTTTAGCGACTGGTGATGGTCTATTGATTGGTAACTCCCCAATGTTGTTTCATATCTTTCTGGAAATTGAAAATAACTGTTATAAAATCAAAAAACAGTGGCCATGGCCTTGTTATTCATCCCAATATAAAAGTATTATACATCCTATCAATGTGATTGATTCCATCACAAATAACTCAGATATGTTGCAATTCTTATCAGAAAATGAATACTACACATTATTTACAGATGGAAGTAAAGGAGACGGCTATGTACGCTGCGCTGTGTATGATCCTCAGACCAAATTTTCTCAGAGCTTTCTTTTGCAAGATATATGTTCCATATTCACAGCAGAAGCTTATGCAGTCTATCAGGCTCTTTTGCAAATTAGCAATGTAGATAATTGTAAATATTTTTTAGTAGTAACTGACTGTTTAAGTTTGATTCAGGGGTTAAACAATCTAAAAATTAATTTTAAAACAAATTTCATTCTCCACATAATTAAAGATCTTTTGTTTAAATACCATCTTAAGGGCAAAGACATTTCATTTATGTGGGTACCCTCACACAGAGGAATCACAGGAAATGAAATGGCAGATAAGGCTGCTTACGAAGGTATAAATGCTCTTGATGTATCTAACGTTATGTTTGTACCCATGACTGATTACTTATACAATGTTAACGTAGGAATAAATATGTTATGGATACAAATGTGGAAGAAGGACCAAGAAACCAAAGGACGATGGTATGGCAGCATACAAGAAACATTACCAGTGAGACCATGGTATGATAACCTGAAGAGAGCCAGTAGAGATTTTATCACCACCATGAATCGGCTTCGTTATGGACACAATACTGCACCATCACACCTATCAAGACTTCGTATAATACAGAGTAACATCTGCACGTTTTGTGAAATAGAAGAAGGAACAACAAATCACATAATTTTCAACTGTCAAAAATTTCTAATTCACAGATTGGTTCTTGCGAGTGAACTCAGTGAAGTGTGTCAAAATTACAGTGATTTTTCCTCCCGCCCGCCGCCGCTCAATGAACTTTTAAAGAACACTCAAACCTACAGTGCAATTTACAAATATATTAAAAACACGGTTCAAAAAATATAAAAATGCTAAATTAAAATCCGCAATGTGGTTCCAACAAAATAAAGTTGTGGCTTAAAGGTCTCTGAAACCAGGCCATTAAAATCCAAAAAAAAAAAAAAAAAAAAAAACTAATGTGACGTATCTATAGATGTATACCTATCTATATGTATATGTTGGTAGTGATTTACTATCGCCCCAAGCGCCAGATAACCACCTTAAAGGCCCAGTTTACGTGCAGTGGCTAGACATCTGTCCATAACAATCCTGTTCATTAAAACCTTCGATATATAGTGACTGTCACCAAGGCCGTGGTTATTCGTTTCTATGCAGCATTAAAACTAAACAACAATTTATGAACCACAAACCTCAAGGAAGCCGACTTCGATAAGCGCTCGCTTAGCCCGTCCGTAGAGCCGCAAAGTCCGCACCGCCACTTGCTATTACATATTACACTAAATAATGTCCGTTATTTATCATTAGTACTAGATAACACTATTTACAATGTTTTTTATTTACACAGCACAATTCACAATATAATATACGTCCGCCGATAAATTTAAGAAGAGCCGCCCTGACAGCTCCTTTCTTTTTTGCCGCGGTGCATGGCATGGGCTTAGTGCCAATCAGCCACCGACAGCCAAAGAGGATGATAATCCAAAAAATTGTTGCCTATTTAAAATACTTGCACATATTTCCCCCCCGAAACCAAACCATGCGTTAGTTAACAGTCACTATCCAAGGGCAAAATACACAATTTTGACACCGGCCTAAGTAAAGTACCGTTTTGGGTCTTGAGTTCGACCACTCGGACCGTTCCGTCCTGTCCAGGCAATATTTTAATAATACGACCACGTTTCCACTGTAAACAAGGGTAATTGTCCTCTTTTATTAGAACTAAATCGTTGACTTTAGGAGCAGGAAAACGCGAAGTCCATTTAGGACGTTGTTGCAACGTATGTAGGTATTCATTTCGCCATCGAGACCAAAAATGCTGAGTCATTTTCTGAATTTGTTGAAACCGTGACAACCGATTAAAATTTGTTTCTTCAAATGGGTATTCCGGCAATGATACAAGAGGTTGACCGATTAAGAAATGACCGGGTGTTAGAACTTCCAAATCAGCGGGGTCCGAACTTTGAGGACAGAGAGGCCTGGAATTCATGACAGCTTCTACTTTGGTAAAAAATGTACTCAACTCTTCGAAGGTGAGTCGTCTTTCCCCGAGCACACGATGCATGTGAGTCTTTGCTGACTTAACAGCCGCTTCGAATAATCCTCCCATGTTAGGACTACTGGGAGGGTTAAACAACCAGGTGATCTCACTTTGAAATAACTGACGTTCTATTTCAGAACGATGATCTCTTAAATATATGTACAGCTCCTTCAAATACTTGTTTGTTCCAACAAAGTTAGTTCCGCAATCAGAGCGAATCAAGGATGGAAGACCTCTTCGAGAAACGAATCTAGATAACGTTGCCACAAATCCTTCTACTGAAAGTTCCGAAACCACCTCTAAATGTACCGCCTTTGCAGCCAAACAAACGAAAATACACAAGTAGCATTTCTGAACCCGAGCACCTCTTAAAGCACTGCTTTTTACGAGTATGGGTCCTGCAAAATCGGTTCCAACTCCTTCAAAAGCACGTGAACATCGAACACGATCAGCAGGCAAATCAGCCATGAATGGTTGATGGTGACGAGGATTGGCCTTAAAACATGTCACACATTTAAAAGTCACGCTCTTAGTTAAATATCGCATGTTTAAAATCCAGTAATTACGAGACAAAATTGCTGCCAATGTATTTGCTCCTACATGACAATACATTCTATGGTAATTTTCCACCAATAGTATCGTGAATTTATTTTTACCGGGAAGCAGAATAGGATGACGCGCCATATAAGGCAGATCCGAATGACACAGACGCCCACCTACGCGTATCAATCCCTTGTCTAAAAATAAATTCAGTTTTTTTAAAGAGTCTCTAATGGGTTTTCCTGCAGTCAAAGCTGCAATATGGTCTTCAAAATGTATTCTTTGAACCACACTTATTAAATTGATCAAAGCCAACCGACGTTCCAAGACTGGATTTTTGTTGATAGTAGTCCGTTTTCGAGAAGCATTTATAAAACGGTAAACATAAATTGTCACGTTTATTAATTTTTCGAATGAACTGTAACGACTTAATAAATCAAACTTTTCTTCTGAAACCACTACGTTAACGGACTTTGAACGTATTCCCGGCAATATATGAGAAACTTCCGTTTTTTCCTCTTGAGGCCACAATTCACGAGCCTGGCGTAACCACTCTGGGCCCCACCAAAGTGGATGCTCCAGTAACTGGGCTGCAGAACATCCTCGCGAAGCTACATCTGCACAATTTAATTCCCCTGGGACATGTCTCCAAACCATAGGCAAGTTTGTACCTTTGATTTGTGATACCCTATTACCTTGAAAGACTTCCAATTTATGAGGCGAAATGTCCAACCAAGCCAAAACTATAGTACTGTCACACCATCCAATAACGTCCGTGAACACAAATGATAATTCACTTAAACATCTGTATACATGTGACAACAAGTTAGCAAGCAAAACAGCACCATTTAATTCAAGTTGCGGTATAGTCAACTTGGTTTTAAGTGGAGCAACACGAGATTTAGCCATGACCAGACGAATCGTAACTTCACCGTCGATATTTTCCGATCGTAAATATACCAAAGCTGCATATCCGCAGGATGACCCATCACAAAAACCCTGCAAGGAGTACATTTTTTCATTTTTTGATTTTAAGCAACGTGGTATGGAAAGTTTCGTTAAGTTGGGTAAATCTGAAACTATGGCTCTCCATTTCGTAACTAAATTTTTAGGTGCAGGTGTGTCCCACTCAACATGTTTAGCTCCGTCACTTAATAATTCCTGTAAAAGCAATTTAATCCGAAACACCACAGCGCAAATCCATCCCAAAGGATCAAATAATTTAGCCAGAGATGACAAAATGCTACGTCGAGTGACTTTTGATTGTTCAGACGGTAAGTTAATCCTGTAAGTGAAACTATCTGTGGAAGGGTTCCATTGAACCCCTAGTACCTTAATAAAACCGGAATCCTTATCATCATCAAAAGAACGAGGAATTTCACAATGGTCTATTGGAAAATCAGATATCAAGCTAGTCTCATTTGATGACCATTTTCTTAGTTCATAACCGGCAGTTTTCATAAGTTGTATCAGTTCATCCATGAGGTCTCGAGTTTCTTCGATAGAATCAGCACCTCCATTAATATCATCAACATATGAATTTGCTAGTAAAATCTTTGCCGCTCTTGGATATCTTTCCTGCTCATCAACTGCTAACTGATGAAGACTACGTATTGCCAAGTAGGGACTCGATTTTAAACCGTACGTATTTGTAGCTAGTTCAAAAATGCGAATCGGTTCCGACCTACTCCATCTCCAAAGAATTAATTGATATTTACGATCCTCAGGGTGAATCCAAGTCATCCTAAACATCATTTTCACGTCAGTTGTAAATACAAATAGCGGAACGCGGAAATTTAAAATAATCTTGGCTATATCATTTTGTAATTTTTCGCCAGATAATAAACAATCGTTCAAGCTGAATCCGCTGGTAGTTTTTGCACTTCCGTCAAAAACTACACGAATCTTTTCAGTATCACCTGATTTCTTAAATATTCCATGATGCGCGAGAATGTAGTGCTCCTGGCCCGAATCAATGTCAAATTGCGAGGGTTGCATGTGCCCAAGCTCTATGTACTCACGCATAAATTGAATATATTTTTCTTTAAATTCAGGCTGAGCATTCATACGTCTTTCTAAACACATTAACCGACGAACCGCAGTTTGCTTAGAATCGCCTAAAGCCACGTGATCAGGAACTAAGGGTAACCGAACTGTATATTTACCATCCGAACCGCGCGAAACCGATTTAACAAACAATTGTTCACAGATCACATCCATTGGATCTTTTATCAAAACCATAGGTGGTTCCTCCGCCTTCCAAAACCGCTCAACAGCTTCTACTAAAGATACTCCCGAAAAGTAATCTACACTGCGAGGTAACATACCTTTTTTATCACCATGTAATGGCCCAAATATAGCAAAATCAAATATAGTATCAATCGCATAAGGACCGCCGGGCCGCAAAGTAACCTTGTTACCTTCAATAATTTCGCCGAGAATATCGCAACCGAATATAATGTCCACCCTGGACATATGACCGAAACCGCTTTCCGAAATACCTACTTTGCTAGAAATACCGAGCCGAGTTGCAACATAAGTAGTAGGTAATTTTAAAACAACCGCATTTACCGACAAGAAAGTATTCACATTACGCTCCGACCGAAAATTAATTGTGACAATATGGCTGCCACCTTTTGATTGAGTACCACCTATACCTGTCAACGGTGTCACACAGTAATGTTTCTTCAGTCCTAGCAAATTAACAAAATCACTCCGAACAACTGAAACTTGTGAACCTAAATCTAACAAAGCCCGTGCTTTAATAAGTTCACCACTCGCTGAAACAATATTTACAATAACTGTAGGTAAAATAACATCTTCTACTAAAACTGGATCTGTCAAAACATTACTTGTGGCTAGTTGCTATTCGGAGTTATCGCAAGCCGGTACGGGTGACTCTCGCGCAGAGCACGCGCACTGCGCAGCGGAATCGGCCGCCGCCGCCGGCCCGCGCAGCGCGGCGCTATTGCTCGCGCGTGCTTTCTCGCCCTGAGTGCGCCGAAAGGGCTGCTCTTGTGGCTCACGATATTGAACCATGTTCCGTTGCTCATTCGTATCAATACAACAAATTAAATAATTGTGCCCGACGTTGCCACATCTTGCACACGGAATAAATTGTTTGCACATTACCGCTGAGTGATTGCCGAAACATCTGAAACACAGATTATTATTTCGCACCCAAGTCTTTCGGTCAATAGGAGAGCCCTTTTTAAATTTAAAACAATCTTGCAATGAATGATTCATTGAGCAAAATTCGCACAGTTTTTCCGTGAACCGCTTATTATTGTCACTAACATAATAGGTATTCGATAGCTTTGTCATCGAATCAAACGAGTTGGCAGTGTCAATAAAGTGACATTCGTTTTGCAAGAAAACAATCAGTTCATCAAATTTCGGTAAATTTTCTTGTAGTCCACCGTATTTTTGCTCAAATCGTGTTTTTAACTCCAACGGCAACTTTGTTAAAGCAATATGCAATAAAAGATAACTCCATTCATCTACTGGCAACCCAAAACTTTTCAACGCATGAGTGGATTCGAGCAAAGGATTCAATATCTGAGTTCTTAACGGGCCATGATTTTTCAATGACGGTAGATTTAAAATACGCGAGATATGACGATCAGACAGCAAACGCTTATTATGATAACGCGAGGTGAGAATATCGAGCGCTGTAACAAGAGATAAAGCCGTCATAGACAAATGCTGAATCAACGATCTCGGCTCGTTTTGTACATGAGAAATTAAGTAATGAAACTTTTCTGTGTCAGAGATATCTTTCCTTGATAATACTAAGGAAGAATATAAACTGTAAAAGCTGACCCACTGAAAGACATCACCATCGAACTGAGGCAAATTAATCTGAGGCAAGCGCGGGACAGGCGCAGCCGCCTCTCGGGCCGCCGCTCCGGCCGCCGTATCGTTCCTGTTAGTATCCACACAACTCGACATCTCCGCTGATTTAGCATCACATTCATTATAGTGTAGAGTAGCGTTTCGGTACCGATTATCATATTCTTTAATCTTTTCCTCATCCGATTCAACCTCCAATAAGCCTTCGTATGCAATGGTCAAGTTAGTAAAGTGATTCTCTAATGTTCGTAATCGCGCAGCTAAAATACTCGAACTAAAGTCAGGCGATTTAATCATTTCCACGGAAGCATGAAACCAATCGCATTCTAATTTTAATTTTACTTCACAAGCCTTTGTTTTTGCCATTTTGAAATTAGAACGTAGGTAAGCGTCAGCCTCCTATACGCTTAAAACAATTGGCGATCAAATGCAAACCAAATTATCTCGAAGAACTAAATATTTACACAATTACACGCAACAAAACGAAACGAACTCCGAGCGACGATGGACCAAAAAATATGTTCATTAAAACCTTCGATATATAGTGACTGTCACCAAGGCCGTGGTTATTCGTTTCTATGCAGCATTAAAACTAAACAACAATTTATGAACCACAAACCTCAAGGAAGCCGACTTCGATAAGCGCTCGCTTAGCCCGTCCGTAGAGCCGCAAAGTCCGCACCGCCACTTGCTATTACATATTACACTAAATAATGTCCGTTATTTATCATTAGTACTAGATAACACTATTTACAATGTTTTTTATTTACACAGCACAATTCACAATATAATATACGTCCGCCGATAAATTTAAGAAGAGCCGCCCTGACAGCTCCTTTCTTTTTTGCCGCGGTGCATGGCATGGGCTTAGTGCCAATCAGCCACCGACAGCCAAAGAGGATGATAATCCAAAAAATTGTTGCCTATTTAAAATACTTGCACAAATCCATAGCAATAAACATCAACGGCTGCAAGCAAATTTGGTTTGAAAATGGGTATCTGGCGCCTGGGGCGATGGTACAGCTATAGATACGCGTAATTTTAATTGATAGGCTAATTACCAATATTCGTGTTTTAGCCGTCTAAGTCAAATCACCATATACGAAGTTATTTATTTATTTATTTATTTATAAGCGGCTAAACCCGATTTGCATTAGACGGCTAAAATACGAACATTGGCAAATGGCCTATTAATTAAAGTCCTTGGCCGTACAATTTGGTACGCTATGGCCATGGCCGATGAATGACAACTGACAAGTGACAAGTTTGACAAGTCAACCAAGATGGCCGCTAATTTAGTTCTTCGTCAAACACCTAACACCAAAGGTCGCTGCAGTCGCATGAAAAGTGTGATATATGTAAGTGTGCCCCCCGGACAAGACACTGACTGTGACTGACTTGACTGCGCTACCGGTGGACTGATGCGTTTCGTTTTGAGATCAGTTGCTAATTTTTAACTAAAAAAAACAGAATTTATCTCTGTTTAATAATAGTTTTAAGAGTAGATTTTTTTATTATAATATTCAAGTTAAAACTTTTAGTAAACTTAATTTGAATGCTCCTGCATAATCTTTGTGATATCCACTATTACGGGAGCATTCAAATTAAATATCTAGTAAGCTACTTTTTATTTGTTCTTGAAACGGGCTTCATAGAATTTTCTCATGATAGACACTACAATTTAGTCACAAAAAAGTAACTAGATAAAAAAACAACTTGTTCACAATGTTTGTTATTCTTTGACACTTTAGCCAACTTGAATAGCAACAACCTTAGGCAACAACGCAATATAATATGAAGCTGGTTGGAGTTTGACAAACAAACGCGGCGGGGGTTTTTGTTATATAATATGTAACTAGCTGCTGCCCGCGACTCCGTCTGCGAAGAATAGGGATATAATAGATGTTGACCGATTCTCAGACCTACCCGATATGCACACATAATTTCATGAGAATCGGTCGAGCCATTTCGGAGGAGTTTGGTAAAAACACCGCGACACGAGATTTTTATATGTTAGATAATACTAGTTGTTGCTCGCGACTCCGTCTGCGAAGTATTGTTTATCGCTATCCGGCGAGAACTATGCAAGTTTTTGTGATAAAAACTATTCCATGTCCATCTGGAGTCTCAAACTATCACCTTACCAAATTTCGTCTCAATCGGTTCTGCAATTAATTAAAGCGTGAAGTGGTAACAGACAGACAGACGGACAGAATTACTTTTGCATTTATAATATTATTAAGGTAAGGATAAGGTTGCATTGTGTTTAGTTTGAAATCACGACCTTTAACGATAAAGAATTTCACATTGCAATTTGCTCCTTCCGCAAATAGGTACGCAAGTTGTGAACCAATTTAAAATTTAAGTTCATATAAAACTTACTGAACCCACACAAAGAATTACATAATTTTTCAGACAAAAATCCCGGTTAGTTGTAAACAGGCTTTGGGTATTACCACACCTATCGATGCCATTGATCGATGGTAGAATGGATTGGTCGATGTCGATCAACAGTTTCTACTACACCAATCTATCGACGTCGAACTGTAGCATCGATCGGCTGTCGATCAATCGTTTATCTAGGTACCAGTATCCGTAGATTATTATAAGCCAAAACTACCACACTGATAACGATCGATGATCAATCGTTTGGTATGGTTATATGTATTTTATAAAGCACGAATCTTAAGGATGAAGTTTTGGCCTTATTTGGAACAAAATATGCCATTCGTTCCAATCCGGCTCGAAGGACCAAATCAAATAAACATTAAAGTTTTAGATTTCACGAGTAAAAATAAAAATACGCTTTATAAAAATAGTTACATAATGTACATTATTTTAATGTAGTAGACATAGGTATAAAGTGAGAGCACATTTTGTTTCCATTACCATTTAAATTACCTACTACAGCCGAGACTTATTTACGATGGCTCCAACTTACATAATAAAAGCTCCGGCACAAAGTGAACTTGTTCCAGAACGCTCAAGATAACGCAGCACCATCCGAGTAAGTTTATAAATTATAAACGATTATAAATTATAAATAAACAGTTGTAAGGTCATAAGTTAAAGCTTATCAGCGGCGACTGACATGTGTACATTATACTGTAGGTTGGTGCGGCGTATCAAGTCCTATACTCGACAGCAGAGCTATTAACTTTACTATGAATAATCAGTAACTACCACGGAAACTAGAGTCAGGAAGATACTTACGTGATACATTGGAGGTTAATGTCTAAAATGAATAACAGCGAGGCATCGGTTTGGTTAAGGTTTTTATTTGAAGGTCTGCCGCATTGGCTTATAACGTGGTTATAGAGCATCTATCCCTTTCAAAAAGCTATTTTTGTAGGAAAGGAATATAATAATGTATCAGGCTCACACTGATAGCTTTGAGATAAAGTTACTTTAATTTCCACCCGTATTTTTTTTCAGTCTGACCTGTGATCGTGATGCATGCAACTGTGTCGAAATATCGAGGGCTTATTAAAATTAATGGGCCCAATTGCATAACAAATTACAAACTAATAGTATTAGCTGTTTTGTATTGAAATTCAGTAATACTATTTGCTTGTATTTTGTTATGAAATTGGGCCCAGGTCTACATTTTGTAGCAATTATCCTACCAAAAACATAAATGTAAAAAATGTTAGCCAAGTTCAATTCTAAAAATATACTTGATTATGGACTTCACCGACAAAAGGATTGAGATCTAAATGGGTGCCAAGTTCTGCAGGTAATACTGAAATCTATTTGAAAGAACAAATAGCATCCTAAACAAGTATAACACTCTACCTCTATTTCTTTGGTTTTTCTACTTCAACTGTGTTTTATATTTATAAATATAAATTCCTAAATTTAACTATCTAATAATTTACACAAAGTAGATAACTTATGTTAAATTGAAGCTTAACATTTGACTTGGCTACTTTTCACATACAAATCATCTTATATTTGGCTAATCAACTTATCTTCTACTTTCAATTTGCTGGTAAAAACTAGCCAAGTCAAATATTAAGCTTCAATTTAACATAAGTTATCTACTTTGTGTAAATTATTAGATAGTTAAATTTAGGAATTTATATTTATAAACACAGTTGGAGTAGAAAAATCAAAGAAATAGATGGAGAGTGTTATACTTGTTTAGGATGCTATTTGTTCTTTCAAATAGATTTCAGTATTACCTGCAGAACTTGGCACCCATTTAGATCTCAATCCTTTTGTCGGTGAAGTCCATAATCAAGTATATTTTTAGAATTGAACTTGGCTAAAATTTTTTGCATTTATGTTTTTGGTAGGATATCATTACTTTTTGTAAAGAAATTAATCACCGAACTTAAGCAACGTCGGGCGCGGTCAGTACTTGGATGGGTGACCGCCTGGTTTCATTTTGTGTTTTTGAAGTAAAACTTATTTAGGCACGCTTGACTTACGTAACGTATTCTACTCCCCAAGTCAAGCGTGTTTAAAGAAGTTTTACTACAAAAAACCAGGCGGCCACCCATCCAAGTACTGACCGCGCCCGACGTTGCTTAACTTCGGTGATCGGACGAGAACCGTTGTTTTTGTCAAATATCTTGAAAACGGTTGCATCCTACGGAAAAATCAATGAAATTTTCATCTCCCTTTAAAACCCCTGCACACCCCCCCCTACCCCCACCCCTGTGTTTGTCTATTACATATATTGGGATAGTTTCAAATATCTGCTTGTAACAGTTCCAACGCTACAATTAAAAAAAAAAATATTTGTATGGGGACCCCCCTATTTTTATTTTTTTTTTATTTTTATGTTTTTTCCTATGCTTACACACAATTACCGAGCTGGAGTCCAAATTTCATCCTTCTAGGTTATCTGGAAGTAGGTTAGGTTTAGGTACTATAAGTGAGTCAGTCAGTGCTAAAATTTACGGCTTTTGACCTTCATATCTTTATAACCGTTTGAGCTAGCTTCATGAAATTTGGGCTTCTAGATGTCCTTATGGATATAATTAAACACACGTAGTTTTATGTGTTTACGTTAAGGAGGTTTTGAGTTATAGAAGGGTCAAAAGTGGCACCAAGTGGTTCGTGTAATATTATACTCGGCGCTGGCTAGCCAGTTCCTTTGCTTGAACTTGGCTTGACACGCTGCCGCGTGTCTAGATGTCTAAAGTGCAGTTTAGACTTAGGTACAAGAAAAATCATGCATTCTGGACCCCATGGTCCATTTCCTCGAATGTTCATTTCCCCGAATGTCCATTTTCCTGGAATATCCATTTCCTCGATTGTCCAGTCACCATGTCCAATTCCGGTATTAATTAAAATCGAAAATAACTTTCTTAATTTGCAACGTTTCCGTAATATTTACGATTTTAATTTATTTTTGTTTGAAAATAATACCAGTTTATGATCCCTGCTCCTAGGTGATCCAGGAGATAAAAAAATTGCCCGTTGTTCACCCAGGTGATGATGATGATTGAAACAATCAAACGCATTGTTAGTGAGAAATTAAGGTAGTTACGGCGGGTACTGGACGGGGGACTGGACTGGTTGGTAAGTATTGAACGTATTTGGGGAACTGGAAGTTAAAGAATTGGACCTTTGGGGAGCTGGACCTTTGAGGGATTGGACGTTTGGGGGACTGGAAGTTAGATAATTGGACCTTTGGGGAGCTGGACCTTTGAGGGATTGGACGTTTGGGGAACTGGAAGTTAGCGAATTGGACCTTTGGGGAGTTGGACCTTCGAGGGATTGGACGTTTGGGGAACTGGAAGTTAGAGAATTGGACCTCTAGGGAGCAGGACCTTTGGGGGATTGGACGTTTGGGGAACTGTACGTTAGAGTCCAGATCCAAACATGCAAGTTGCATTACGTTGCGGCGCCGGATTGACAACTTCAAACACGTTCGCTTTGCGTCCTCGCAACGTAATACAACTTGCACGATTTTTCTTCCAGATCTAGACTGGACTTTAAGCTAGGTTGTTATTAACTTGATATCTACATGTTAGTACGTATAGGTAGGTATGTAAGAAAACGGCTAGGTACCTACTGATATTTTACCCCACTCCTCTGACTTCAGTTATCGAGGGACCATTCCACGAAACAAAGCGTCATAAAACCGTTGCTATAATATTAAGTATCACGCTTGCCACTTAGTACATCTTAATCCTACTGCGTTAAAGGGATGCGCATATCGACAAAGTGAGTCACGGCTTTTGTGGTAATCGTTCTAGTGTTACCACGTTATAAAGCAGTGGAATTTTCTAGTTCTATTTTACCTAAAGCGGCAGATATGCTGTTACTATTAGTTTTTGGCAGGAGCTGATGCTTAATTGATCGCGCAGCAGGCTTATTGTCTAACGCTTCTGACGCTTGCCTTCGCAATTACTATTTCTTTCTGCCAAACACCCGTTTGTCGCTACTCCATGCTTCCAAGGATCACCCCTCAACACTTCGGAGAGTGTTGGGATCCTCGGTGTCGATATTTCGAGCGCGGTGCAATTTCGCGATCACCTGGAAGGTAAAACCAAGTCGGCTGCTAAAATGTTGGGCGTGCTTGGCCGCTCTAAGCGATACTTCACTCCAAAGCAGCGGCTTCAGATATATAAGGCCCAGGTTCGGCCAAAGATGGAGTATTGCTCTCATCTCTGGGCTGGCGCACCCCAATATCAGCTGCTTTCACTTGATCGCATACAGCGCAGGGCGTGCCGAGTTGTCGGCAACCCCTCACTCTCCGTTAAACTCGATCCTCTTGCTCTCCGCAGAGACGTTAGCTCCCTTTGCGTGTTCTATAAGATCTGCAACGGGGAATGCTCTGAGGAACTCTTTGACCTCATTCCAGCTGTGGGGTTCCATTACAGATCCTCCCGTCGTAAGCGTTCATTTCATCGACATCATGTTGATGAATGGCAGTCTTCGACGGTGCGTTTTAAGCGGTCTTTTTTGCCACGAACTTGCAAAATCTGGAACGAGCTTCCTGCTGGGGTCTTCCCATCGAGTTACGACCTGGGTGCCTTTAAGAGGCGAGTGTACAATTTTCTGCAGGGCCGACAACGCACTGGGCATCGCGTAAAGCGCTGCAGGTGTCTATGGACAGTGGTGTTCATTTAACATCAGGTGACCCACTAGTTCGTTTGTCTGGCTTCATTAACATAAAAAAAAAACAGTATAAGACGATGACAGAAAGAGATGGTGAAAGCGAAGGCAGGAGTCAGAAGCGTTAGACAATACGGCTTCAGGACAGAATATTCCCTACTAGTGACACCAGGGTTATGAGGATGATGACACAATAATACGCATTTGAGCACCTTATTCTCTCCGCTCAGATGACAAGTACACCTTCTGTGTTAACTGTTTGTGTAGGTATCTGTCTACATCTCACAAATTGTCTCCACAAGTTCCTCACGTCAACTGTTAAAAAGCAAGGTTCGGACGGGTGTGACGCAACGCAACGCGCCCCGTAGACGCAGTAGCGCCGCGGCTCCTGCGTCGCTCGCCTCGCAAGCTCCATAATTGTTGCACAGACGAGTTCAATAATTAAGTGATAAATATACCAGCGGTACTGCGGCGAGGTGGCAGCCGCAGTCGGGCAGCGGCCGTGTCCCGCTCCGCGCGTCGAGTGATGTTCTCTTGTTTCTATCGGCCGTAGGAATCTCGCCGGACTGGTTACCGCGCTAGTGCGCCGCTCTGGTGAACCCTTTCGCTTGTATATGTGCCGATATTTACATATGCGCGCTCGATCTCACGTCGAACTTTCGTTCTGCGCCCGCGCCCCTGGTGCCCGCGAGCTGGGCCCGCCCCGGCACACTCGCCACGACGTGCAATGAGCAACGTATGTCTTTTTATAACTTAAATGGTTCTTTAACGTTGAACTTTTGACAGCTGTCACTCTAGTGCACATACCTAACCGTACAACTTGTGGAATGCAGGGATGGCCATTCAAAAGTTCAGCGATAATTAAATGCAAGTCGAACTGTGCAATAACGGGTCGCGGGGTGGGAGAGATGCGCAGAAGCTGTTATGACTACATACATAATTTGTTGTAGTGCACTCGTACTCCATTGCTTCTCTACTTCTACCTCTTCATGCATCTTAACTTTTTTGTCTCCAATCCTAAAATGTTTAACCCAAGTTATTAGTCAAAGGATTAAACTAAGTTCAAATTCTACACATGACGTCGGTTCATCCCTGAACCAAAAGTGCTCTATAAGCTCATAGATAGAGCACTAATACCTGTTTTACGTAACTAAATCTTAAAGTCCGCCGAACCCAGAACGACGATTTAATTGACTGCAATGGAATGCGACGAGTCTTCATTAAACACTTAATAGAGTTGCAGAAACGAATATTTTCATAGATATTCATTAATAGGTATAACAGATAAACATAAACATAGACTAGTAAACAGGGTAGGTATGATGATAACTTGCCTAGGTACAATTATTATTAACGGTTAATTACTACCGCGTTCAAGTTCGTGACGCTATTTGAATTCTGATTCAAATTGATTTAACCAACGTCGTATATCAGACTATACACGACTACCAGTTCTGTATTTACAGTGAGCATGTGGAACACAGCCATGGCCCTTGATTTCGTAGGAGAATTATCTTCTTCCGCGCTAACTGGCGGTCGCGTATGTATCGAGGTATCACATGCTAGTTACGACAGTTAACAGGGAAGAGGACGACATACAAGGCAGAATCTGAAGTTTGTTTCAACCTTTTTAAAAACCAAACTTCCATTTTCCATGGACCCCTTCTTAATCTAAAACAGCCAAGGGTTCAAGGTTCAAGGGTTCCACCTTCTTACAGGTGGGAATAGGTAAAAATGCCATAGCTTAGCCTGTACACATTTAATCAAGGAACTGGGGCTAAATTCATAAACGGCCCAACACGGTTCATCATCATCATTTCAGCCGAAAGACGTCCACTGCTGAACATACATAGGCCTCCCCCAAGGCTCGCCAAACAGATCGGCCCTGCGCCATCCGCATCCAATGCGTTCCCGCTACCCTCACCAGGTCGTCGCTCCATCTTGTTGGAGGCCTACCTACACTGCGTCTTCCGGTCCGCGGACGCCACTCGAGAACCTTTCGGCCCCATCGGCCGTCAGTTCTACGGGCGATGTGCCCTGCCCACTGCCACTTAAGTCTAGCGATTCTTCGAGCTATGTCCGTGACTTTAGTTCTCGCGCGGATTACATCATTTCTAATGCGATCCCGCAGAGAAACTCCAAGCATAGCCCTCTCCATCGCCCTCTGAGTGACCTTGAGCTTCCTTATAAGACCCATCGTTAGCGGCCACGTCTCAGTGCCATAAGTCATCACTGGGAACACACACTGGTCAAAGACTTTTGACTTGAGACACTGCGGTATATCGGATGACAAGATATTGCGGAGCAACACGGTTTGCGAGCGGTAATTCAACCGTTTGCAAGAGGCTAGGGATGAACTGCTATTCAGGAACGCAAAAAATTACTGGTTTGCTGAGATTGGGATGAGCCTTATTTATTTATTTATTTATTCATTTATTTATTTACAAAGCAAAATAACAGGAAAATAAAGCTCATCCCAAGCTCAGCCCATTCCTATCCTCTCCCAAACGGTTGAATTACCGCTCGCAAACCGTTTTGGGCCGTTCCTGAATTTAGCCCCCGATGAGATTTCATACTAAATATTCTACTACGTATATGTATCTGAGCAATAGAATGTTTTTCAATGGTAAGATATTGATGCGAGATCCTCCCGAGGCAGTCGCATGAGGCGTGACAGCGTGATTTCTTTTGGCTGAGGGTGCAGACCAGGGTGTCTACAACGAAATTCGAATGCCCTCCCTTTCACTCTTCTATTTAATATAAGGTAACGCCACCAGAGTTGAGGCCACGCATACAACCACATCTCATGTAATGACAGCGGGATTTTGACGTTCCCGCTTGTTTAACGACAACACAACGTCAAAATCCCGCTGTCATTACATGAGATGTGGTTGTGTGCGTGGCCTCAACTCTGGTGGCGTTACCTTTACTATTAGTGTGAACGGAACGGCTAGATAGCAAGTTCGAAAATCGAATTTCGGAGTATGTATAAGTGGGCCTTGGGTGGCTGCTACGCGAGGCGACTCACCCGCAACCCTCTGCTTGAGAGGCCATAGTTCAACCATTATACCGCGGCTTTGTCCTATTATTAATCTTAGATTATTTATACACTAGATATTAGAGTGTCCAAGCCCTCACATTCTAAGAGGAGGCTTGTGCCCTGCAGTGGGACGTATATAGCCTGGGATGATGAATATTAGTAGGACAAGGCATGAGGAATTTCCAACACCCACGGATAACTCGGTCTCGACATCGCGCGACCGGCGGCAGCGGCGAGCATTCTCCGTTCATTGCGTGGCCGAGACGTTCGCCGCAGAGTGATTACCTGGCGGCACACGCAATGAACTGATAAAACGTTCGCCGCTGCCGCCGGTCACGCGAAGATTTGTTCCTGATTCGTCATAGTCATAATAAAAAATAATAAATAAATATCATGGGACAATTCACACCTATTTACCTAGTCCCAAAGTAAGCTAAGCAAAGCTTGTGTTATGGGTACTAAGCAACGGATAAACATACTTATATAGATAGATACATACTTAAATACATATTAAACACCCAAGGCCCGAGAACAAACAGTCGTATTTTTCATACAAATATCTGCGCCGACACGGGAATCGAACCCGGGACCTCAAGCTTTGTAGTCAGGTTCTCTAACCACTAGGCCATCTGGTCGTCATATTCCTGATTCGCCGTAAATTGCTGTCTGTCACCTAGAAAATGATGACATCGACCACTCTGTCAAGAGTGAAACGACGAAGAAGAAACGTAGTAGGTACAATGTATAACTACTGTCCTAATACTTATTAATCCTGTAAGCACGTATTCACGTATTCATTTCACTGTACAATAATGGGTTACGAATATAACGAATCTGGATTATGACGAGTTAGGAATATGACCAATTAGGAATATGACGAATCAGGAACAAATCCGCGCGAAGTCGTGGCCGGGCTGGGCTGTAACATAAGGGAAGAAACCCGCGGGCACAAGCTAGTATCAAATAAATTGAATTTTAAACCGAGCTTTCAAACAAATCTACATACCAGAGAGCTCTTTAGAGCGAAGCGAGCCAACTCGCGGGTTTTATAGCCATGCCTTAAACCAATGCCATGCCAAATTGGGTCGACTATCAATACGAGCCCAGTGCCAGATTAGCGGAATGTATTCTAAATTGGCTAAACAAATGGCCACCTACCATTGGCCAGGAGGGGAGGGCGGCGCCGCCGTAACCAACAGACCGTGGGTTATGTGCGTTTGACTAGTGAAGGCCTGAGACTTTCCATGCTTCGGTGACCGCCAATCCTGGGCATATATAGAATAAGGTTAGGTATAGATATAATTATTAAATAGGTAGTATGGATCGTAAAGTTTGTACAAATTCTATGAAACATTTCAGATCAGTTCAGTTGTATGATTAATTTTCGTGTCACGCACGATGGAACTTTTTTCCAGTCAGTTATTTCGTATGGTATCTGTGCCCAATTTCAGTATTTCCTCATAGATTTCATCACAAAGTATTTTTTCCATAAAACTGACCCGTTATTGACTCCTATGATATATGAGCCGAATTTCTGATCGACTTGACCCCTTGGCGCTACGTAAAGATGTAGCTTAAGGGTACCTATAAGTTGGCAGCCGACCGCACGCAGCAACAGCAGACGACGTGTCGCTAGCTACGCCAACTTTTACCTTATTTCTATGAAATTGCCTCCGTAGCTAGCGTAGCTAGCGACACGTCGTCTGCTGTTGCTGCGTGCGGTCGGCTGCCAACTTAAACCTTCACTCTGCATCTTCTATCGCATGTACAACGGAGAGTGCTCCGAGGATTATTCGGGTTGATCCCTGCCGCATCCTTCCGCCACCGCCCTACGCGACAACACTTCCATCCTCACTATCTGGATGGTTGGCAGTCTTCTACTGTGCGTTTTTCCAGAAATTTCCTGCCTCGCACAGCAAAGCTCTGGAATGAAGTACCTGCTGCGGTATTTCCGGACCGATATGACCTTCAAGCTTTCAAAAAAAGAGCGTACCTAGTCCTACCTAAAAGTCCGGCAATGCACTTGTGACTCTTCTGGTGTCGCAGGTGTCCATGGGCGACGGTAATCGTTTACCATCAGGCGATCCGTCTGCTCGTTTACCCCCTATACCATAAAAAAATGATGATACGTGCAGATGAGGTCAAATGATTGATTGATTGATTGATTGATTGATTGATTGAAACTTTATTTCCTCCATAACACATGTTAAAAAAGAAAAATACAAAACATGAGATGGGTGAATCAATTTTTAGTGACACCCGTTGCTATGGTTACGTCCTTTGGACAACCTAGAATTTTCTATGAAACAGTATGAAGTGTCACTTGGACAACTGGGGACACAGTAAACAACATTAAAAAGTTGATTCACCCAGATACAAAAACAGACAATACTAATTTAGAAAGTAAATTTTACAAAACAATGAAAAAGAAAATGAAATACAATTAAAAATACAAAATACAATCAGAAAATGAAACAGTGGATACCATGTGCCATGGAAAAAAAAAGGCGCTGACTCAGCATAAAACTGCGGAAACCGCAACACTGATATTCTGCCAGAACCATACAGAGAGATCTGAGGAAGTGGTATAAAAAAGGTAGTAAAGTTAAAATTATAAGTGTTACAAAAAATAAATAAAAATAAGTACGTATATATGATTAAAAACCCTGAACAATGAATCAATAAGAAGGAATAGCACATATGATGACATAATATGATTTAAATGCACATAAAAATAGTAAACAAACAATAAATATATATATCCGACGCAACAATACTTATTAACCGTCATAAAATGGAAGGGAACATTTTAGAAATTATGAGTTCTTTTGCATATTTATTAAATGCGTGCAATATTTTTTCCTGAAAGAATTTTTCGACTTGAGTTTACGAAGCGGTGGAGGTATGTTATTCCAACACTTAGTTGCAGAATATCTAAAACTTCCCCTAAATGCAGCTGACCTATGAGGAGGCATTGCCACCACGATCGATCGCGAGGGCCTAGCGTCACACAACCTTCTTTGCCCAGTCCAAGTTAATTTTTTAAAAAGGTAACTTGGAGTTTCGGTACGAACAATGTCAAATAAAAGACAGGCTAACAAAAGCTCCTGTCCACAAATGTGTATCTCACTGGTTTAGCAACAGTCTGTTCACTCTAGCCCTGAAGAGCGCTAGGTTGTATCTATCTGGAAATACAGGCGAAGGGAGCGAATTCCATTCCTTAGCAGTTCGTATTAGGAAATATGAAGCGAACCGCTTCGTGCGGGCCAATGAAATACTAACGACATAAGGGTGAAGACGCTCCCCCGCCTGGCTCTCCGTTGGTAAAATGGATATTGAGGAATTAAACCACCCAAATTTTAAAAATACCTCGCAATTAAAAAATAAAAAGAAAAATTGTATTGTACAGTTTTAATTTTTTTTTTTTTTTTTTTTAGGGGACAATCTTACACAAATCGACCTAGTCCCAAACTAAGCAAAGCTTGTACTATGGGTACTAGACGACGATAAACATACTAATATAGATAAATAAATACTTAAACACATAGAAAACATCCATAACTCAGGAACAAATATTCGTGCTCATCACACAAATAAATGCCCTTACCGGGATTTGAACCCAGGACCTCATGCTTCGTAGGCAGGGTCACTACCAACTAGGCTAAAGCGGTCGTTACGTTAATTGAATGCGCAATTGACATTACAAAACTATTTTCAATAAAATAAATTGGATTCCTTTACTTTTTTTTTCAAATGAGGAAATTTTGAGGTTTACTTAGAATCAAGAGCGCTAATGATTTTGATGATGAATAGTGTCCCAAATTTTTTTGTCAGTTTTGTGACATTTTAGGGTTCTGTACCCAAAGGGTAAAAACGGGACCCTATTACTGAGACATCGCTGTCCGTAAGTCCGTCCGTCCGTCTGTCACCAGTCTGTATCTCACGAACCGTGATAGCTAGACAGTTGAAATTCTTACAGATTATGTATTTCGGTTACCGCTATAACAACAAATACTAAAAACAGAATAAAACAAATATTTAAGGGGGGCTCCCGTACAGCAAACGTGTTTTTTTTGCCGTTTTTATAGATGTACGGAACCCTTCGTGCGTGAGTCCGACTCGCACTTGTTTTTATACAGTTTAGGTATATGGCTCGTCACAAAACTGGCACAAAAAATTGTATGGAAAATTAGGAATATTTTTTACGAAAAGGGTACACTTTTTTTTTAAATTGCCCGTATCCACAATCTGAATACCTTTTAAAATATCCGCGCATTCTCCGCTTCGAACAATAAAGACGTTAACAGACCTAGCTTGTCGTAAAGATTCACTATCGACTAGTAGAATGCAGCCCTCTGTGGCTTTGCCTTGATATACCTACAGCCTTCTTGAAAAATGTGATGGCGAGTGCGTGAAGACCGGTCTGGGAGCGCGGGCCACTAGTCTAGCAGTATTAACTAAGGGTCAGGTGAAATAAATAAATACTTAAATAAAATACAGCCAAGTACAAAAATATATATTACTAGGTTTTTCCCGCGACTTCGTCCGACAAATAAGTTTTCAACTCCCGATCTCTATCCCACGGATAATTCCAAAAATCCCTTTTAACTGCACCTTTATTATCTTAAGGAAATGGTTACGGAGATCCCATTGAATTTAATATATAAAGCCCGTTTATTCCTTATCCCGGGGGACTTTCCGAAAATCCTAAAATTATTTTTTTACTCTTTTACGTCTGTCAAAACCCTTTATTCGGGAACTCGTGGAGATATCGAATTGAAATGAAAACCATATAAGTAGGTAGCCAGGTCTACAGTCCCTTGAAGATGTGACAAAAACAAACTTCTAAGTTAACGTTAAAAAAGATACGGCTGTTTTTGTCACAAAAGACGTACATTTCGACACTTTCAAGGGAATCAAAATTTATAGGGTATTTTCCGATGATTTTCATAGAACTATAAAATTTGGCAAGTAATACCGTCTTATACTACAGGTAAGGGGAAAAATCTGAAACTATACATTTATAATTTTGAAAGGGGGTCCCGACTTACCAATATAAAATGATTCCACACTGCGTACATTTTACTTACAAAAGTAGGGGTTTGCTAACACTGGATTATAATAGATACAGCTGCTTACAGCGTAAATTTTGACATCACATACTTATGAATCTGTATGGAGCCCTCGGTGCGCGAGTCCGACTCGCAGTTGGCCGGTTTTTTTTTACTTAAATTAACTGACGAATAAAACGAAAATATTTGAAATAAACGTTTAAAAACACAGAGTTTATACCTACACAAAGCATATTGAACACTTTTACAAATCACTCTTCAATTTCTACTTTTCACTTGAAAAATATTTGTATTGACCCAATAAACGTGGCAGAAGCTCAAAGGAAAATGGGGCTCGTGTTAGTAGTTTTAGTTTTTTTGTAAAAAATGTAGTAGTCGAACTTAAACTGGCTTTTAATTTATACTTGTTAGTCACGTGACTGATAATATCGAATGAAGTTCCTGTGATAACTATGATTCAAATTAGAGTCAACGCACGAGATTATCGATTATTTAAAGCATCTTTAGGGCCAATTTTTCAATCCCCAGATAAAAGTATCCGTCAGTAAAACTGTTGCTTTCCTTTTCTCAAGTCATAGGGAAAAAAGGGACAGAGCTTACATTTATCTGACAGATACTTTTATCTGCGAATTGAAAAATCGGCCCTTAATCTCGTAAGTCCTGGCATAGGTACTTTGTAAAGTACGAATCCATCGTAAGAATAACTGTTAGCCGGGTTAATAAGCTAGAGGCGATTTAGTGACCACATACATTGAGTTACAAATTAAACCTTATTGGTTGCACTATACGTCACAATTTCCATTGTAATCTGCTTTTGATTTTGTGGTACTATACACCAATAAATGGGGTAAAGGCAAAACCAAAAAAAAAGATTATTAAGTCCAAAAAAATAGCAGATTATTATCACAAACATCTCACCATTATGGTTCTGTACTGACTCTACCTCTGACCATAGAAATAAGCTTCCTTTTTACAATCTGACGACTCTATTAAAGTTTGTGACGGTACAGTACCCATAACACAAGCTTGCCTAGCTTACTTTGGGACTAGGTCAATTGGTGTGAATTGTCCCGTGATATTTATTTATTTATTTATTTATTTTATTTAATCATATACAACTCACAAATATCACACATCGTGTTGACAGTTGTGTAATAGTTAATAGTAGATTGTTCAACAAGGGACTAAAACAAGCCATAATGACACAGAGCGAGGGTGGCTATAATTCGCGTGTCATTATGGCAGTTTAGTCTCGCGTTAAACACTCTACTTTTCACTTTGAATTCGAAGAAAAAAACGATGTTTTAGGTATACTAATCTACAATAACACTTTTATAAAACGTACGCTCAATACGAGCAATGGACGTCTGTTCAGAATTCAAATAGCAATTTAAATTTGTTCCGCGGTTTTTTTTTTGTTGAGTGACGCTTTAAATGTTTGCTTATTTAGCCAACAGATTCAAACTTGAAAATTATTTCATAGCTAATTGGACTAAGTATGCATTGTAAAATTAATTCATCTTTAATATAATTAAATAGATTAATATTCGTAATTATTTATGGTGTTTCACGAAATTATTATTTTTTAAAATATTTTTTATACAGTTGTCATTTTGAGGTTATTTCCACGCCCTAAAGGCTTCCACAGACCGAAGCGCAGGGCGCTACGGAGCGCTACGGAGCGGGCGCTACGGAGCGCTTCGGAGCGTCCGCAGCGCGCTGCGGTCTGTGGAAAGCTTTAAAATTGTGTATGCCCAGTCACTGAAAATGGCAATAATCCTCCATCCACAAACACCGTGATTGGCAGTTTAGGGGTTTCCAAAGTAAATTAAAACAAAATACTTTAATCCCTAGAGATCAAAAAAGAGCTTTAGTCCCGATATGCAGAGATTAAAGTAACATTTTAAGAGCATGAGAAGTGAAAAATATTTTAAAGCGCCTATACAGTTCCGTACGACTGTACACTTTCCACGCTGGTATCTAATAAAATTAATAAATTTGAAGAGGACTTTTTTAAAGAGATTTAATTTAATAGTTTTCTATTTACGTGTTTTCTTAAAATTTTATTTATCCCGAAATAGTAGAGTTGAACGTAGAGGTCAAAATTTTGAACAGCGCCGATATTTTATGTCAAAATATGTTGTTCGGCAATTTTGAATACATTTTATTTGAGCAAATTTTATCTTTGGTTTCGACCATTTTAGCATAACAAGTTATTCAAGGTTACAGAGCATCACTGGCACGTTTTAAGAAGTTTAAACATTATCTTGAAAATAAATTTTAGCACGTGTTCTTTAATAGTCTTCTGTCTTCTACATATGCGCTTAGTTGTTTACGGTACCTACTGGGTTGTTGCCAAAGCAAGCATAAAGTCTCCGTGGTAAGCGATCACCGTCACTTCTGAGAGCCATCGACCTTAAGAGTAGGTGACTCGTTACCAGCCTATATTGCTCTTTTCTTGAAGACCCCGAAATCGCAGTTATTAGAGAATACTGTTGGTGGGAATTCATTATTACTCTTTTCTTGAGCCCCGATATCCCAGTTACTAGAGAACACCGCTGGTGGGGATTCATTATTATTACTCTTTTCTTGAAGGCCCCGATATCCCAGTTAATAGAGAACACTGCTGGTGAGGATTAATTATTACTCTTTTCTCGAGCCCCGATATCCCAGTTACTAGAGAACACTGCTGGGGAGGATTCATTATTACTCTTTTCTTGAAGGCCCCGATATCCCAGTTAGTAGAGAACACTGCTGGTTGGGATTCATTATTACTCTTTTCTTGAGCCTCGATATCCCAGTTACTAGAGAACACTGCTGGTGGGGATGCATTATTACTCTTTTCTTGAGCCCCGATATCCCAGTTACTAGAGGTAGAGAACACTGCTGGTGAGGATTCATTATTACTCTTTTCTTGAAGGCCCCGATATCCCAGTTACTAGAGAACACCGCTGGTGGGGATTCATTTTTTCTCTTTTCTTGAAGGCCCTGATGTCGCATTTAGTAGCGAGCACTTCTGGTGGGAATTTATTATTAAGTAGTATTATTATTATTTTCTTGAAAGCCCCGATGCAGTAGTTAATACAGAACACTGGTGATGGGAATTCATTCTACAATTTCATTGCACGTATTTTAACACAAAATCTCGTAGGAAAGATAAATATGTAGAATATTGTAGAATGCCATTCATCGTGGTGGTGGCGATGAAACTCGGACCTGTAGCGCGTGGTGCGATATAGGAAGCCAATGACTTGTATTAAATTAGTCCTCGGACGGAACTTTCCTAGTAGTATAAATCACCATCATCATAAGCCCAGTGCGGGTTGCGAAATTAACATTGATATTGAATTTCTTTGCAGGAGTATGTAGTTTGCTCATGATGTCTTTCCTTTATCGTTAAGCTTGTGGTAAATTTGAAAAAATAGTATAAATTGCGGAAAAATAATGCAAGTACCTAGTGGACATTACTTAGGTACTTAGCGGTGGCGTGGAGTAAACATTTCATCATTTTCTTTGCATGAGAGGGGTTAGAACTAGGCCACACTACGGCTAAACCGCTGCGATTTTTAAACGCGTAACTTTTTTAATCAAGTACTTAGGTAAATTTTAAGCCACCGTCGTCCTTTTACAAAAAAAAATTCAAAAACATTTATTTGTAAGAATACAGTAGGTAAAAAGATCTTAAAATAAGTACTTACTTGTAGTTACTTGATTAAAAAGTCACGCGGTTAAAAACCGCGGCGGTTTAGCCGTAGTGCGACCTAGCTCTTAGCCGTAGTTCCCACGCCCAGTGCGGATTGGGAACATCACACAGAACATTAACCGTAAAGCTCATAATAAATTTGACATGAAATTTCGCACATACATTTCAAAAACTCGGAGAAGCGAGCCCGGGCTCGAACCCACAACCTTCTGCTTGAGAGGCCGCAGGTCAAACCACTAGGATACCATGACTTAAGAACATCTGATTCGCTGTAAAGGTTATAACAATATACCCTCGCGGCGCGGCGGTATTAAAGGGGGTTTCATTTTGTTTTTTGAATGTTTTTAATCCTAATAAAAAATTGAACTTAATAAAATCCAAAATCTGCTCATTTATTGCCTCTTCTCTAAGGCGGAACAAAGTTCGCTGGGTCAGCTAGTATGACATATAAGACTGTCTTCAACCTTTTTGTGGCCAGGAAAGTTTAAACATAAACTATATACCTTTAGCCAGGAGCAAAAACATCAGCGAACTACGCAGTAGTTTCATTATAGAAAAGATAAATCAATCCTTCTATGGGAGATAAACAGGATTATTATAATGATATAGCCATGTAGAAGGATATAGGTAATAAACTAAATTAATACACGCTTAGTGTTTTGTTTACGTACAATTTTACACTCCGTTTGTCGTCGGTAGAGCCCCAATAAAAAAATAAAGCTTCACTAAGTTATGCAAAATTGTATTAAAAACCACTTGACTTACAATTTTATATCAACACTAGGTAGTTTTTAAGGTGATATTCGAGATAATTAAATAGTTATGTTTTATTACGTTGTTGTTGTAGAGCCTATCAGTAGAGCAGCAAGCATTCTCTTGAATTTAGTATCTGTAAAGTATTTTTACTCTAAGGTGTTAATGAGCTTGTTACGTATCATGTTATGTAACCATTTGATTGCGATGTAATGAACTTTATGTACCCATAGGTACCTACTTAGTTACTGCTTCTAAACTAAACTTATTGCAAGTGGGATTATTTTCGCGTTTTTAATAATAATAATAATAATAAATTTTTTATTTAGGCAATGATCCCATTATTGTTGTTTGTGTTTTGGCCATTTGTTTGTTTGTTTGGCTTTTATTTGTTTTTCTCAGAGTAAATTTTAACCTAAGTTAAAAACAATCAAGAAAACAAAAAAACAAAAGTATAGAGTCTGATTTACTTTGGAAGATTCATTGGTACAGGGTCGTATTAAAAATTAACAAAAATATATGTAATTGTATGTTCCTTTTACAAATACAAAAACAATTATGATTCGTTATATTCGGGCCTTCAGTTGTAGGCGCGCATAATAAATGATGTCGATCTTTTTTAACAAAAAACAAATGCAATATAATCGGTTTCGTTTAGATATTTTAAAGGATGACAATACCATTTATAAGTCAGACCAACTCGTATTCATTCCATGCCAGTTTGGACTAGTACGCACGTGCCTGCTTCCGGAATCAGTCAGCGGCCTTCAACATGACACCGCTGACATTGCTGATAGCCATCAGTACATTCATACTGCACTTCTGCCAATGCAATCGGAATCGTTCCATGCACTTCCACGGCACCACTCTAAACCCAACCTTGTATAGCCAACGAAAAGACGAAGTTGCGCCAAACGAAACAAAAGCACCACACTTAAAGGGAACTGAAATTGAGTCGTTCTCCGATGAAATTGAAAGCTAAGACGTTTGTACTACTCGTTAAAATTGCCAATTAATTGCGGACGTACGTAGGTTTTTGATAGTCACGAATCTGCTTATTTATATGGGTAAGATTGCGTTGCTGTCGTTGAAAGAATCTCTTGACTTCTGTTTTAATTGAATGCGATAAATTCAAAAATTATCACTAGGTTAACTTATTATCTCGATAGTTATTAGCTGGCTGTTCTTCTTTGCCAGTCAAGGTAGACAGTTCAGAATATATTGTACAATCGAAAGCATAAATATCCATACGGCCATCGCGTCAAATGTATTTAAACGCCAACGATTAGTGACGTATAGGCTTCAGATATTTTTGACGTCTTGAACACAATAATCAAATATTTAAAGCGATTAGATATTAAAACGTGCAGATGTATTGAAACGAGCACGAAGCTGGCTGGTCTCAATAATACTTGTAATTTATAATGTAAAAATAAAAATTGTATTTTCCAAATTTGAATTGTCACTAAAATAGGCGAGGTTCGAAAAGTTCCTCGAATAAATTATTTGTACACAATAATCAAATGCTCAAATGTGTAGGGTAGACATCAAACCTCAACTATGGATCTGATCATAACGGAAACCTGTGTAAGTGCTTAACTGCATACACATTGACGTCGTGATTATTCAGTTAAATGCATAATAAGTATTTATAACATTGTAACGCCTTATAGAGTTTTTGTTTAGGAAATGAACTCGTTTTTTTTTTAATTTCTTAAGTCACCTATGAGCAGTAGAGAAACAATCACCAGAGTAAACATCGAATGTGTCTAGGTTTTAAAAATGTTGACAATACTCGTACAGTCGCGTCTAGATATTTTTGAGCAAGTAAACAGTTCTGATGTTTATGATGGCAACTGAATACTTATGATTGCAACAGTCAAAGTACCTAACGATCGTAGCAAAACAGCCCAATTACGTCAAAGCTTCATAATCATAACAACACTTGTGGTTTTACCATTTGACAGAGTAGTAAATACCACGAAGTGTTCTTATCTCACTCCGAATGCACTATGTACGGCGCATCGCGCGATGCCATATGGATCGCATTACTGCAGTTATATCTTTGTCTTAGTTTCAATGTTAATGGAATGAGCTCCAATCAAACGATAAAAAGAGAACTGTAAAAAAATGTTGCCTCTGTGCACATTGAAGGAACTAATAATGCTTTTGAATTTTTCGCTAAGATAACCGAGTAAAGAAAAACCAATAAGGCATTTTGGCACTGCCATCTGTCATTATTTTTATTTATATATTATAGTTCATAAAGACGGTACCGATTACGTAGAATATCTCTGTCTATGATAGAACTAGAGTGCCTACGACTTAAAAAAAAAAAAACAAAATAAATTAAACGAGGGGTGCTACTTTCTTCCCTATAGTCACATTTTTGATACAAATAAAATACTTGATAATGGAAACAATGTAATACATAAAATTTTAGTTTATCTTTTACCCGACTGCAAGGACAGGGTTGTGTTTTTGATATCATTCTTAATTCTGTCATAGTCATAATATACCTAATTAGGAGCAGAAGTAGAATAACGGTAGTAAACTCAAAATCTACTTACATTCGACTCTAGTGCTGATGTAAAAAAAGTACCTACTCGTAGATCTTTTTCTCAGGTTTTCAACTGTTTATCCACTTTAACTGCGGACTGTACAGGTACAAATATATATAAAAAAAGCTATACACTGCTGACTAGTTATAGCAGCTGAGGACTATGAAAAGAGATGGTGATCGGGGTTAACTTTTTATGACAACTAAAGACGGTACCGGTGTTAAATCTCCTTTGATCATTTTTTTCGGCTTTTTCTTCAGTTGTGGTACTTGAGGGATGCTAATGATGCTGATCGGTCAAAACGCTCGAATACTCACCCTCAGATCTATCTATCCCAACTTAAATCCACCTGTAACCACAACATCTGGAAACTAGGGCTCGATACGAGTGGATTGCTAAAAGTAAATCGGCATCGTATCCATCCACATATACACTTTTAACAAGTGAAAATTACGTCACTTATAGTTATCACAGAATTCCTAAGCCAATCCTCGAACTATCCAGACATGGGAACTGTCAATTGTTGTCCATTCCGTTGGGTTTCATTGGAACAGGAGGGACGTAATCCCGCCGGTCGTTGATCTAATTGAGCATTTGAGCGTGCGTGCGTGCTAATGGGCTAATTACGTGTATGAGACGGGAATTGGTGACTCACGGCTAAGGTTGCCAACTATAAAAAAAAATCCCTTGGTCAAGGAAACAAATCGCCAAGTAGCTCGCCTACTCAAAATAAAACATCTGATTTACATATTGAAATTACTTAATTTTTTACGTCATTCTAGGTTTTAAGTTTTAAGACTGGCTGTTGCCCGCGACTCCGTCTGCGAAGAATTCGTTTATCGCTATCCCGCAGGACCTATGCAAATTTCCGGGATAAAAATTATCCTATATCTTTCTCCCAGGATCTCAAACTATCTCCATACTAAATTTAATCTAAATCGATAAAGCGGTTTGAGCGTGAAAAAGTAACAGGCAGACAGACACAAACAGACAGTCAGAATGACAGACACACTTTCTCGTTTATAATATTAGTATACATGGATGATAATTTAGTTGTAGTTTTTTTTAATGTAGGTATTTAAATTTAAGACGTTTGCTTCTGCAATGCTTATAGTCGATGAGTGAGCACGTGGTCCACCAGATAGGAAGTAAAATGTTCTATTTGAAGCAGCACCTACAAGTTGGGGCTCATAATATGTCATGGGAGACACAATGCTATGAAATTTGCAAAAAAATGTACAAGTTTTCCTATGCTTTGTACAGGTTAGCGAAAACTGCGGATCGTAGTACAGTATTAGTGGCTTATCACGGTTTTGTTGCATCCACCCTACGGTACGGGATAATCTTCTGGGGGAACGCAACATATAGGGGCATATTGTTTAGAGCCCAAAAGAGATGCGTTAGAGCCATCTGTGGATTAAAATCCTCGGAAAGCTTCCAGCCTCATTTTAAATCATTAAAATTATTAACTTTACCATCCCTCTACATATATGAGTGTTGCATGTTTGTAAACTCTAACCCAGACCTGTTTCAAAGGAAAAAAATGGTTGAGGGTTTCAATCTTCGCCCTAGAGACCCTGGTGTGCGTTTTGATATTTGCCAGACTATAGTCGGCTATAGCCTCATGAAAAAGAGTGTTGTTACGATGGGTCCAAAGCTATTTAATAAATTACCTAGTGATATGAAAAACAAGACCCAAAGTCATTTTAAAGCACTGTTGTTTAAACTGCTTGTGGACAAATGTTATTATGATGTTAATGATTACCTTTGTGATTTCGATATTGATGTTTGATTAGTTTTATTATTTATCTATTGCTACTTTTGACTTTCGTAATTTATCACTACTTTTGTTTTGTATTTGCATGTTTGCGTATTTAATCCTTTATGATAATGATAATTCTAGATGAAATCCATAATATTGTATAAATAATTAAGCCTTAAGTTTTTGACATTTGCACTGAATTTTATGTATTTTCTTTTTAAATTATCGTATGCCAAAAGGTACATCATAGCCGAACCACTTTGTAATGCCTATCACCTGTACAAAATCTACCTGTGATGACGAAATAAAAAAATTGAATAAAATTGAATTGAATTGAATTGAATTAATATTTTTTAATAATCTTGTACGGCCGATTAAAGTTACAAACACACGTAATCCTGTTGGTAGTGGCTGCTTGCCAGTGTTGTAGGGATTTTAAGTTATACTTATAGTAATCATTTTTTTAATAAAATTCCTGGTTATAAGTACCCATTTAGCCGCTCAAACCAAGACGACCAAGATAGCATATAAACAAAGACGACCAAAGATAGCATATCGATATGGCGTCAGCAATTTTCCTACATTAGCTAGAGACGTGCACTGTACCGTCACAGAATTTTCGTGACTTTCGTCAGTAACTAAGATCCTGTAAAAAAAAAATTGGCAACCCTAGTCAGAGCAGGACGCGGTTGCCCGTGGGAGGCAGACGGCATGGCGCGCACTGGCCACAAATAATTTATTCGAGGAACTTTTCGAACCTCGCCTATTTTGGTGACAATTCAAATTTGGAAAATACAATTTTTACTTTTACATTATAAATTACAAGTATTATTGAGACCAGCCAGCTTCGTGCTCGTTTCAATATATCTGCACGTTTTAATATCTAATCGCTTTAATATTTGAAGGGTCCACGAAAAGAACAAGTCTAGTCATCTAAGCAATTTTTCAAGTTATAGCGGTTTGAAAGTTAGTCATCAACTCATCACGAATAAGTATTTACTATCGTAAACATTCCTTTAAAAGTGAAATTAATATAAATATTGTTTTCAGATTGAACTCAATAGCAAGTCATACTAACATATACACTATACATAATAGTAGCCATAGTTTGTGTACCTAAGTCAAAGTACTTAGCGAGCTCTACATTTTGATATTAAAATCTCAATTTTCAAAATGGTGACTAGATGTTCTTTCCGCAGACCCTCACATCAAAGAAGTTCGAAAAAAAAACGACAACAAGGTACCTACAAAGGTGCTGTAGTAACAACGCTGACTATCTAGGGATTAAAGTATAATTTTAATAGTATTAAAGATTATGAAAAGAAAAAATATTTTTTGTAGAATCAGAATCAGATTTTTTTGTCAAAACATAGGTTTATATAGGTTTTAGGTTTAAGTACATTAATTTGTTTCACTATACTTTGCCTAGCGGCATACAAATAGCGTGCATTAGGTACCTATAGCATGCAGCATGCTCATTTATCACAATAAATACAATGTCAAAGTTACAAAACAAAGAATTACAATGCCAATATCAAATTTAAATACAATTATGATTATATTTGTTATTAGTTTATGTCAGCCAAGTAGTCATTTATCAAATAATATGTTTTGTTTACGAGCAATTTAAATCATGAAAATTTTAACAATTTGTCATCAATAATATTCACCAGTTATCTTGGCAGCTTGTTAATATATTTTGTGTGCCATTCCTACACTTCGTTTTTTTAGCATTAGAAAGAAGGTAAACATCTTGACGTGTCTTTTTATATATTTTGAAAAATAAATCACGGCAAATATGTAACAATTAACAAGGAAATATGGTCATTTATATTCTTTTGGTTTCCTAAGTAATAGTTAGTGGTTTTTAAAAGCGTTTTTCAATAAAAATACATTATCAAGATGGTTTACCTTATTTCTAATGCTAAAAAAACGAAGTATAGTATACTTTTCCCGAAGAATGCAGTTTTAGAAGGATATGCACTCATTAAATTACGGAGTCGCAAAATCGTGAATCTTTTAAATTGATTCATATTACCTCTACAGAACCACCACACTTTCGAAAATATAAAGGCAAGGGAGAGTCAAGATCTTCAGTTATTTAAAGTAGTAACAACATTTTAACTTAATATAACAATAATAAGAGCATTGGAGGAAATTATGATGAATAATAATAATAATAATATGCGAAGACAGTTACCTTTTAAAAATAAATCTGTTTTGATATGAGCTTCTATTCTATGTAAACACAACCAGTAATGAATTCTATGATTTTGAATCTTTTTACAATAAAAAGTTAACATATGACATAGCATATAGGAGTTACGAAAAAAGAAAAAAAACGGGTGTGTGACGTAACTACCAACGTTTCAAACAGTTGAGTATTACTATGTTGACCTTTAGTTTTCGTAGCTTATAACCAAAGTTAAATATATTAATAACGAGTAAACCTATTTTTATGCTCATCACGCATGATGCTCACAAAGAATCGCGTCGAAGTTTTTATAAAGTAAATTTGATAGATATAGCTACAATAGTCTTACAAACAGGAACAGAGTGACAGATAGAGGCTTCGAACTAATTTTAAGTATTATACGTAAAAAGTAAGGTTAAAATAATAAATGCGTGAATAATATAATAAATTGTGGAATCCGGATAGATTTTGCTCGCGTCTTTCCTGAGAAAAAAGGTAAAAGTAAAGGGTTAACGTTACTGCCAATATTATTTTTCAATTTTAATGCGGTACGGCAATGGCCTACTTACAGCCCATTGAAAGAAAGTACAAGTTTGATGACTCCAAGTCGTTAACTTTATGTACTTACTCAGGAAAGAACTTTTGTTTCTTATTCTTTGAAGTATGACCCAAATGTCTTCGCAAATGTCTAATAACCTTATTTCTTTGTAGTCCGTTTTTTGACTAGTAGAGACTATCGTGAAGTATTGCATCCGTTGTTCTTGTAAAAATTACAATAAAGTATCTTGGAGCAATATACGCTCAAAATTAACTAGACCTCAAACAAAAAAAAATTGTATTTACCTATTTACAAGGTGCCTAAATGTTCAACCATTATTCCTTAATACAAATCTTAATACTGATCGAAACTGTTAATAGTTCAACATCAAAGCTACCCTATCAACAGGTTCGAATATGCACTAATCGTCAATAAAATTGTATCTATCTACTGACGAGCAAAAATAGCGGTTAATTTTTGATACAAATTTATATGGAAAGTGACCCGTAATTGTTGCTCGTCAGTGTATAATGCGGATACCAGTGCAACGATCAAAATTCTAGAACCTCAAAAACTGGTATAAATAAAGTGGTGAGCGGCTCCTAACTTTCGCTGGCAACAGAACCTCGCATAACGGCACGCGAGCGACACGCGCCAAAAAAGAGGAAAAAAACAAGAACACCCAGTCTCTCACACCGACCAAAACTTAAACAGTCGATTACTTCATCCCACTCGCACAAGTAACAGTATTAATATGTGTGTAAAAGGCAGCAAACGTACGAAGTTTTGTCATGCCGCGAATCTGAATCGATGGCTTCGTTATGACCGCGTAACGGAGGCAGTAGCCGTATCTGCATACGGTAGCAATCTCACTCATTTCAGCTTGACGAACGCATGTTTAAAGTAATTAGTTTCGTATTTACTACGCGGATGGATGGCTATCAAGTTTTTTGTAGCACATATTTGGACTGAATATATCGTAGTATATATAGCGTATTTGGTATGATGTGGTGCTAGGTTTTGCTGTTTATCTTTGTCTTGGAACCATTTTAACTTAATAAACTACTACACATAAAAACTTTACTTTAGAGAATTATGTATCTAAGATTAGGATTACAGTTGCGTTTTTGGTTCTAACTTGATTGAAATAAAATATTTAAATTACGAATTCAGAACTTACAAAAACGTTCTTTTGTCTTGTTTTGTAAAACTTGTTCGCATTAAATACTAGCGCTTTAGTAATTTTTTTCTATGCACTAGAATTATACAAACATTTAAAACTTGTTTTTGTCGAGTCCGACTTTTCGATTCTTCTATGGAAACATAATTTCCGTAGCGAGTGCTCGATGTCTCACATATTTTCAACCTTATATATTTTTTTCTTATTTACTATCTTAACCGGAAATCGAACCTGTAAAATGTGGTCAAATATAAGTACAAATCAAGAGGCGTGTTAATAACAACCACTTGTAGATCTTTAAGTAACATGCCTGCAATTTCAAACAAAATACAGTAGTGGTACGGAACGGTTTTAATTTGCGCAACGGAATTTGTTTTCCCATAGCTCCTCAAGACAGTGGACAAATAATCATCCAGCAGTTTTTAAAAAGTGTTCACTTAGCTATTCAGAGAGAACTTTATAGATGTAACATACCGTCTCGTGGGTAAAAACATGTCGACGGCCATCATCACAATGTTTTATCTCGAAAGAAAATAAAATCTTGCACCTGATCGAAAGTTTCGATCATTGTTCAGAGCGAGTCATCGCGCAGGCGCGCAGTGCGTAATGTAAGCATTTATCTCAGCAATATTTACTTTGAATAACTCTTTATTGTTATAACTTTGAAGACAGGTGCGTATACGTCGGGAACAGGAATAAAGAATAACAAGGTTACGTCCGTGCTTTTATCTCGGAAATGTGAAAAAGGTAACGACACAAGTATGAAAAGGAACATTATTCTGTTTTTTGGTTCCTTGATAAAGCAAAGCTATTTGTTTGGTTATCTCCGAGGTGATGAGTAAGCGTGTGATGAAATAGTGAGTGGGAGGGTGGAATACCAGACACTGGGGCAACTTGTGATGAATACAAGTAAGTATTGAGTAAACAAGCTCAAAGGATTACCTTTTATGGTTATTTCCTGTCGAAAGTCCCATTTTTTAAAGTTAGGAAGTTTAAAACACCGGCCAAGTGCGAGTCGGACCGAAGGTCCCGTACAGATTTGTGGGTATGTCAAAGTTATGCATTATTAACGGCTGTATCTATAAAAATTAGTGTTAACCTTTTCGACGCTAGCGACACTTATATCCGCACCGCAGATACCTAACGCAGATTCTATGCCAACGACTGATATCTCAGTCACTGTGCACTGAGCGATATCTACTATTATCTACCTACATACATTTCTGTAGGGTTCAACTACTCGTTTGACATACCGATGTCGATGTCGATGCAGTGAGAGCGCCGGGGCCCAATACCTCTCCCCTATTCCCTCTCCTTTTTGAAGGCCGGCAACAAATCGGTGACTCTCTTTGAGTTGTTGAAATTTATGGGTGGTGGTGATTATTTTCCATCAGATGACCCGCTTGCCCGTTTTCCTCCCTCTCATAATAAAAAAATTATAGTATTAGTTAGATACAATATTTTTATGCAACTCAAGGAAATGGTATAAATTTGATGCATGTTTACTCTAATTCAATCATTCACCAACTAAAAACCAACATCTATCCTATCTAGCCCTTTTCATATATTTTACTATAGCAAAGTTTTATGTCAATAAAATCGCCAGTGTAATCAAAATAGAACCTTATCACATACGAGTGAAGCTTTACTTTCAGTTTGGTGAACGGTCAGATATCAGTGTAACGTGTTTAGATAGACTAGTATGCTTAGTATAAGTTTTACGTCAAACATTCGAATACTATTCGACTGCGTAAATCGAATAAACGTTAGTCGATGCGTTTGTCTTCACTTCGACTATCGCGGTGAGCTCGATCATCTCATCGTTGTAAATTTTCCGCTCGATTTCCTAACAAATCCTGCGAGTACGCGTCACTTTTCGAATAGTTTAGCGCTCACGTCGACAGCGTTAACTTTGGGACGAGCAATTTGTGAGCGTAAATACCACGTTTCACTTTCGCAAGGTGTAGTGAGAAGTAAGCAAACGCAAACGCTAAAGTAAAGCTCTCACATGCTTTCTGACTAGTGAGTCGTTCACGCGCGAATTAGTATAGTGAAAAATCAGTCTAAAAGTAAATGCGAAAAATGGCAAGAAGACAATTTTTTGCCTGGAGAATGCTCTTCAGGTCGGCTCTTCGACGACAATGCAATCCTTTCGACTTAGGGGTTCTGTGCTCCCAATAGGGAACGTGCACATAGACGGTGCTGCCAACTGGTGCCATAAGGGTGCCATCAATTTGAATGTTTTACCTTGATAAGTTTGTTTTACTGTCCGCATAGTGTCTCTTCTGTCGCATTAGTGCTGCCGCCTATAGCTACTGCACGTTCCCTATAATACTTTTTCTCACAAAAAAGTAACTTTTTCTCACAAAAGAAGAAACTTGACGTTTTCTCATGAAAAATAAACTTAAAAAAAAAAAACTAAAAATCTTGAAAAAAAACTTGGATTCGATCCGAGGTCGGCTAGATCCGCGACCACCCGATTTCTAATGTGCTATTATGATCTGCTCGAAGTCGGCGAAATTTAGCTTTGTATTCTAATGCAAACAAAAATAGCCGGAAAACACGAGTAAAAGCGGTTTTCTGAAAATGAAACATAGCTAGATCAGTTTTTCATCCCCGAAAACCCCCACATACCAAATTTCATCGAAATCGTTGGAGCCGTTTCCGAGATACTGATTATATATACCTATATATACAAGAATTGCTCGTTTAAAGGTATTAGATAGATAGATAGATGATGTTTATAAAACGACGACAACGTTACGACGGTGACGACTCATTTCGTTCACGCGCCGACTACGGAGCGTATTCAGCGCGTTGAATAATACTGAAACATATATACGGTGACACTAGCCGGAACCGCGGCGCAGCGTATATGATTCAGTGCCATATAACGCGCTGGACCCGCTCCGTTAGCGCCGCGCGCACGTCCCGCACTGCGATTTGTAGTGGCCTTCAGTTGATCGGAAAAAAAATAATGAATAGTACAAATCTGTGTAAATAAAGTATCATATAACCTGCTTTTTAATGTTTTTGAAATAATTTGAGTTATTTTATAATTAAAGTGAAAGAAGGATGAATAATAATGTACGATTTTTTTATTTCAAGATTGTCTTAGGAATATGTCTATTTTTAATGTGGTACCATTAATATTAAGGCATTTTTTAACAAGGCAGCACTGCCTGTCGCGATCGTGAGCGTGAACCCAACTTATTTGTGCATTGAAAAAGTTTTTATGCCGTTCGCAAAAAGTGTATTATTGCTTGGTTTTATTCACAGATAAGTTGGTTAGTCTGTACTATCGTCGAAGTGAGCTCTCGATTATGAAATTCGAAAAATTATTTCTGTCACATTCGTTCGATCGCACTTCGATCGTCACTTACTATTGCGAGACCGACTACACGATTCGATTGAAGTTACGTTTACGACAGTCAGTTTTGACGTTTATAAATTAAAAATGGATTCCGTTACTAAAAGACTTGTAAAAGACTGTTCAAAACAATAGCTAAGTCTGTGAATAGACTTCAAAGGACTTTCCCACAGCACAAGTATTGGTTGTTGGTTGCATTGCAATCATTCATTCCAATCAGTATTGGTTGAATTGCGGAATTGGTTGGAATCATAATTTTGTGTTCGCAGCTTAAGTGGTGAGTATTTCGAATATATTTTACTGTTGCAGACTGGCTTTCCGACTACATACTGCGTCTAATCCAAAGAACTATACACGCAAATTAGATATAACTTTCTTGACTTGTCAACATTGTTTTGACGAGCAATTTAAGATAACGATTAAAGCCAATTATATTTCGTAAGATCGTTCTTTGTTTCTCTTGCAAAGTTATTAAATACACATTGCGGAATTGGTAATCTCGCCTTATAAGTTATTATTTGTGGTTCTCAGGTAGGTTCTGCCAATAATTGGGTCCGCAAAGTTAGGCTGATTTTATTCAGTAACTGTACTGATGCCTCCGGCGTTTGAGAGTGTGTTAAAGAGAAGAGAAGAGTTAAGATCGCCATGAGGCCGCACATTCGGAAAGTTATCGCCATCACTGCCTTTCTAATAATTATTGTAAAAAAAAGAAAACCAAAGCCTAAACATTTTTGTATGAAACTGTTATATTAATTTATAATACACTGTTTGTTATCCATGACCGCAAACACACAACAAACAAGTGAGACAAAACATTCATATACATAGGGTCATTGACTACTATCTAATATTTTCAACTGATATTTGTTTTAGGAGACCAAATGGATAAATTAAGATAACATCAGCACTATAGTCATCAACATAAGCCAAAGGATGTCCACTAATCATCGTCAGTCCAGCTAGTAGGAGGACTGCGAATGCTGTCTTCCTGTAAGTGGTTGCTACTCAAGGACTTTTGTCCCTCAAAGTTGTCTGCGTTTTGGATAACTAATATACTAATCAAATTTATTGACTGATTGATATTCATTACATTGTCATCAAATTGTGTTGGCATGGTGTGACTAACTGTATGTTTCATACTTAGATTGGTCAGTATGGGAAAGTCTGATACTATAAGGCCCATACTACACGGGCGGTTCTCAAGTACGTCTCAAAAATTCTCAAATATACTGTATGTCAGGCTGAAAAAAATAAAATATATATTGTAAAAATCACAGTTGTCCGTATACTCTTTTGCTGATGTTGATCATCTACTTTTGTACGTGTACTCTTTTGCTGATGATCTGTTCTAAGGAACCATAACTTTAGGATTAACTACATAATTATTTTGTTAAGCATTAAAGTAAAATTAAAATATTAGCATTAGTCCTAGAATAAATTAAGGATAAGTTGTTGCTTCGCCATAGCAGGGTCCATGTAGCATTCATCATCCCAGCCTATAAACTTCCTACCGCATGGCATAGGTCTCCTCTCAGAATGAGAGGGCTTGGGCCGTAGTTCCCACGCGGGCCCAGTGTGGATTGGGAACTTCACACACACCATTTAATTTCTTGGCAGGTTTATGCAGGTTTCCTCACAATGTTTTACTTCACAGTAAAGCTCATAGTCAATTTCCAATGTAATTTTGCACTCTATTCCGAAAAACTCGAGGCGCAAGCTGGGATTTGAACCCATGACCCTCTGCTTGAGAGGCTATAGGTCAAACCACTAGGCCACTATGGCTATATAATATGTAGCACTGTAATATTTATTTGTCATCTTTGAATATCATGGTTGCAATTAATAAATGAATATGAATAATATGTGTTAAGGCTTTATCTAGAATTCTAATTCAAATGTTGTACTTACAAAGCCACAGAAAAAGTCTGACCTATGCTCAACTTCTAATCTCATTGTGCATATTTTTATTGAGTGGCACTATTTTTAAGCTATTGCATAGCTTTTATTTTTAATTGAAATATGATTTAATTCAATACAAATTATTTATTTCATCTACAATTATTTTACTTGCTGCTTCTGTATTAATTAAATGAGTGAGTATGAGTATAAATATGGGTATACACCCGTTGCTTAACTTGTGTACTTACCATAACTCTGAAATTGGTACTAATTAAGCAATATTTATCTATCTTCTAATATATAAAAATCTTGTGCCACGGTCTTTGTTATCGAACTCCTCTGAGACGGCTTGACCGATTTTTATAAAACTTTTTTCTGTATACCTAACATGCTTTTATTGTAAAATCGATGATTGACTGTGACAAAAACGCAATGTTTGAATACATGGTCTATTTCTTCATTTTTTTAACTTTTTAGTTTGTATGTAGTTTTAGTTTATAGTTTTAGTTTTATTTTATGTAGTTTTTAATTTGTATTTATACTTTCTAGTTAACTTATAATTTCCCCCTTTAATAAATAGACAGTTAACTTTTTAGTTATCTTTATTAACATGTACTAAATAAAAGCTTATTTTAAAAAAACAGTTTCCTTTTATTTTTAACATTTAAGTAAATATTTATGACACGGGATCTACTACAGCGTAATTCATAGCGCATATTATTATAGGTAACGCCTTTGATCAATTATAAGATGACCTGGGAAGATTTATACTATAATAGGAGCCCATAGATTTTTACTGAAGCTTATTCTCACAGTACTTAGTGTTTTTTCCCAATTTGAATTGACACAGAAACAGTGTTGATGGAGCTCCTCTTCTGTGTGCTTTTGGCCCTTCGGGCCGATGTAAACTTGTCATGACCTAAACCTACCTAATGTTTCTGTGTCAATTGAAGTTGGAGGAAAAACGCGATTGTGAAAATAAGGTTCAGTAAAAAACCATAGTGAGAGTAATAACAAATACCTAATAGATAAACAAACCTTTCTTTGTCTTGAGCTTAGAGCCGTTGAGGTTGCGCGCTTCAAATTTTTGTTGTTAATAATCCATCCTCTTATCCTTAGATAGTGTATAAATAATCTAAGCTCTTATCCTATTGGTTTGCCATCATAATTTAATTAGGCCCATACTACACGGGCGGTTTCCCGCCGCGGTTTCCCGCTCGACGGAGCTGCGCAGTGTAGTTTGCACCATACAACTTCCATATAAAATTGTGTCTAGTGGCGGTTCAGAAGCGGTTTCCCGCGGCGGGAGAACCGCCCGTGTAGTATGGGCCTTAAGGTCTTGCAATATAGATCTTGCCCACATGAATTAATTGATGATTGAAATGAATGATGATGCGGCGACACGACACTTCCGAGGTTGAATTCATTCATTGACTGCCAATGCAAAACTTATGGACAATTTCACGGACTCAAATTGAGTCACTCAATTTTTTTATGCTTGTCAATTACAAAATATTGATAAGATAATCTTCTAAAACCGCAAATAAAACAGGTATAGACATTACTAGTCAAATTAATATCGTAAAACAAGGCAAAATTGCTTATTGGATTTGACATGACACTGACGGATGACATTTCGTTTCGTGCGGATTCGAAAAACGCTGTCGAATAGTTTTGTTCAGTCACGTACGATATAGTTTGCGTTCAGTGAATCGACTGAGTCACGTACGATATAGTTTGCGTTCTGTTCAACAATTTTTACTCGCAATTTTTGTTGCGCAAACGCGCCGCTAGAGGCGTTGTCCATGTTTCCATAGTAAATTAAATTTTTACGTAAACGCGATCGAGAAGTAAATACTTACCAAATGGTGAGGTAAAACTTATACTAAGCATACTGATCCGCGCAGGAAGCGCGCGCGCAGTGCGTGGGCTCGCCTCAGACAAGTACTTGGGGATCAAGTGTATCATATCAGAATGGATCATCATCCCAACCCATATAAGTCCCACTGTAGGGCACAGGGCTCTGAGAGTGACAGAGAATAGGCCGTAGTTCCCACGCGGGGCCAATGCAGATTGGTTTTTAGGGAACCGTAGCCAAATGGCAAAAAACGGAACGCTTATGGATTCGTCATGTCTGTCAGTCTGTCTGTCTGTCCGTCCGTATGTCACAGCCACTTTTTTCCGAAACTATAAGAACTATGCTATTGAAATTTGGTAAGTAGATGTATTCTGTGAACCGCATTAAGATTTTCACACAAAAATAAAATAAAAACAATAAATTCTGGGGGTTCCCCATACTTAGAACTGAAACTCAAAAATTTTTTTTTCATCATAGCCATACGTGTGGGGTATTTATGGATAGGTCTTCAAAAATGATATTGAGGTTTCTAATAGTGGTAAAATGTGTGCCCCCCCTTGTAACCTCTAAAATATGAGAATGATAAAACTAAAAAAAATATATGATGTACATTACCATGTAAACTTCCATCGAAAATTGGTTTGAACGAGATCTAGTAAGTAGTTTTTTTTAATAGGTACGTCATAAATCGTAAACCGCAATTTTTTATAGATATAATGGTACGGAACCCTTCATGCGCGAGTCCGACTCGCACTTGGCCGGTTTTTACACATACACCATTGAATTTCTTCTCAGGTGTGTCCAGGTTTCCGCACGATGTTATCCTGCACCGTAAATTTTAAATGTATTTTCGCATATAAATTCCAAAAACTCGGAGGTGCGAGCTCAGGCTCGAACCCATGACACTGCTTGAGAGGCCATAGGTTAAACCACTCGGCCAGCACGGCAATAGAAGATTAGAACGAGAAGGAGTGGTAGAAGCCCAATAGGTACTTAATAAGTATGTATGTAGGTGAGTTAAATTACTAGGTCCACTCCTGCTGGCTCAAGCTGAGGCACCGACTTCAAACAGATTAGTAGAAAGATACTTTCATGCATGAGCATGCAAAATATATTTTTTTTTTATAAATAATAATAAATAAATAAATAAAATCCATTTATTGCCACAACCATACAAAATAAAAAGAAACACAAAGAAACACAAAAAAAAAAGAAGAACAGAAACACAAAAAAAAAAAAAAAAAAAACTTCGTGGCAATAGGCTCAGGCTCAGCATAAATGCTGCCGGTTAGGAAGCCGGCGGCGCTGATTTTCAGCCTGCGCCCTCCCACGGCGCGTAAAAACACAGCAATAACGGGAAGGGCAGAGCTCACAATATTACGTAAAGAAAGAAGAAAGGGAAATCTGGCAGTTCTTTTATAATAATTAGACCTTGAAAGAAAGCACCCAAAAATTATGAAATAAAAATTTAACCGACTACATTTTTTGCTTTTTCGTTATGTTGGTATAAAATGCGTAGGATAAAATAATCAGTTTGACGTAAAAGAGTAAAGCTTCTGTTTCCGCTCTGAGGGACGCAAGGTTACTAACGAACCTAACCAGGTTAAAAGGGGGATGGTTTGGAAGTATTCTTTTGTTGCGGGAGGCTTAGCCCCCCGAGCCCCCCTCCGGTAGCAAGGCTTCCATTTCCACTCTGAGGGACGCAAGATAACTAACGAACCTAACCAGGTTAAACGGCGGGTGGTTTGACAGTATTTTTTATAGCGGGGGGCTCAGCCCCCCGAGCCCCCCTCCAGTTCTATTTCCACTTTGAGGGACTTAGTAGCTAACTAACTAACGGGACACCACCGTTTAAAGGTGTTTTTTACTGCGGGGAGCTCTGTTAACGAGGATTCCATATTCACTCCGAGGGACGCAAGGTAGGTAACTAACGAACCTAACCAGGGTAAAGGGAGGTTGGTTTAAAGTATTGTTTACTGCGGGGGCTCAGCCCCCCGAGCCCCCCTCCTGTGGGAGCAGGGCTTCTATTTCCTTCCGCTTTTAGGGATGCAAGGTAGCTAACTAAACTAACCTAACCAGGAAACGTGGATGATGAATGTTTGGTTTGTTATTATTTCAACTTAAAAGTACTGAATGGATTTTAATACTTTTTAACCCGAGAATTATTCTTACGGGATATTCAAACACTTTAAAAGTACTTTAATTCCGGGAAAGTGAATAAAATTAACATCGACGGAGTCGCGCGTAACAGCTAATAGTATACTATAATTAATTATAAAATGAGGGTACATATTATCAATAAACGATATGGCTCAAAGTGAGGTCATTAAAAGTATATCTGCGAGTCTGATTGTATTCTATTTATAAACTTGTTCATTTGACATATTTAAAGTAGTTTTTAGGAATCTTCGCCCACTCTAGTAATTTTGTGAAGGTTAATGATATGACGATTCAATAATAATAGTATCAGTATCACAGTATCACTCTTTCACATATTTTATTACGAATACCCTAATTAAGTATGTATTTTTTAATTCACTTTTTTTAGGTAGTAGACTATAGTCGAATTAAGTGCTAGTTCAAATACAAACATATATGTATGTACGGTCGACCAAGAAATAAGTAGTCTACCAGTTTTGACAAAAGTTTCTGTGACATCTAAATATCCCTAAGTCACTGTCATCATGTTATTGCAAGGGAAAATTGACCTCGTTGTATCATGACGTGCAAATGAACTTCGACCGTAGGGGGGTAGACCATATTTTTGGCCGACTGTACATATTTACATAGTTCCCTAAAAACATTATATTTACATTTTATGTACATTTGTAATTATATCGCTGAAAGAAAACATCGTGAGGAAACCTGCACCAGCGAAGCAATTCAATGATGTGTGTGAAGTTCCAAATCGCACTGACCCCACGTGGGATAGTTTTGAGCGGAAGCCTGGGTCCGGTGTACTTTCGTTTGGCAAATTACGTTTCCCAAACTGATTCATTTGGCAAATGTTTCATTTCCCAAATGTTTATTTTTTCTGAAACTGTAAACTATTCAGGATATATTTCAGTACCTCTACCATGAGTTACACTAGTTTACAGTGACCGTACTCGCTAGCGACGGCGTAAATGATTTGTATAGAGAATTGTGTACAGCGCCTCTAGCGGTCACTTACGGAAGTACAATTCTCCATACAAATCATTTACGCCGTCGCTAGCGAGTACGGTCACTGCAAACTAATGTAACTCATGGTAGAGGTACAGGACTATTCTGTAAGTTAGGTTAGGTTAGGTTTGTTTTATAACAATCCTGAAAAGTTTACAGTTTCAGAAAAAATAAACATTTGGGAAATGAAACATTTGCCAAATGAATCAGTTTGGGAAACGTAATTTGCGAAACATTTAATAGCTTAAACATTTTTTTTAGCATTTAAACACAATTTAATAGCTTCTCTACACGATGGTCGGTTCGATGGCCCAGCGATGGCTGCAACGCGTCTACACGATGGTAACGTTCTTTGATTCTTTTGATGTGCGGCCAAAAACCAACACGCGCCATAAGCCATCCGACACCACTACGCTTCACACGCTGGCCCATCATAGTGGACCATCGTGATGGCCCATCGTGTAGTGTCAGCATAAGATATTCTATTCGCGGTAAGTTCAAACAGTACGGACGAAGCCATCTGCAAAAGTAAAAACACAGATGTGAACCGGCTTAACGTTAATGTGCCACTTTAACCTCACGTTATCTTATCTTACTACAATCGGCTTAAGTAGCCAACATTACATATTTTGCAATTAGGTATGTCATTTAAAAGCATTCAAAGCATTTTTACGGAGGTGTTATTTGTTTTGCCTCGGCGGCGGTAAACAAGTCTGTGGGCTGTCTGATGGCAAGTAATCCCAGTTTAGAGAATCAGTTGGGTAAAGGATGGACTCACGACCAGAGGCCTTTTTAACCCCGACACAAAAGGGGGGTGTTATAAGTTTCACCGCTATGTGTGTGTGTGTGTGTCTGCCTGTGGCATTATAGCTCTTAAACGGGTGAACCGATTTGAATGCGGTTTTTTTTATTCGAAATCAGGTTTCTTGGCGATAGTTCTTAAACATGTTTCATCAAAATTGGTTCAGCCATTATAAAGTTATCAGCTCTTTTTAGCTGCGGAAGCGATCTAAGACTCATAATGGCCATTTGTTTTATTTTCCAATATAATTATGGTAACCAAATTACGTTGAGGGTTTTTATTTTTTTTAATTTAGAGGCTTTTATTACATTTTTTTTTCTGTGGAACAATACAGGATGAAGGTAGAAAGAGGTGGATGCGATCGCAAGCGCCCGCGCGTAGACAATGCGGCCACTGCGGCCCAGTGTTGGGCAAAATTTAATTGCAAGGTACAATTAAAAATAACAATTGATTAGTTGTTAATTGCGAAATAACAATTAACAATTGATTAATTGTTAATTGTGACGTTTCAATTAACAATTAATTAATTGTTAATTGTGACTTTAAAATTAACAATTAATTAATTGTTATTTCGCAATTAACAACTAATCAATTGTTATTTTTAATTGTACCTTGCAATTAAATTTGAAAAATGATGTAAATAGAAATAATATAAGATGGAGGGGTGGGGTGGCACAGGGCAGGACTCCCACAAGGTTGACTGAGGATCTCGTCATAACAAAACATTCAAAAAACAAAAATGAAACCTGGCGGTCACCCATCCAATTACTGACCGCGCCCGACGTTGGTTAACCTCGGTGATCGGACAAGAACCGGAGTTTTTGCCAAATATCTCGAAAACGGTGCATTTTCATCCCCCTTTGATGCCCCCCCCCCTCACCCCCTCACCCCCCCCCCCCCCGGTGTTTCAAAGTCAAAGTCAAAATTCTTTATTCAATTTAGGCATCAAATTGATGCTCCTATGAACGTCGAAAAATCTACCACCGGTTCGGAAAAAACCCTGTTGAGAAGAAACCGGCAAGAAACTCAACAAGGTATATTTTTTTCAATCAGATCTACATTGTTATTAAATGACATACATCTAAAGTATTAATACAATTAAATTTTTTAACACAGTAGATACGCTATTTGAGACTAGAGATCGCCAATGCGGATCGGAATTATTTCCAAACATCCCTGTCCATGATATAGTCATTAATTTTATAGTACGCCTTAGATATTAATGTCTTCTTCACAATGGATTTGAATTTTGTATCAGTTTGTTCGGTTATTGTTTTCGGAATTTTATTATAAAAACGTATGCATCTTCCCAGAAACGACTTTTTAGTTTTAGCCAGTCTGTAAGATGGAACTTTAAGCTTCCCTGTGTTTCTAGTAACCTTTGGCTTATCGACGTTAGTGGGAAAATCACATATGTTTTTTCTTACATACATGATTATTTCAAACATATACAACGACGGCAGGGTTAGGATACCTATTTCTTTAAAAAAAGATCTTAAAGAATCGCGTGTCCTTAAGTTATATATCGCTCTGATAGCCCTCTTTTGCAAAATAAAAATTGATTCCAAGTCTGCAGCAGATCCCCATAAAATAAGGCCGTATGAAATGATGCTATTGAAGTAGGAAAAATACACCAACCGTGCCGTCGCCACATCGGTTAGCTGCCGTATCTTTCTGACTGCAAACGCAGCAGAGCTCAACCTATTCGCAATTGCTGTGGTGTGCGATCCCCACTGCAATTTAGAGTTTTTGTCAAATACCTTGAAAACGGTGCATCTACGGCAAAATCAATGAAATTTTCATCCCCCATTTGAAATCCCCGCACCCGTACCCCCGCACCCTCACCCTCCCCTACCAGTGTTGGGTATTAATCAGTTAATTTTTTAATCATCTTAGTAATTGATTGAAAATTTAATTGCAATTAATTTAATTGCAATTGATTTAATTGCAATTAATCTGTTAGTTGCATATTGCAATTAATTTATTTCTATTTACTCATGTTAATTGCAAGAGACAATTAACAGATTAATTGCAATTAAATTACTTGCAATTAAATTTTCAATCAATTACTAAGATGATTAAAAAATTAATTGATTAATGCCCAACACTGCGCGGCCGACAATGGGGACTTTTTTTCGAAATCACAAATCTTGTGTATTTGGTATTGCTAGAAAAATAAGTAGGTGTAGGTATACCTGCTCAAATCAAGTTTTCGGTTAATTCACAAGTTTACTTACAATTAGAACTGTGATTCTCTAACAAATAATTCAGGTCCAGCCATCTTGTCGTCACTTTCAAATGGCATTTCCGAATCGAATTTAAAAATTGGAATGAAAATACGGCATGGATTGAAGTTCGTCACAATCTTGGAAAATAGATACAATCAGCTGCAGAGAAAAGGTACCCCTCTATAGCGGCGGCAACCATACCAGAAGGGGTACCTTTTCTCTGCAGCTGACCGTACATATAAATTGAGTAAAACGTTGAATAGGAATGATCATCAATCAACTGACGTAATTTTTATGAACTAAACGAACGCAAGCATAAGTTGTATTAAAAAAACCGGCCAAGTGCGAGTCGGACTCGCGCACTGAGGGTTCCTTACTTTTTAGGTAGGTATGTCAAAATACACGCCGTGAACAGCCGTAACTATAATAATCCAGTGATAGCAGAACCCTGCGTCTAAGTAAAATGTAGGCAGTGTGAGATCATTTTATATTGGTTCGTCAAGACCCCCTTAATATTTAATATAATTATATTTTTATTATTTGTTGTTATACCGGCTACAGTAATACATAATCGGTGAAAATTTCAAGTGTCTAGTTAACGCGATTATAAATATCAAGTTAAAAACGCTGAAAAAAAACACGTTTCTTGTATGACGACCCCCTTAGTTTTTAACTTTATTTTATTTTTAGTATTTGTTGTTATAGCGGCAACAGAAATACATCTTCTGTAAAAATTTCAATTGTCTAGCTATCACGGTTCTTGAGATAAAGCCTGGTGACAGACGGACAGACGGACGGACAGCGAAGTCTCAGTAATAGGGTCCCGTTTTCGTTTTCACCCTTTAAGTACGGCACCCTAAAAACTGTCAAAATACCTTCTCCAATAGATTTTATTGGCAATTATTAGTTATGACGTCATTTCTATGCCAACTCAATTGTTGTTTGTTTTAAAGGAGCTAAAAATCTAATTTTGCAGTTATTTGAAAATTAATCTTTTTTCAGGACAAAAATAATATGGTTTTTAGTAGAGCCGTGTCTTGGATACTGTTTTATAGTTTCATCATCCCTATTCTTTACGTCTATGAAAATACAGGACATGCTAATACGGAGTAAATCTGAAATTTTACTTACAAACATTAAATTATGCTCAGTTGTTAGATACTTATTATTTATTCAAAGCACAATTAGGTTAGTACTTTCTTAGATTATGACTAGGTCAGTTGGTTTCTAAATAAATAAAAAAATGGTCTAAATCAAAGCCACTAATAGTTTTCAACTATACCTACTATATTTGGCATTGATCACTTTTTTGCAATGTGGTCTAATTACAAAACTATTTTGTAACATTTTAGTAAAAAAATACTAAATGATCGTGTGTGTTTTTGCAAAATAATGTTTGAACTTTGTTTGACCTTTCTAGTGGCATTAACGTTGAAATTCTTTGCTAGAAGAAAAAAAAAGCCGTCCGTCTAGTTTCTTCGTCACTTCTCTATTATCTGTCACTTCGACGTGGTTATCATCTGTCAGTTTAAGGTTAGGTACTATTTATTTTTAAAATCATTCTTCGCGCTTTTCATATTTTAATAATGGATTTATACAGGAAGTGTTTCATTCCTACTTGTGGAAATTATTCTGTCAATAGCCCAAACACATTAATTGTTCGCATTAGAGAAGATTTATGAGAGAAGTGGTGCCGCGAAATTAATGAGGAGTATTTTAAAGTTTACACGATGTATTGTTGCGAGGATCATTTTAATGCAAATATGGATTAAATCTGCCAAAGGACTTTCATTGGAACACTCCTGACCATTTTATTTAATACGTACAAAAAATACTATAACCGTAAATCGTTTTTTGTACCTATTCTCTTGGAAGAATTGGCAACTTTAGTGTTATTGTTATTAAGGACAACGTGTAAAGTGGCATTGACAGATGACAACTAACCATCGACTGTAACACAATTTTTTTTGTCTTTATTCTGTCTGTGATTTATACACAGATTCAGCCGTGGCATGTAATTTACGAGAACTCGTATCTCAAATTTTCAATAAATTATAAAAAAATATTGGAGTGATGAATCGCTGAAATATTCAAATAAGTTTCTTAAAATGCTCTATATTTTCGATAAAAAAATTAAAAAGGGGGGTTAGAAAAAATGAACAATCCTAATTCTAAAAAGATTTTTAAATCATTTTGTGTTTAATTGATAATTGTGCAATGATTCTTTATTGTACAGTCAAGTACTTAAATTCATGAGTCACTATGGAACCTTTCAAAGGAAAAGTCATTACGATTTTCCTTGTTAATTAATGCGATGTCACTATAACGTTTACTGTGAAATGGTTCCATGGTGGCTTATGAATTAAAGTCCTTGACCGTAAATGACACAATATAGAAAAACAAGTAGGTACATAAAAAATATATCAGGAAAGCAATGGGCGGCCTTGTCGCTTAGAAGCGATTCCAATAATAACTGGCCAAAAAGAATAGTACATTGTTGTAGAGGCTGGAAAGTAAGCAATAGATAGACGAGTTTGTTTGAGGGCCGACGCGTAGCGGAGGCCCTCGAAAGTACGAGTCCATCTATTGCACTTTTGGCCGAGACTAAACATTGTGATTTTCACGACTAATGCGAGGAAATCATCATCATCATCATCATCATCATCATAATCATCCATCCATCCATCCATCCATCCATCCCGTTCATCCCGTCCATCCCGTCCATCCGTCCATCGCGTCCATCCGTCCATCCCGTCCATCCCGTCCATCCATCCATCCCGTCCATCCCGTCCATCCGTCCATCCGTCCCGTCCATCCCGTCCATCCCGTACATCCCGTCCATCCCGTCCAACCCGTCCAACCCGTCCATCCCGTCCATCCCGTCCATCCCGTCCATCCCGTCAATTCCCGTCCAATCCGTCCATCCCGTCCATCCCGTCCATCCATCCCGTCCATCCCATCCATCCCGTCCATCCCGTCCAACCCGTCCATCCCGTCCAACCCGTCCATCCCGTCCATCCCGTCCAACTCGTCCATCCCGTCCATCCCGTCCATCCGTCCATCCGTCCATCCATCCCGTCCATCCGTCCATCCCGTCCATCCGTCCATCCGTCCCGTCCATCCCGTCCATCCCGTCCATCCCATCCATCCCGTCCATCCCGTCCATCCAGTCCATCCCGTCCATCCCGTCCATCCTGTCTATCCAGTCCATCCGTCCGTTCATCCGTCCATCCCGTCCATCCGTCCATCCCGTCCATCTGTCCATCCGTCCATTCCGTCCATCCCGTCCATCCCGTCCATCCCGCCCATCCCGTCCATGCCGTCCATTCCGTCCATCCCGTCCATCCCGTCCATCCCGTCCATTCCGTCCATCCGTCCAACCCGTCCATCCCGTCCATCCCGTCCATCCCGTCCAACCCGTCCATCCCGTCCATCCCGTCCATCCCGTCCATCCCGTCCATCCGCCCATCCGTCCATCCATCCCGTCCATCCGTCCATCCCGTCCATCCGTCCCGTCCATCCCGTCCATCCCGTGCAAACAGTCCATCCCGTCCAACCCGTCCAACCCGTCCATCCCGTCTATCCAGTCCGTCCGTCCGTTCATCCCGTCCATCCCGTCCATCCCGTCCATCCGTCCATCCCGTCCATCTGTCCATCCCGTCCATCCCGTCCATCCCGTCCATCTCGTCCATCCGTCCATCCGTCCATCCAGTCCGTCCGTTCGTCCGTCCGTCCATCCGTCCGTCCGTCCATCCATCCATCCATCCATACAACCATCCATCACATACAGCAGACGATTACTTTTAATTGGTCCAATAATGTTTCAGCAGGCCAGGAAAATTATCTTTCAAAAAATCGTATCGTATAATGAAATACATATTATTATACTGATACGTCCTGTTTTCGATTAGTGTAACATTGTTGTCGTGTTTGCGCGCCATAAATGAGTCAGCTGTTAAATGTACATATATAGGCAGTTTTGAGTACTGGATTTAGGTTATCCTATGGCCACATTTTCGAGCAGTGTCGTGAAAAACTAATTTTTTAAACAAGCAAAGTGCATATAATAAACTCTCGTATAGCGTTCAAATTGCGTTAAAATGCAGAGCACGTATGTCAGTGTGCATCGGCGACGTGGCCCGCGAATTGGCAGTTAGAAGCAAATACTAACTCGACTAATTGCGCAAAACTCTTTGCCCTGAAAGCGTCAAAATTAGGTACTACGTCACGCACGTAACCTGCTGTGTTGCCAATTTTAATAAATTCAAATCGCCAGGCTCAATGTCAAGAGTCGGAAGAAAGTAGCTGAAAGCGCGTTTGAAGTAAATTTCCTTAGGTTACCTACGTCATAATATTGTAGAGCCTTAATGTCCTGAAATTCACATACTTATTAGGTTAATTCTGTTAAAATTGATTGTACTAATCACGGAGACTAGGTTCTATTTTCGGAGGGAGGTTAAGTTTTTTTTTCAGTTGATAAAAATGTAATTATTCATTATCTTAAATTCTTTTGTAGTGGTAGAGCCATGTTGTAGCTAGCCGCTGCATCACGAATGGGCCAGCTCGTCCGGGGCAGTACCACCCTCTCACAGAACACCGGCGTGAAGCAGCAGTAGTCCTGCTTGCGTTTCGTACGGTCAGTGAGAGTGCCGGGGGCCCAATACCTCACCCCTTCCCTCTCCCCTTCCCCTATTCCCTCTCCTTTAGGGCCGACAACGCACTGGCATCATGTAAAGCGCTGCGGGTGTCTATGGACAGTGGTGTTCATTTAACATCAGGTGACCCACTAGTTCGTTTGTCTGGCCTATCTAACAAAAAAAAAAAAAATCTTTTTAAAATTGAATTAATGCCGCAAGTCGTCTTAGCGACAAAAAAAACTTTTTGTCACAGTATTGCTTCTGCCTACATTTTTTTTTGATGTTTTAATGATTTGTTATGATTAATTTGTGGTTCATTCTAATTTATTTTTAGAAAAAATATTTAACTAAAGTGCCTTGCGGTGCCTTCTATTTGTAAATAAAGGTATTTTCAAAAGCGCAGTAAGAAAAAAAATCACAATTAAAGACATATCCATACGTATCTTTTATTTATAAACGTCTTTTTTATTCAGCAACACCTATTTTGCCAGGACTCTATTTGAAAAATAAACATTTTTTTTTGAACTCGTAGTAGATGCGGAATGCAGCGTTTACTGGGAATTAGGCATATCCTAGGTGGCTTCCCTTTTCACCCGACTGTCGAAGAAGGGTTTTTTCGAGCGTGTGTATTTATCTATGTATGTATGTATGTATCATTCTTTGGCACGCCCTGCAGCCTAAACGGCTCAATGGATTTTGAAGTGTGAGGTGTCATTAGATTCTTCTCAGTTCCGCAAGTATAGGATAGATATTTTCCCGGAATTCCCGTGGGAATGGGAATTATACAGGCGGGTTTTTTCATCTAGTATTGAAATTAAAGTTATAAACTGACGTCGAAATAATGAGGATATTATCAATTCGATTGCAGATTTTATAGTCTAGGCAATTTTTCAAATGTGTTTTTGTAAATTTCTGTAAAAATATTTTTTATGTTACATTTTACCATCATTTTTTTGATATTTTAAGTAATAATCGTAATTTCTAGCACCAAAATAGATGAATTGGCAACACTGGTCCTGGGGTGAGTGTTAGTGTTAGGTGTTGACAGGAGCGGGAGGGATAAGGGTGCGTGGGAGTGGCGGGGAGAGGCGGGGCGCGCGGGGCGGGGCTGCGCAGACGCCGCCGCGTCTGGACCGCTTCACTACGCCCGCGAGCCCCGCGCCGCGCAGAATGCTCGCGACCGCTCACGCCGCGCGCGCACGCAACCTCGCGCTCAGTGATGCCACCAAACCGCCCTACTGTCATGAACTACCTACTGTGTAAACGTAAACGTGAACCCACTGTGAACAGTGACTGCACGGATTTATCACGTTGGATGCGCTAGGATTACGGGTGAGTCGTGTGACCGCATTATCGAAATATCGGTAACAAAATAAAACGCTCCGCTATTATTGGATAACTATTTAGCGTAGCGATTCGACATTCCTCCCGGCCCGTTAGTTTAATTCTGGTTGCGTGTGTGCGTTATTTACGTCCGTGTTTACAAAAGTATCCGCTGCGTTATCACTGTCCGCTAACTCGTCAACTCGTCAATTTACCCAATTCGCTACTTTCGCTACTAACACTTTCCCTAATTCGTCACTTGTGTATAATGAAGATACATTTTCATTTTTAACTAAATGCAAACATTGTCAGTCGAATGGGGGGATTTAAATTAAATATATTTATTGTGCTCTTTTAGAGGTAATTATATGCGGTTATGAGAGCGGTAAAGTAATCAAAGTGACTTTTATTAACACTACAAACATATATTGGTTTAACGAAAGCTGTAAGTGTTCTCCGAATGGCGATCGCAGAGTGCGCGCGCGCCGCTCGCCCGTTGATGTCTTTTACTTTAGCCCCGTGGAAAGTGTATATTTAGTAGGTTTATACGAATTCCAAACATATCATACACCTGATTACTTTGTGTTAAATATTGGCTGCGTTTAAACTTTTAATTGCGTCCATAAAACGGTAATAAAAATTTAAGAAATCGCATATTCCGTACGGTTAAGGATTGTTAAGGAATGCTATTAAACTGGTATGATGTTGTATGTCAATATTTATCTTGTAGTTAATTGATAATTAAAACAAAAACTATCGCATCGGATCGTAAACTTTTTTACGTGTTTGCACGGCAAATACATAAAAACTATGTTGTTTACATTGTAACATAAGAAGTGGCGTAACTGTAGCATTGGAGACTCATAGCTAATTCATCGGGCGAGATCTTTTCGCCGAGGAGTGCACCAACGTCCCTTTTGTGCTCTAGTTAGGCCCAACCAGTTTGGCCCTTCAAAGAGCCCTTCTCTTCCTTCTTTCCCTTTAGCGTTTTGCTTCTCCTATAATCACGCCCTTCCTTACTGAACTAAGTTGATGGTTGCTGGTCTGAATTGCGGTAAAATTATGTGCTAGCATATAAATAATTTGAATAAGTATTAGAAATAGCCCGAAACATGTCAAGTTAAAATCGGTTTAAGACGTGAGTAATCCGTATTATTTCACTATGAATATTAGAAATACTTACTTGAAACACTGCTAGATTTTTCATATATTCCACGCTATATTTTTTGGGACATTTATCTATCTAATATAAAAAATATCAAATAAAAATATAATAATATCTAAAAATCTCGTGTCACGGTGTTTGTTATCGAACTCCTCCGAAACGGCTCGACCGATTTTTATTAAACTTTTTTGTCCAAATTCGGTAGGTCTGAGATTAGGTCGTAGGCTATTTTTTATACCCCTACCTACATTCTACGTGGACGAAGTCGCGGGCAACAGCTAGTACTTTTATAAAACTTGCAATATTTACAAACATATATTTACAAAAAAGAGGAAACCTAACTAATATTTACAAACTAATATAACCGCTTTGGGTCGTACCGAGGGAAAATGTTCCCATAGCACTGGCAGCGTTGCCTCGTTGTATTGCTATGGAAATCTGCTGCACCAAGAGCGGGGATCGGCTCCCTAAAAATTATAATAAATATTTGTTAAATCGTGTCCGGCTTAACCAATTATATTGTTCTTATCAAAATTAAGTAACACCTCTTATTCAAACAAAGATTTTTAATTTAATTGCCTTGTTTACACTTTGAAGCTATCTGATAACTATTAATTTGAATATCGCTATGATTGACGTCGAATTGAAAACTAGTTTATAACTAAAATTTACAATCAAGGTGTTTCCAATTAAGCGAAGAACCGAGCGGAGATATGCACTGTCGACTAACGACAGTAACGACCAATCACATTAGCTGAAATCTACGTCACATTAGGTACATTACAAGGGGTGTGAGATATAAATTTATTATAACTACATACGGGTTTTGTACGTCTCTGCCTCACTCCGTTTTAATCGAAGCATACGTTTAGGGCCTTTTGATTGATTGAAATTGCTATTTAATTGGACTTGGTTAATTATTTTCTAACACAGAACCGATTAAAAGATCTGAAAGCAACCTGTTGCCGTATTGTTTAACGCTTCTGACGCTTGCCTTCGCTTTCACCATCTCTTTCTGTCATCATTTTATACCGTTCGACAGAAAGAGATAGTGATTGCGAAGGCAAGCGTCAGAAACGTTAGACAATAAGCCAGCAGTCCTTCATTCTCATAAAAAAAAAAATATACACGTCGAATTGAGAACCTCCTCCTTTTGTTTTCGTCGGTTGAAAACCGGCCAAGTGCGAGGCGGACTCGCGCCCGAAGGGTTCCGTGCCATTACCTATAAAAACGGCTAAGAAATCACGTTTGTTGTATGGGAGCCCCCCTTAAATATTTGTTTTATTTTTATTTAATTAGTTATTTTTAAAGTGAATATATTTTATTCTGTTTTTTAGTATTTGTTGTTATAACAACCGAAATACATCATCTGTGAAAATATAAACTGTCTAGCTATCATGGTTCATGAGATACAGCCTGGTGACAGACGGACGGACGGACGGACGGACGGACGGATAGACGGACACACGGACGGACAGCGGAGCCTCAGTAATAGGGTCCAGTTTTTACCCTTTGGGTACGGAACCCTGAAAACTAAAGATCAATTTTATTCGTAGGTACCTATTTGAGAATCCATAATATGATTCATATGTGTGCATAGGCATGCACTTTTTGATGGATATAATTGCCAATAAAATTGCCATTAGGTATTCACCCTTTCCACTAACAATAAGTTGTCGGTTAACATTGTTCTTTTATATTTTGTTATTGTTTAAAATATTTCCTAATTTACCTTGGTACTAAGATTACATTGTAGGTAGTTTTTATTTTTCCGCAAGTGTTAATTTAATTTAATCATATAGGTAGTTTATGTCTAGACATTTAAATCCTTTGTTCGCCTGAAACACAGGATCCTCCTAGTTCAGGCATGTGTGTAATTCTTCACTTTTACATTGTTTTATTTATTCTTTATTTTATTGTGAGATGGTGGCAAACGAGCAAGCGAGTCATCTGATGGAAAATGATCACCACTGCCCATATTTATGGGCATATGACATTTATCAACAACTCAAAGAGAGTCATTAATCTGTTGCCGGCCTTTAAATGAAGTAAACCCTTTTCTTGAAAGCCCCAATGTCATAGTTGTCTGGAAACATTGCTGCTGCTGTTTAGACATAAGTTTTAATATTGTAAAAACCTATTTTGAATAAAGATATTATTATTATTAGCTATGACAAAAAACTCTCGAATTATTTTTTCTCGCTCTATTTTTTTTTATTATGAGAGGGATGCAAACGAGCAAGCGTGTCATCTGATGGAAAATTATCACCACCGCCCACAAATATTAACAACTCAAAGAGTCACTGATCTGTTGCCGGCCTTTAAAAAAGGAGAGGGATAGGAGGGGGAGGGGGAGAGTTATTGGGGGGAGAGTTAGCAGGAGCGTAATTCCTAATAAATTTTGAATATCCAAATTAAAATCGCTAATTTATTGCTCTAGCACAGTTCTCACTATACACAGTTATTACTTTATCACTTGCAAATAGATACGTCGTTCGAGACCCTTTTAAAAAAGTCTAGAAATACAAAACAGCCCTAGATAAAGCTGCTTCTTATGTTCGCAATTGAAATGCCAACCTTTTTTGCATGAATCCTCTCTCATTATATATTTTCATGTCTGGATGTCTTCTTTTTCGGACGTAACAAAAAAACCCGGTCTCTCGTATCATTTCAAACTCTTGGGTCTAACCAAGGGAACACACCTCATTGATGGAAAAGTTCTATTCTAGTAATAAAGATATGTAATTAAGACCCTCGAAATTAAACCACAGGTGGCAGAGGCAAGTGGCAGCCACTAGTGGCGGGCAAGATAGTATCGACGCATTTCGTGCGTTCGAGCGTTTGAACCACATGCCTTGAGAGTGGTCAGATCCGCCGCACTCTAGAGCAGCGTTTCCTAACCTTTTTCAGCCACGGACCCCTAGGAAATCAAGCACAGTTTTCACGGACCCCCTTAATAAAATAAGCAGCAAAAAAAAATTCGGCTTAGGTATTTATTTTAGTTATTACAGATACAAAATAGGTACTATAACTTATAATAACTGTTTACCGCGGACCCCCAGGGGTCCGCGGACCCAAGGTTGGGAACCACTGCTCTAGAGAATACTACTGCCACTAGTGGCAACAATTTCTTTTGCTGTCAGTGGCGTAATGTGTGCTACACTTAAACTTTTTTTTTAGCATTATAAATCGAGTAAACAATCTTGATATGTCTTTTTATTCAAAAGCGCTTTTAAAAAATAGTAACTATTACTTATGAAACGAAAATAATGTAAATTACCATATATCTTTGCCAATTGTTACATATTTGCGGCGATTTATTTTACAAAAGCTTTTTCAATTATAAGATACGTCAAGATCGCTTACTTCTTTCTAATGCTAAAAAAACGAAGTATAGCTACCGGCACATAGAGGGTTTACCTATACCTGCTGAGCTGGCAACGTTGCATTTTTGTTAGTTTTTGACGATTATTCCATAAAAATTGAATGAAAATTAAAAATGTTTTGTATACAAATTGTTCTAATATATAAGTTAATGTGTCTACTGCTATAACAATTCGTGGTAGATTTTTATTTTCTTAAAAAACGAACAAATTATTACCTAACGGTTTTTAAAGAAAATAAAAGTCCTGTCACGAATTATTATTGCAGTAGACACATCAACTTATATTTTAGGACAACTTGTATTCAACAAATTTTTAATTTTCATTCAATTTTTATGGAATAATCAAGAAAAACTAACAAAAATGCAATGTTGCCAGCTCAGCAGGTATAAACCCTCTTAAGAACGCGAAAGCATTCATAGTCTAAATTTTCGTTTTGCGCGCGTACACGAAAATCTTGTGAGCAAGGGAATGCTCGCACGAGCAACTTTTGTCTCCGCGAATATTTCGTCTCTCACATCAAGTCTATGGGTTAGTTTAGAAGTGCGCACACGTAGCACCGCGACTCCCGGGATACAAATAAATCGCCTTGCGACTAAGTTGCTCGTGCGCGCTACTCTTATCCTCGTTTAATGAATTCCTAGAGCCGGCCGTGGTCGCGCAATGTAGATATCGCCACTCGAATATTTTTTCTTGTTTTAAGTCGACGTCGAATACTTAGACGTAACAATTTAAACCCAAAATCCCCACTTCAGGTAAAAATAACATAGAGCTAAAAAGCCGTACAGATTTCAATAAAGTTCGCGTATAATACATAAAAGATCATCTTGAAAAAGGGTAAAGTAATGTATCAAGTCATTAAAAAGTTAGTAAACTCGCATTATAGCGACTCTAAGGGTATGCGCGCACGAGCAACTTTGTCTCCGCGACTATTTTGTCTCTCACATCAAGTCAATGGGTTAGTATGGAAGTGCACACACGTAGCGCCGCGACTCCCGGGATACAAATACACATAACACAAATAGCACGAGCAACTTATCGCATACCCTAACACGGCTATGATAAGTATACTTGAAATAAAGTAAATTCAAGTATTTTAAAGATGTCAAAAAATTGATTTCGATTGATCCTAAAACAGTTGGTGATTCCTATTGATTTAATTATGTAATATGATAGCACGTGAATCACACAAGGAAAAGACACAAATTAATTTTGTACATGAATGAACTGAACCAATCGACAGAGTGGTCTAAAGGCGTGTCCACATTTGCCGAACATTATCCCGTGACCGTATCAGATACACGTGTCAGTACCGATAAAGTGGACGTCTTTTTGTTACGCCAATAATTGACACAAGCTGCAGTACGATTCAATCCATTCCGAACACAGAAACCACCGACCGACTCCTGTAGCGATGCCAGCCACGCAGTCTAGTTCGACACCATGCCTCTACACTTGTATCATTTCATAGTACCTACATGGTATGTGACCGTGTCAGCACAACCTAGACCGTCCACATTCAGCGTAACATGTCCTGTAGCGATGCCTCGTAGTCTGGTCCGTCATCATGTCACAAGTGTGGACCCATCTTAAAATTTGCTTTAGCATTACAAAAAGGGCACAAAAGCTGCACATTTCATTCATAGGCACCCTATTACACAAAAGCCCGAAGAAAAAATGGGCATTAAAAAACTATGAATAGGCAGTAAAATGATCAGGTACCCCGCCCACCTTTTATGTAAAATGTAAATGGCGTATTTACATAAGTATATATATGGATGTCAGACAATCGGGTGTTTAGTTTTGGGGATGTCTTGAACATGGACGGACATTTCTACACTTGCAGACAGAGTTTAATTCTAGCCTTAAATTATTTTACGCAGTTAAGAAATTTCAACTCGTCTTTAATTTTTGAAATGAAATAGTAAAGAATAAACATTTATTTCAAACGTTTTAGTTTATTTCAAGTGATGGGTTAGATTTTGAAAATGTGTTTAAACCAATGTGTAATAATTTTGAAAAGTGACTTTAATAAAGTTATCTACGAATTCTGGATATAAAACAGCATATGGATTTATTGACTCTACGTAGTGTCAGATTTATCTACATAATAATTAAAGGTAGGAGTGTTGTAATAAAATAATATTTAACTTTAATTTTGATTTATTAAATAAATCAATGGACTCCCAGTTTACGTGCTACGCTATATAGATTCAAAGGATAATTTTCAAACACCAACCGGATTAAATATTAATTAAAAAAATTAATTAGGTACATAAACTCCATATAATATGAAATCAACAACAAGGCTAATCCTCCAGCTACATTCCATAAACAAAAATGTAACAAAAGTAAAATAAAATTAATTACAAAAATACAATTTTATTATTCAAAGAGCAGTATTTAAGCGAATAAATAACCTAAATCAATTTAGAGTTCAATAGAAAACTGATACATAACCGACATTGCCATCCCAGTGAATTAATTAAAATGTGCATCATTAAATACGAGTATAATGCAATTTGTGGGCATTAGTTTGAAATGTGATAAGCGCGCTACCGGTCGCTCACACTGAACCCTTTGTTGGCTGGCTGGTAGCATTTGGTTTCTACTACTTAGTTCTCGAAATCAACTCGGTTTTAAGGCGTATTGGCACAAGCGACATTTTGAATACAATGTGATGTTTATTCGCTTAAAATAACACACAATTACACATAAAAAGAAATGTTTCATGGACCTCGAACTAAGATGAGCCTATAACTTCATTCAACTTTAAGAATATCCTGCACAATGTTTTTTCAAGTAGCACTGGTTTTGATCATTAAAGGAAGGGTCACTAAGGATTAAATTTTGATTGATTGAGCGATGCAACGAAATGCCAAATATTTTATCTAAACGCACGCACACGAAGGGTGCCGTACCATTCTATAAAAACGGCAAAAATCACGTTTGCTGTATGAGAGCCCCCCTTAAATATTTCTTTTATTTTAATTCAATTATTTATTTTTAAAGTGAATATATAACTAAATATTCTGTGAATATTTCAAACGTCTACCTATTGCCGTTATCAATATCGAGCAAAAAAATCACGTTTGTTGTATGGGAGCCCCCTTAATTATTTTATTTTATGCTGTTTTTTAGTATTTTTTGTTATAGCGGCAATCATAATACATCACATGTGAAAATTTCAACTGTCTAGATATCACGGTTCATGAGATACAGCCTGGTGACGGACGGACAGACAGACAGACAAACAGACCGACAGACAGACGGACGGACAGCGGAGTCTCAGTAATAGGGTCCCGTTTAACCCTTTGGGTACGGAACCCTATAAACAAACATTTTTTAAATAAACTTTAACTACAGAGTAGCTTTATTTGTAATTGAATTCAAATTACGTGTTAACTAACTATGCTAACGATTAACGATTAATACAGACTAAAAATCGCAAAATGCACATGGTCTGTCTCTTAAAATAGATCGTAATGGGTTTTGTCATGAAAAGACGATTACTGGCTACGTGAGATGAATTAAAAAAAAATAAAGGCTTGTAAAAAGGAATATGCTTTAAATGAAGAGCATAATTATTGATTTTTATTGGTACTTCATCTTTTAAAAGTTGTTTTAAAGATCTCACATAACTGCAATTTACTTAGATTTAGGTACAGTCGAGCCCTCCAATATTTGTACAGTCAACAGACTAAACATGAACCTTATAGTACCTACATAGGGTAAATACCTCGTAAATATCTATACATAGGAATAGATATTTATAAAAGGTTGGAGGTACAGATATTGGTGAACTTTGACATACCTACATGATATTTGCCGTGTACCAAAATCTAGCACTTATTATTTACTTAAATGTTTAGGGCCATTTATAAATTACGTCACACATTTAGGGGGAAGGGGGATCCTAGAATAGTGTCACTTAAAGAAAATAATTGCGACTTTCATAGCAATAAGTGTGACAAAGGGGGAGGAGGAGGAGTCTAAAATGATCAAAATTAAAGGTTTTATTTAACTTGTCCTGTTTGTTTGGGTCGAATCTCGGAAGTTAAATTGAACCCACTTCCAGTAGTCAGATTGACTTGAAATTTAGTATACTTACTTACTTTGGTACGTCGGTCAGATAACAATGTAATTTCAGTCAACAAAAAGAACAGACAGCAAAAACCTTGCACTAAAAATTAAATTGTTAAGAAAAACTTATTAAAAAACTAGCTGTTCTCCACGACCCCGTCTGCGAAAAAATCGTTTATTAATCCAGTTTATAAACTATCTGTGTGCCAAATTTCATAAGAATCTGTCAAACGTTTTAACGTAAAAGAGTAACAAGCATGCACACATCCATCTATCCATCCATATATACAAACTTTCACGTTTATAATATTAGTAAGAAGTAAGATAAGATACAAGTGGGAAGTAACAAAACGCTCTAAAGAACTTTTCCGTCTTTACAGGTGGGTCGAGGAGAATTATGCGTGGGGCGTGCGCGTGCGCAGTGGTGTGCGCACTTGTCGCGCTGTGCGCGCTGCCGGCGGGGGCGCGCGGCGCGCTGGACGAGGCCACGCGCGCCGCCGCCGAGCAGCAGCTGCTGGCGCTGCTGGGGCTGCCGCGCCGGCCGCCGCCCGCCGCGCCCGCGCCCGCGCCCGCGCCCGCGCCCGTGCCCCGCGCGCTGCGCCTGCTCTACGACGCGCGCGGCGCGCTGCCCGCGCCCGCCGCCAACACCGCGCGCTCCTACCACCACGCGCCCTCGCGGCTCGACGACCGCTTCCCGCACGACCACCGCTTCCGGCTCTACTTCAACGTGACCGGCGTGCCCGGCGACGAGGTCGCGCGCGGCGCCGACCTCACCTTCCAGCGCGCCGCGGGCGGCGCCGGCGCCCAGCGGCTGCTGCTCTACGACGTGGTGCGCCCCGGCCGCCGCGGCCGCTCCGACCCCATCCTGCGGCTGCTCGACTCGGTCCCGCTGCGGCCCGGCGATGACGTCGTGCGCGCCGACGCGATCGGCGCCGCGCGCCGATGGCTCGCGGAGCCTCGGGAGAATCATGGACTTTTAGTGCGCGTTATCGAACAGAACGAGAACGGCACGGACGCGCGGCAACCGCACGTGCGGGTGCGGCGGCGCGCTGACGAAAGCGAAGAACAGTGGCGCGCGCTGCAGCCGTTGCTGCTAGTGTATACGGAGGACGAGAGGGCGCGCGCGGCGCGCGAGCGCGGCGAGACGCTGCTGACGCGGAGCAAGCGCGCGGCGCGGCGCGGCCACCGCAACCACCGGCGCAAGGAGGCGCGCGAGATCTGCCAGCGCCGGCCGCTGTTCGTGGACTTCGCGGACGTGGGCTGGAGCGACTGGATCGTGGCGCCGCACGGCTACGACGCGTACTACTGCCAGGGCGACTGCCCGTTCCCGCTGGCCGACCACCTCAACGGCACGAACCACGCGATCGTGCAGACGCTGGTCAACTCGGTGAACCCGGCCGCGGTGCCCAAGGCCTGCTGCGTGCCCACGCAGCTCTCCTCTATCTCCATGCTCTACATGGACGAAGTGAACAATGTGGTGCTCAAGAACTATCAGGACATGATGGTCATGGGCTGCGGCTGCCGATGACGAAGGGCCGCCCCGTGCGGATGTGGACCTAGTGATACTCGTGGACCCAGTGTACATATAGTTTAGTGGCCTCGAACTGTACATATCTATCTGTGTATATATACGTGTAATTATTATTTTATTGAAATGAAGATGTAATAAAACATTAATTTTATACAGAATTGCTTTTAATTTATTCCATTTACATGGTAAGTCGATACGAGACGGTTACAATCTAATGGAATCTGATTGGTCTCAATTTCAAACATTCATGAGATAATTGGATTTGAGACTAGTTAGAGCTGAAATAGGAGAAAATTAATTAGATTCAAAATAATTAGTCACTTACATATTACGATAAATTTAAAACAACGATCATAGCTAGGTACTTCTCAATTATACCTAACAACAATAGGAGGAGGTAATAACATCGATAATTCAATTCCTTTAAGTTTTTTGAAAAAAAAAAAAATATATCGTAACATTTAATAATAAAACATTTCTATTTATTTAACTTTCTTTGACTAGGCAAGCAATTTGCAATATGTGGATGTAAATTTAATTTATAGCTATAAGTAAGTACTGAGTAGTTTAAAAGTTATGAGGGAAGGTTACGTTACATACATATCGGTCAAAATCATAACCCTCTTTTCGCTTAGCTGCAGTCGGGTAAAAAATGTATGGATCTAATTTTCCATCATTATGAGTATTTTCAAAGTCATTATCGTAGTATTGGAGTCTAGAACAATTAAAAGCAGCAAACTCATCCCAAGCAAAAACTTAGTCATTTTACTTTAACATGAACAGCGGTGTATTATTTGTTAAGAGTATAGTAGATGTACAGTCAGTATCAAAATGCCAACTCCTTGAGAGAAACTTATTTCTTGAAATCTATACAAAACTACTACAGCTAGTTTTTAAGCAGAATAAAGTCAACAAAAAATATTAAAATGATAGTGGCAGAAATCATCATCCTTGATGTGAAAACACATAACAGCTGTACCTACTAAAAGATTTGTCACACTGAATGCATTCTGCGGTCTCTGTCAGGTCAAATAGACCGCATTATGTATGAACAACATTGTCGGTCTCTATATATTTTGTATTGATATGCGATCGGACCGTGCGGTCCACGCGGTCAGATCGCACGCACGCGCATTATATAGAGACCGGCAATGTTGTTCATACATAATGCGGGCTGCGGTAAATTTGACCTGACTGCGACCGCAGAACGCATTCAGTGTGACAAATCCTTAAACGTTGCAATTAGTCTCGTACGTGTTAGGCAAATCAGATTCATGATTCATTCACCAAAAAATACAAATCACAAAAGTATAAAGATCCATACAACGTCCGTGGAGCAGAAATCATGATGGTGCAAAATTACTGTCGCAAATCAGGGCGACTCTGGAAGATGCGCGACTCTGGCGGCTTTTGAGAACTAAAACGAGAAATGCAGTAGCAGAAGTAAGTAGCAAAAGTAAGGAAATACGGTCAGGTTTATTTAATTTTTAATATGTATGGTGTAACGACCGCCCGTATTTCTCCTAAAGTACAGAGCTACTTTACAGTAAAATTATGTTATAACTGCTGCAATCTATGATCGGTTGAGTTGACTGATACAATTTCATATGCTAGAGGTAGAATCTTATTAATTAATTAATTTTGTTCCTTTTCTTTATGATAAATTCAAATTCAAAAATTAAATGGTTTGGGTCCAGTGCAGATTGGGAACTTCATGCACACCATTGAATTTCATTGCAGGTGTTTGGAGGTTCCTCACGATGTTTTCCTTCACCGTAAAGCTCATGATAAATTTCAAATGTAATATCCTACATTTTCGAAAACTCAGATGTGCGAGCCCGGACTCGAACCCACGAACTTGTTCTTGACATTGGCTGGTAGGTCAAACGACTAGGCTACCAAGGCGTGTGAAGATGTGTCACAGTACAATCAATAAAATTGCATTTTTTCTCCATTACTATATATATTTTTTGTGTATACACACATATCTAAACCTTGGCCGTGTCAGAAAGTACATTATCAACGGCAATGGTTGTTTTCTGTGTCGTAGTCAAAATAATTGAGGGCACGCGGGTCCGTGCTTGGCGACGTCTCGCCTGCGCAAGGTCACCGCAAATGAGTTCGTTGAGTTAACTCAGTTTGGGTTAAGCCATTGTTCAAGAAGTGACGTCAGATGGGTTACGAACAGTCTGAACTTGTGCTTTCTCGTCAGTAAAATAATATTTAATACAATCGTTACATAATAGGACTTCTTCAAGTTGAGTACCGTGGTTGAAAAGTACCTATACCTACGAAATTTTAAGACCTAATTATGTAATGTAATACAATACTTTTGTACCAGTAAAAATAAAAATTAAAATAATTAAATAATTTTACAGCCCTTAAATAAACATAATCAAAATATTCTCTATCTTTAACCTTTTTGCTATAAGTACTTATAATTTGTTTAAGGTAGGGAAGTAAACTAACATTTTTCTGGAAGTTAGTTTTTAAATTCCGTAAATTATGTTAGCGATTACTTGAGAACTACTGGATAAAATACCGTAGTTCAATCAATTACAATATTTCACAGTGAACGCTAACAAAAACAAAAAAAAAGTCCGAATACATTTCCGGGAAGTTACCCGAAAAATTTAACTTGCTTACTTGAGCTAGCTACGGCAAAAGACCTACCTACCTACCTATGAGAATTTCGTGGTACGTAATTAATGTGTTAACATATTGGCCAATTTTAGTATTTTCACTCGTAGAAAAAAAAATTGTAAACAATCGTCACAAAATTAGATTTTAACATGTCGTATTATTTAGCCCACTCGGCAAAACCTCGTAGCTTAATCATGGTGCTCGACTTTAAGACTCTATTATGTAACAATTATTTAAAATACAACTTGATTTACCTACATGGCAACAGGCTGTCAATACCATATAGGCTTCACAAGAGTAAGATCCCACCGTAAAATTCTACATATATCTGTTAATTGGCCAAAATGTAACTTAAATAAAAGGTTACACGTGGGCTCACGCAACGGCGAAGGTTTACTTAGCAAAATACTTTATTTTTTAAATACGTTTGAGTTTAAGGAAAAGTTGATCTACGTAATTGTTATTGACCTAAAGTATCATTTTATTCAATAAAATACTCAGGAAATTTTAAGTTTTAAAGTAACGCTGACATGCATTTAGCTTGCACTCTTTTATTGAAGTAGCAGGAATGCGTATCATAATATCTCTAATTCTCTACATACAAACTTAAAAAGTTAAAGGTTAAATCGAGTAATTCCAAATCACCGTTGATACTTTTTTTTATAAGAATGGCAGAAGATTATACTAGCGTTTTCAGTTATCTGGTAGAAGTACAGGGATTAATAATTAACCGAACCACCATGAAAGTGAGGCGGTTGAAACGCTCAAATAATGGCTCTAACAAGTACGAATTACCAGAGCCAATCATTATCAATTATTATCAGGGCCGGTTTTTCAATCCCCAGATAAAAGTATCCGTCATTTAAAACTATCGCTTTCCTTCTCGCAAGTCATAGGAAAAAAAGGACAGAGCTTACATTTGTCTGACAGTTCCTTTTATCTGGGGATTGAAAAATCGGCCCTAAGTCGAAAGTTTGCAAGCTACGTGCATTTGTTTCCTCTGTTTAATGGCTACTTGTACTTATTTTCTGTACTCGGAACTTCAAAATGGTAGTTTTGCTAAACATTACAAATTCAGATTAAAACAATGGACGGAGTTACCAGTAATGCATGGCGTTTTTCAGTATCCTTTAAATACAGGAAATATTGTCCTCAAAGCACAGTAATTTTATTGGAACTTGTCCGGAGATAACAGTTATTTACAGGAAATTGCAATGTAAGTACCTACCTGTTTGAAGCTAATTACTTTTAGAAATTAATGTAATGCCTTAGAAGGCATTGCGATGCCGTAATGAGATTTAATCTAAAAACGTTTTAATAATAACGAACGTTTTACGAATAAACGTTTTAAAAATAGTTCAATCGTATATTACGAATTGAGTTTAAGGAGCTAAGGTAAAGAAGGTAAGGTAAGGTAAAGTCCCTGTGCTCGACATTGACCCAATACATGGCACCTTCAATCTTATGTCATAGTAAGAGAGGTGACAGCTGGGTGTCATCTATTGGGCGTTGAGGTGTCGAGAATTGGTACGTTTACCTTACGACGCAGTTTTTATTTTTCCCTGAAACCGATTCAGAATTATAGATATCGTATAACTAGAACATTAAGGGGTTGTTTCACCACCCATTGATTAATTTTAACTGACGGATAAATGTGATGCCGTCTCCCATTCGAAAAAACAAACAGAGACGGCATCACATTTATCCGTCAAATAAATTTGATCAATGGATGGTGAAACAGGGGGTAAATCTTTAGTCTTATCTATCAGAAAATCCATCAAAAGGCGCTACGTGATGTTTATATCGTTCGCCGATAGTCTGTGCTCTGTCAGGCAAGCGCGATCGCATAGGAGTTACGGATCTCGGCTATTTCGGGCAACTGCTGAATCATAGAACGAGAGGGTTAAGTCAATAAATAAAAACCGGCCAAGAGCGTGTTGGACACGCCCAGGATAGGGTTCCGCAGCTGTTACGAAAAATCCTTACAAATCTTATTAATTTTACTATTAATTATAGATACTTTCCGTATTAAACAAGCAATATTTTATAGTTCAGGCTGCTATATTACTCTTGAACTACTATTAATTCTCAAGCAAACTTAGCTGTTATAGTTTTCCTTGTTAATTTGAGATATTTCCTCCCATCCTGTTTAATTCAAAATTTTTATACCGACATTTTAGCTTTTAGAGGTGTTTTGTGGTTCACAGAGCTAAATAAGTATGTATTAGAATAAGAGTCAGAAATATTATCGTGTGTATGATGTCTGTTCAACTTCTTCTGCTATTTATTCGCACATGCTTACTATGTTTTCATGAGCTAGTTTTTTAAAGTTTTAGTTTCAATATCCCTAGCTTATTATTGACATTATAAACTTCTTGATGATTTTAGTTTTGTTACAGATATTTCCTTACTGAGTTGATAAATATCAAACTCCAATACCCACAATGTCCACCCTATGGTGATTCTTGATTTTTTAGTAAAAATAGAATAAAATAATGAACATAACATAAGGAACATAGCGGACATAAGTATTGGAGTTTGATATTTATCAACCTAATTAGACTTTATTACCCGACAGGCCATAATATTTTGTAACGTTTCAATTCAGACTGAATTTCCAGTGTCATATTATTATGTCGCCTGTCACATTTATGAGATAGGACCTGATAAATTACAAAGAGGTAAGAAGTGCCAATACCGAAGTTTCAAATTTTGATCCAGTGTAGAAAAACCGGCCAAGTGCGAGACGGACTCGCGCACCGAGGGTTCCATACAAATTTATATGTATCTATGAACATCCAGTCTTAGCAGACCCCTGCTCCTAAGCAAAATGTGCGGAGTGTGGGATCATTGTAGATTGGATACTGATATTGACAGACAGACAAAAAAATTATGCTTTTCGCAATTTTTCCTTTATCTGTGCTGTAAGCGTACCAGTGAATGAACAGTACCCAGTGAATGAACAAAACGATAATTTTTTGAAATAATAAGAATTTGGTACGTTTCTACCACGCCTCGTATTTTTTTTTCGACTAGCACCTTTACTTGTCAGGTTCTGGTAAATTTGCTTCAACTCCTAAGCAACAGTTTTGAAATGACGACGATGTAAAGTGGACGTACGTATGTTGTACATTTTTTCTATGGAGCAGTATTAAGGAAGAACGAAAGCTACTATACTTCTGATGTGTTACTGCATTTGTCCCCGCCATCTATCATTCATTGGGTATGGTTTTTTTAAGCTTTAAAGACCTGTTAGTGCTATTCATACTTAGTTTAACGTAATTTATTTACAAACAATACCTTTTAATCCAGTGTTTTTTTACTGGAACCCAAAATCGCCTAAATCCAGTGAATGAACGGGGGTGTTCATTCACTGGGACTGCAGGATTTTCTATTTATGCAATATCTTTCCTTCTAGTCGTCATATTAAGATTTCGTTTTCAGTGACATTGATTCAAATACATTATCTACCGAAAGGCCAGTATTGGAACAAACGTAAAATATAGGTTCATTAACTGGTTCAAGTTTTCCAGTGAATGAACTATGTCACTTATAGCTAGTTCATTTACTGGTTTCCAAGATCTAGTGAATGAACAATACTCTTATTTTTGTATTTTAATTGTTTTAGAACATGGAATCGACCAAATAAGTATATTGAATCTATTTGTGTTAACATAACTTCGCTTTTGTATATTTATAGTATAACAAAACATCATATTCAAAGTTGTTCATTCACTGGTTTCATTTGTTCATTCAATAGAATTTTGCGTTCATTCACTGGTGATTTTCCATTTTTTCACTTAAATAGTGATATTATCTTCAAACTGTGCAATAATACTGTTGAATAATGATAATGTTAGCCAACTAGAGTAGTTGGTTGTGCTATACAAAAAGTAATATTTTAAATAAACTGTTTCAAAGTCGAAAATTTCCTTAAGTGTTCATTCACTGGTACACTTACCCTATAAGGCCTTGCTTTGTACCAAATTTCAAGATTCTGAGTTCACGGGAAGTACCCTGTAGGTTTTGATTCTCTTGCGAGTGTCGAAAATGTGCGTTGGTTACTGATATAGACAGACAGACAAAAAAATTTATGCTTTTCACAATTTTTCCTTTATCTGTGCTATAAGACCTAGCTTCGTACCAAATTTCAAGATTCTGAGTTCACGGGAAGTACCCTGTAATGCGGAAATTTGCGTCATAAACGGCTGTATCTTTTGATTGCGTTAGCTTAGATGTTTGATTTTTTCACAGCTCCAAGGGACAGTAGACTTGAGTATTTGATATAAATTTCAGCTTGATACCTCCACGCGTTCCTGAGAAAAAGGGTCTTGACAGACAGACGGACGGAAGGACACACGGACGGACGGACGGACAACAAAGTGATCCTATAAGGGTTCCGTTTTTCCTTTTGAGATACGGAACCCTAAAAAAGGATGTGAAATAATTGATTGAAAGTCCATATCAATGAACTACACTGTTTATACCATACGTGTACAATCAAAACTGTGCGACCCATTACAATAGGTATGTTAATTGGACTACGAGTTAAACAACCTACAATTTTTTTAATGACACATGTTTTGCTCACGGAATTTCTGCTTATAAAATATACAAAAATCTAAATCGAGTTCGTGTTCCAATCAATGTAGGTAGGTAGAGTTACTGAGGTAGAGAAGTTTTATGTATGTAATGTACTTATGGTAGGTAACCCAAGATTGTGAAGCCGTCCGAGCGAACGATAGAGATAATATTTAAAGTGGATTCCATTTGGAGCGTGGCAGGTCTCCAAATTTGAAATATTTCGTCACGAGGTAGCTATATATCATGTTTTTGCCGGCGCGGGCGCGGGCAGGAATGCCCGCCGTATAATTCGGCCACCGGCAGCGCGTCTGCCGCGCCCGCCACCCTACGTCTATATTATCAGTAGATAAATTTAAGCATTGTCTTTGCCTCGTATTTCGTCTTCTCGATTTTGCTTTTTTTCTCCATTGGAAGGCAACAAAAAACTGAGTGCAGGCGAACGAAGTGGGTATAATTTATTTTATAGTCGGTCCGCTCGTAACTCGGCGGTGGACGGCTGGACGCCGATTTATCCCCATCTCGGCGTAATTAACGTAAATGGATTGGCCAGAGTGCGGCCTGTGAGATCCGCCGCCCGACGCTCAGCTCCACACGCCTCGCTCGCTCTGTCGGCACCTTCGCTCCCGCCGCCTCCTGCCAGCTCTATGCCCGCGTCCCCAGTCCCACCCTTCCACATTAACTCCAACCCGAGAGCAGACTGGTAGCGGCCAATTTAATTAATAAAACATTTTTAAACCGCAAGCCGAATGAGATACAATGAGATACGAGAATCGTTTGCGATTACGTGCGCTCGGTTCCCAAGGAGTGCGGCGACTTATCCCTGAGGGAATTATAATTGTTTTGCATTCTTGCACGGGAATAAAAACAAAAGGGCCGCAGAGTAGGCCCCCCGCACTGCCGCAGACCAGACCAAAGTCTGACGACTCGCATTCCCCCGCCCGGCACAAAAAGCTACAAATGAATCGGAGAGCGCTCGAGCCAAACAACGCGCATCGAAATTTCAAAGACGAGTCTTTTTACGGCGTACATGTATTTATCGTTTGGATCAAAAATTAATGACCGTATAATTGTAGATTTACCTTCGTGTAACCGATTTGTTGTGTTTGTTTGTATGGTAACACTACCTACACGTCGGGTTTACATCGATGATTTGAAAATTTTAATTATTGTGTTTACTTTGTTCGAGATAGTTAATTACCTTATGAAGCTATTTCTCACGTGTCTTTCTAGTATTTCTTTGTAGTATTTCTTTGCACTAACAATTTCTAGAGCGCATACAATTAATACAATGTAAAGTATGCTTGCTATGGTTGCCTCAGTTGCAATTACGTCTCTGAAGAAGCTGTTGATCGAAACCTGATGTACCTACTTGGTATTTTGCTGGCATGACAGTTTTTTATCGCGCGAATAAACTGAGCCGCATCAAGTACGAAGTCTTTTAAGTACATAGGAGTCCATTAGAGCCGATGAGAGCGTCATTATGTTGGTCCGGATAATTATACTGTGACATTGTATTGGACAGCGCGGGCGCAGCTGGCCGCACCAGGCGGGCATCGACCGCGCGCCTCTTCTCAAATATTCCAAGCATGCACAAATTAAACTGGTTTTTTGTTCATATTACTATATTAGTTTTGCATAAAAACATTGTGAACTAGGCAGTTTGCCGGCCGGTGAATAGCTGTAATGTGCGTCGCCACCCTAGTGCAACGAGCCCTGCGGTGCAGTCTTCTTTATTGAAAATTGACCGCTTATTGTAAGCTAGAAAATAAAGTACCTATGAGTACTACAAGCTTATTTAACGCGGTGGTCAAAACTGGAAATAATGTCGCGACCATATCAATGTCACCGGGTTTACCTATATTTCCAGCTACTATAACTGGAACATGGGCAATCCCTAATCCATTTCATTCAGTATACATCAATGATTATTTTTGATATTCCATCGGAATCGAGAAATAACTACGCATGTAAAATTCCGAATTCTCAACCGCTTAGTCTCGAAACTTGAAATTTTGCGCTAGTGTTCTTCTTACAACTGCTAGACCGCGTTTCGCGAATGAAACCACGGATAAAGGCTGGCCTTATACATCGAAATTCGGTTTTCGAACTTCGTATCGTATCGTTTCGCTCACACAAAATAGTATTAGATAGAAGATTGAAAGAGACGGCTCGATCCGAACATCGAATTCCGATTTTTGTAGTAGCCCGTGTTTAATAAAATTAGAGCACGAAAAAAGTTATGAAGTGCGTCCACGGCTCTCCGCGCCTGGCGGTGCTCCGCACCAACTTATCTAAGGAAGGTTTTACAGGTAACTACTAATTTATCAAACTCAAGTTCAAAGAGGTTTTCCCTCTGGATCGTAACAGCATTCGAGCGTGGTCTCTCGGTCGGTCTGGGCACTCTAACGGTGATGACATATTTAACTGGACACCTGTCGACGCATCGCATCGTTCACTTCTAATGTATTTGGTATCTCGAAAGCTATGTTCATAAAAAACCTGTCAAGTGCGAGTTGGTAAAGAAAATTTTCAAGTTTAACGAGTGATAGCTACTAAAATGCATACGCTTATTTCAATGCCGGTTTAGTAGGGAACAGTTTTGGTTGGGTAACATGTGGTCGTATGAGAAGGCTTTATGTCATAAAAATGCGTCCTTATAAAATTAAAGAAAAAAAAAGAAAATGTTTACCTCATGTTCTTGTCGAGGATATAAAACACAAAAACTAATAGATAGAACAGAAATGACATTGCAAAAATTAACTTGGTAAGGACATTCATAGAGTTGACTATGCACCTATGGACTAGGCTATTATTAAGAATGTTTATATTAAACAGTATTAAAAATGTTAGCTAGAAATTATTTCATTTTTTGTGCCATTGAGAACTATTCACTTCAATTGCGCCTGGAGTCAATGGGAGGAGTTTAAGAACAACACTAATCATATTTGGATAATTACAACCTTTGCCACCAGAATCGGGTTACGATAATATCTACAGCCTGACTATTATTATAATTGGCCGACAAACGGCCAGTCACATTTGTTTAATGAATAGAATGGTTCGGATTAGTTCAGAAGCGTACACTTGAGTCCAATCATTAATCAAATGCGAATATTTGGCGGCACGGCGCGGCTTCTTCCGCATCGGGTAGGAGAGGCCGAGCGCTGTTAAGTGGCCGCCAGTGTACGCTAGACAGGCATACCTAAACAACAATTTATTTCTGGCAACGAACCCACGTCCTTGGCGCCGACCTTATTGCGCAACACCAGTTTCGAAATGCGCGCACACGCTACATACACGTTCGTGTTACTTGAGCTGTGACAACCGATGATACGTCGACCTTCTGCGGATAGATGAGTGTCTAATACCGTCAATTAACTCGGTATGTAACCGGCTATACACCGGTGTGATTTAATTACTTATATTCTTCATTTCCACCCATGCCACTCGAAGCGGTGTCGTCACACTTTCAATAATGACGAAATTATGCACGCCTGAGGTGGCCAATTATAACCCTAGCATGGAGGTTGTAATCGCTTTACTCATGTGCCCGAAGAGAGAGTTCTATTTGTGGAAACTAGTTGATAAAAATTCATCGACTTATAACAACTACATATTTGCAATCTCTTAAATATTGTACTTTTAAGAACCTCCGATCAGCGCTCTGCGTCTCTACTATTTCTCAACTTGTTTGGTTTGGTTTAAAGCTTTTCAAATTTTCCGACTGCGTCCTTCTAGCGACCTTATTTTTGCTTTACTTTCAACATCGATGTCAATCTGTAACGACCATGTGTCGTGACATAAGATCTGTCATTCTTAAATCGACCCCGGCACTGAGTTGATTATATGAATAAGGAACTAGAATATCACGGGCGAGCTGCGAAGTTAAGACGCTGTTAATGAAGTGACAAGTAGTTAATTGAAGTAATATCGCAATGTAGGTGACCTGCATATCATCGCTCTACTTCAGTATCAAGCGAGCGAATAAGGGCAGATTCTAAAGGACGTTACAACAAACAAAGTGCATTTATTGTTATGCTCTCAAATTTAATAGTATGTCTACAAACATGGAGCTGTGAAATTATGCTAGTATTAGAATATGTCTTGATAAAAAAACATCGGTGCTGGTTATCTTCACTCGGCATATTTCTGTGTGATATGTTATTTAAAATTTCACAATTCACTCATAATAACCACTTCCGGGAATTTATTATAATATGTTATTTTCACAGATACGATTTCAAAAATCGCCTACCGGAATACAACAATTATCAACAAACGGCAAATAAGAACTAAGATCAATGATTTTTTTTTAAACCTATCTATATAGATACTAAACAAACCAATGATCTGAATACATTATACTAGACTATTCTAAATAAGACTAAACAAAAAATTTTAAAAATTTGAGTATGAAGTTTTCAAATCCGCTATTCATGAGCACAAGGAAACTAACAATAAGTCCAGGAGTACCTTCTACGTCATCATCAGTAGTACGCACCAAATCACATAAAATTCGAAATTAATAATGCACAAAATACATAATGGTCATTTGATAAATATAATAAAATTTTCACGGAAATTGAGAACTTTACAGGATTGTTATCAAACTCAAGTTCAAAGAGACCTGACCTAAACCAATCTATAGAGGGTTATTTTTAATTCACTGACATCCTCTTAACCCTGAATTCCTATCACTCAAACAAATGTTTTTTTCAAACTAAATACAAACTGAAATATAGATGCACAGAAAAAACCCCAGAAAAAAGACCAATGCTGGGAATCGAACCCAGGTCCTCAGCGTTCCGTGCTGCGTGCTTACCCCTACACCATCACTGGTCTAGAGGTTAGAGACGAATCTTTCCCATACATCGTACATTTCAGTCTGTTATAATCACGTTATGCAGTGATAAAGCGCTTATCTATGTTATGCCCTCTACCGAGAGACTTTAACACTCCTTCGGAGCTAACCGCTCACCTGGACCAAGAGATGGCGCTACTGTGCAACTTTAAACACTGTGTGTAGACTGAAATGTACGATGTATGGGAAAGATTCGTGTCTAACCTGTTCCTTAGTATAACATGTATGTGAGTTTGTGTGTATGTGAGTTTAACATTTGGTAGCATAGCATACGGTTGTGGTAACTCCGAGGATGAGCTCTGGTTGAGTTCGAAACGCGTCAGTGTAGCTTGGTGGTGGTGATAGTTGTGTTTATGTGATTTGTGTGTGTTCGTACAGTGTGGAGGTGGAGGAACTGCATGAACACACATTTCTTGCATAAACGTAACTATTGTAAGGTCGCGGGTGAGCAAAGTAATTGTTTTAGTTCATTAATATGGACCTCCGCAAAGTAACGCCTGATTCAATTAATTAAATAACGTTAATAAAAAACTAAAACAATACTATCTGTATCTAGATTACATTATCTACATAATTTTGCCAAGTTCCCGTCATCAGCTCACCAATGATTAGATTATATTATGTACTTATGTACCTAATAAACTGGAGATGAGACCATCACTATGTACATACTGATTGAAATTGTAAGCAGCCTAGTAGGTAAGTATAGTACTTACGTGTACTAGTATGGGACTCATAGTTCGAAGGAAGTTGGTTGAATACTTATAAGTTGTTGTGAACCGGATAAATCGGGAGTTTTAATAAAATGTAATTAAATCCATATTGTGGGCGCTATGCATTTAATTTTTCCTCAAGATGCGATATTGCAAATAAATATATTATGTACCTTACACTTAATTATGTTATTTATTATTTAACTATACAACCAGGAAAACTTGCAACTGTAAATGTGATCCAAATAAAACAAAATTGTATGTGAGCTAAATACTGAATCAATGAAAGTAATCTTCCATTTATTTTAATTAATCCTTTAAAATTAGTATTAGAAAAAAAAAGTTTTTTTTTTGGAGTTCGCTAGTAGGTACTTAGGTAGGTAGGCTACTTTGGATATTAACTACGAATAGAATTTAAAAATGTTTAAGTTTTATTCAAAGTATAGCCTTGGTATAGCCCACACTTATCCAATTTGTAACTGTAGTTTTGACTAAGGGTTTTCTAGGTTTTATTAGAAATTTATCTAACGAAGTTAAAATTATCTTTTGGTTCACTGTTTCCACTACAAATCTTTATTCTTGGCTGTACTTTATTATAGTTGACAAATATTACAAAAATGTGAGCTTGAATAGGTTTTTTCCCAATCTTTTGTAATATATCTATGTCGAACAGCTCATTGAAACTATATACCTACATACATGTAGGTAGTTTTGGTATCGATATAATCTATTTAATTGTAAAACATTGAGTTCAATCTGTATCATTTTAGGGTTATAAGACTAAGCGCGTTACTTTACAAAGGTCCACTTTATAAAAATATATAAAACATAATATAGATCTATACTCCACATATTAGTTGCGCCAGCGTGGGTTTTATTGTACTTTTGTAGAAAGATGACCAGTTGCGTAAAATATTATGTATCCAAATCAACCCCGTTAAGTAATAATGTAAGATAAATTAAAATGTCTAGGATTTAGATCTGGCAAAATACTTATCATAACTGATATTAGTCATAGCTCATAGGTCACTTGGTTCTAGTGACACTTTAGCTTGGGAGAATCTTTGACTCTTTAAAACAATGATAAAGGTGCAGAATAACATTGTTTTCGAGGAATAGCAAGTGTTTATTTCCAACTTCTCGATAAATTTATTATTAGCATCTTTCGAGCACGTGATACAAATGAAACGTGTCAAAATATATATGTAAGTATGTACAAAGTTTAAAAAGAACAATGAACGAAATACATAATAGGCATTTGATATAATTATACCACGTTATCAAGCGGGCAGTTTAGTAGCTACCTAACAGTAGTGATGTGCACTACAAACTATCCAAGACTCGACGTTGTAGCTATGCATGGGAACTCCAAAATTTATCTGAAAACTCATTTTAAAAAAAGATTTTTTAAATAGATTGGTCATAAAAAGTCTGTAAAAGATTTTCTCAAACATGCAATGAAATATTGATGTTATGTTCCTTATAATATGCCGTGAACTAATACGTTGCAGGTGAAGCTAGACGAGACGTCAATAATTTAATTTCATACAACATTGCCGGCATAGACCGGCCAAGTGATCTTTTTAGGGTTCCGTAGTCAACTAGGAACCCTTATAGTCTGTCCGTCTGTCTGTCCGCGGCTAAGCTCAGAGACTGGTAGTGCTAGAAATCTGTAATTTAGCATGAATATGTATATCAGTCATGTCGACAAAGTAGTTAAATAAAAAAAACTAAAAAAAATTTTTTTAGGGTACCTAACATAGACGTAAAGTGGAGGTGATTATTTTTTTCTCGACTAACCGTATAGTGTGGGGTATCATTGGATAGGTATTTAAAAATAAATAGGGGTTTGCTAAAATTATTTATTGATAAAGTGAATATTTTTGGAGATATTCACTCCGAAACTTCAAAATAATGTGTCCCCCCTCTAACTTTGGAACCGCACGTCTAAAAAATATGAAAAAAATCACGTAAGTTAAACTTAATAAAAACTTTCTAGGAAAATTATTTTCAACTTAATCAGTTGAGAAGTGTTTATGTTTTTGTAAAAAAATATTTCTAAACTAAGATTGTAATTTAACCGCCACTGCAAGCATTTTTTTCCTTTAAGTACCTATAAGATCACGCTAACAGTAACAGTATCTTCTTTCAAATAAAAAAAAATTGAAATCGGTTCATATAATAAAGAATTACATCTGAAAAAACATCAACATACATACGTTAGTTCTAACTTCTAGTAGTTAAATAAATAAATAAATATCACGGGACAATCTTACACAAATCGACCTAGTCCCAAACTAAGCAAAGCTTGTACTATGGGCACTAGACGACGATAAACATACTTATATAGATAAATAAATACTTAAATACATAGAAAACATCCATAACTCAGGAACAAATATTCGTGCTCATCACACAAATAAATGCCCTTACCGGGATTCGAACCCAGGACCTCTTGCTTCGTAGGCAGGGTCACTACCAACTAGGCTAAAGCGGTCGTTAGATTAGTTACCCAATTCGCCGATAGATGGCGCTGTACCGCCGACCACGGGAGTTGGGACCAAAACAACCACATTAATAAAGTACTTATGCAAAGATTTTTTCGTACCTGCTACGGAACCCTATCTTGGGCGTGTCCGACACGCTCTTGGCCGGTTTTTTTTAATTTCCATTCCACACAGAGTGCCACGGCATCATGGCGATCAGCCCTTAAAAAAAACTATAAGCAATATTTACTTTTTGGTTCTTTATGACATTCTGCCACTATACTACTTACCTATACGCTTCTTAAAAATAAATATTTATGAATTATCTTTGTTTTCCATTAAATCCGAGTAGAAAATAAAATGAAATAAATAGTAATAAATGTGTTAGTTTTTTTTTCTACTTTAGGTAGGTACTTATAATTTCTCTAGAAATAAACCTTTGATTTTTTCGCAGTTTTTTTTATTTCATTTCATATTTGAGTTGAGAAAAGCTCTATACAAGCCTCTGCCGTGAACAGGGATTGTCGGCCTCTTAAATCTAAATGGCCTCGTTAACACTTGGCCATAATATCTGTAACTACTCGGCCGACAATCCGCTATTTCGCGGCCTCTGCAGTAATGTACTATTTATTGACATTATACATCACTAATGTTAGGTAGCCACCGAGCTGCCCGCTTGATAATGGGGTCTAGATGTAAGTAATATTATTTATTTAATTTTCGCTTTTAAACGATTTTTTTGATAGTGTAGGTATGTAACCTACAGCTAGGTTAAAATTACATTAGGTTTATTATGCAATTTTTCTGAGAAAATTGCACTATATCAAATTCAAATATTTTTATTTGCATAAACAAGGGTATATCCCTGTTTAGCCATAGTATGGCGTACAAATATTCATAAAATATGTATATCAAAAGTATAGTCGACCAAGAAATTCCTTTATCACTTTAAGGTTCAATATCAGTTGTACGGCTAAAAACAATCAACAACAGCTAATGACAATCAGCCTTATTGTTTTTATTTTGTTGTTGGAAATGTCATTAAAAGTGGTAAAGCACTTACTTAGTCGACTCAATAATTATTATGTATTTCGTCCATTATTCTTTTAAAATTTTATGCTATTGCTTGTAATCTTGAAAATCGTCACTGACGTTTCAGCCAATTCGACACAAACAGGTTCCTCGGAAGCGGCGCATTGGAATGACAATGCTTGTAATGTATTTACATAAGAGTAGTGCCACATCCATAGTGTCAACAGTGTTTACGGGCGCGAGGCGAGCGGAGTGAAAGTGCTGAGCGAAGGCCGACCGCACCGGCACCGGACGGTTAATATTATCTACGCTGTCGCTATGCTAGCTCTTCTACTCATGCATGTAGGACGAGCATGGAATTCTTGAGAGCTTTTGACTGTAGCTAGCGCTGCGCTAGTGCTAGTGACAAATGCAGATTTTGTTTTTTTTTTAATAACTTTGCTGTCGCTATTATTCGCCCGCGATTAGAAAGGGATTGGAGTTGACAGTAATTCTATATGCTTACGTCAAAATATGTATGAAATGACAGTTCTGACAGTCCCATTCTGATTACGGTTTGATAATACTTGCGGTGGCCGCACCGCATTTCTCTATTGACAACCTTTCATTTTTTTAACACCTGAAAATTACTGCAGGAATCGAAAGAGTTTCGCCTCCTGAACACGGAAAAATATTTATTATAATTTATTTCTCCATATTTAAAAAAATACAACAAATTTAAAAACATATATGTACTTACAAACACTTCCACAGAATAGATATGTTTCCTTTACCCTTTTCACTAGAAAAAAGAGCTGTCATAATTTTAAATTTGATAACAACCTTAACGTCAAATTTACGTCATCACTTTTTTTTAATAGAGACTAGACAAAAGTAATGGATCTATTCTATCGTTACGCTCTTTTAAAATAAGCACATCTTTAAAAAATTGTAACAAATTAATTAATTATCCTAGTGAAAATTAAAAACTATCAGCGTCTTTCTCTTTTCAAACAGAATACAGAGAACGAATCAAATTATAGTCTTAGAAATATGAAATGTTGTCAATTATCTTAGTCTGTATAGTTTTTGTTATGGTCCGAAATAAAATGAATGTGTAAACGACTATTATAAAATCGCGATATGATCGGCAGTGGAAATTATAGTTATTCCATGTCATCATCATCATTTCAGCGGTAGGACGTCCACTGCTGGACATAGGCCTCCTGAGCCCAATCATTACGGTTGGAAGCGACTTGCATCCATCCTGAACCTGCGGCCTTCACCAAATCGTCCATCGAAATTCCATGTACTTAAGTTAAAATATATAGATACATATACAATGGGAGATATTTTAATCCTATTCTAGTTATGGTGTAATAATTCATTCAACAATTTAAGCGTGTCTATCAACGCCTAATTCATCTGAATTAAGTATAAAATAAAAAATACATGTGTAAGTCAATATTCGCTGTCTCTATTAGTCACTTTGACATTTATCTTTGCCAGACAAAGATAAAAAATATTAGTATTATGCTTTATATTACAACCATTTATTTGTCTTTAAAGAACCTAAATACAATATATATATATTATCCTTACAACACGTCAGTTATAGAGCCGTGGTGGCCTAGTGGAATGACCTATCGCCTCTCAAGCAGAGAGTCATGGGTTCAAATCCCGGCTCACACCTCTGAGTTTTTCGGAATTAAAAGTAAATCTGAAATTTACCATAAGCTTTACAATGAAGGAATCCCAATCCGCACTGGACCTAATCATTCTGAGAGGAGGCCTGTGCCCTGCAGTGTGACGTATATAGGCTGGGATGATGATGATGATGACGAAAGTAACTTATTATGAATAAGGGGTACTTAATTATTTTTGGAAGATATAAAGCAATTTTGACCTGCAAGAAAAATCGTGCAAGTTACATTACATCGCGGCGGTCGATTGACCGCTGCAAACTCGTTCGCTTTACAGCTTCGCAATGTAATGCATGTTGCACGATTTTTCTTGCAGGTCTAAACCGTGCTTTAGATGAGACGGTTTAGTATATACGATTACTCGCGTCATTTAAAAGCCGGTTTATTTAAGAAACATGGAAAGAACAAGCATTACCTAGCATTTGACATAATTCCAGGATATTAGACTGTCAGGATAAACGTTAAATAAGAAGTGCAGAAGTACATTGATAAAACTACACAACTTCGTATTATTGTTATTTGGTTCGACTGTGTATAGAAATAACTTGTTAGACAGCGGCATCTTAATTTGCAACTAGAAAACTGATGAAATTTAGTTACCTCTATAATGAAACAGCCTCGGTTAGTTTAATATGAATTTATTCATGCATGTATTTACGAACGTTACCCACATCAGAATCAGTAAATTATGCAATTGAAACCTCCTGATCTCCGAGAACCTGCTTACGAGGAATAAATTACTGCTGGATGTAGCTGCCGTAGATACTCGACGTTTATAAGAATACTCTGTGCCGTGCCTTGCCATTACGTACTAGATTTATACATATTTAATTATTTACTTATCATACACGTAGCGCCAAAGGAAGTGAAACCAAGTGATGATTGTATCAAGTAGTAAACACGACTCTACATTATATCATAGTTTTGACTTTTGTACAGCCGCGGAATGAAAAGGTTCATCACTTTTTGACTCTATGTCAACGAGTTAAGGTCGAAAAGTGACGAACCTTTTAATTCCGCTACTATAGGTAGGTACTCAAAGGAAGGAAAAGTTACCAAAATGCTAGTTCATAAGTCCCCCTCCCCTACCCCTATTCCCTCTCCTTTTTTAAAGGCTGGCAACAGATCAATGACTCTCTTTGAGTTATTTATTTATTTATTTATTTATTTAAATAAGAACATAGGTTTTCACAATGAATTATCCATCAGACCCCAAACTAGGCTGGGCCTGTATCTTGGGTGTCTGCGAGAGTGATTTATAAAAAACAGTTACTCAATAATGAAAACAGCTGGGCGCCATCAGCCATAACACAAATAAAACAGCGCAAAAAGGAGCATGCAAAATAAAAACACAATACAAAAAGAAGTAACATCAAATATGCAAAATGAGAACTTAATAGAATAACTAATGGTGTACTGTGCGTGTATTAAGGGTGTAAGCATGAGTAATCGCATGTGTGTGTGTGTGTGTGTGTGCGTGTGTGTGTGTGTGTGTTTGTGTGTTGTTGATATTTATGGGCAGTGGTGGTCATTTTCCATCAGATGACCTGCTTGCTCGTTTGCCTCCCTCATAATAAAAAAAGTAAAATGAAAATAAATAACAGTACACTAAATATGAACTGCACAGTATGATTCGTCTTTTATGATGTAAAGAAAGTTGTGTGAATAATCCTCACAATTTCACACAAGCTATTTTAAACCGCGAATCCTTAATGATGTACTGTACTTACACATCGTTGCATTCGTCAAAATTTTCGAGAGAGCGGAGGGAACGGTTATTGTCACGATGGTGGATGCCTTAAATCGGGATCGTGTTAAAATACATAAAATTTTAAAAGAATAATGACCAAAATACGTAATGGTCTTTTGATATATTAAAATTTTCGATGAAACTACAAATTCGACAAACTTTTTGATCGTGTAACCAATACATTGGTTTAAGTTAAGTTTACAACAATCCTGTAGAGTTGTCAATTTCTAAGAAAATTACATTCCATCAAATTGCTTTTATGTATTTTGTCCATTATTCCTTTCAAACTTTATGTAGTGTTATGCGTACCCTTTGAATCCTGACAAAATACTGTGAAACAGTAGTACCTACCTCTAGTAGTTAGTAAAACGCTGCTAGCACAAGGTAAATAGACGGGAAACGCCTATAATTCTTTTCTCCGGGTTGACGGTGCAATTTCCTGGTATTCATGCAGCGCTGTAACTGTAATAAGGTGCTTTCTGAGAAATAGTGCAAGCTGCAACCAATGCACCATTAGGACTAACGTTTTGCCCTCCGGTTGTTACTTGATTTAGCAATCTCTACGACTTTATTACTTCAATGATCCCAGACTCTCAGTTCGTAACTTTTAAGGTTAGCTTTTAACTTAAAAATACTCCGTGTTTTGTGTCATTTTTCGTCAAAATTATGTAAATTTAAAGACTGAAGTATTTCCTTGGGTGTGGGTGGATATTAGTGTATGGGTCGTTCTACCATTTCGTCCGGATTTGGCTTTTTTTAGAGAATTTTTTTTTTTTTAGAGCTTTTGTGTTTATATTGATATTGCGTGTGTGCATACTCAGTCTTTATATTATTTAGTAAAAGGCACCCATATATTAATGTTATTTAAAAATAAATGAGATGGAATGTAATGAAGGCGTAGATGGAAATGAAATTCGACTGGACGGAAATGAAACTTAAACGGATGGGAATGAAATATGCACGAAAAGTTAAGAAATTGTACTGGATGGAAATAAATCGTAAAAGGATAGAAATTAATTAGATAAATGGCAATGTGACAGCCCTGGAATGAAACAAAAATGACAAATTTTCGTATATTTCTTTAATTAACTTTGCAATTTAGATTTCCACAATCATAACAGAAATCGACACTTTATTTCAGACTCAATCTTCAGTCTTATTATTTTATTTGGCAAGAACTAGACTAATGTAATGATATGAGATCTTGAATTTCTCAACTTTCACAAATTAAATAAAAAAAATCTAGAGACTTCAAATAAAAAGAAAAGAAAAGTAAAGCATTACAAACATAATAATGTTCAAAACAAAAAACGTCTTTAAAAAAATGTTAAACATAAACTAACAAATATGCCTGCCTAATAATAAGGCACTTAAGACTGTCACAACATTATTTTTCAAGATAGAAACCTGCTGTGAGGTTAATTTTAATAATTATCTGTGCGTAGTTTTGCTTATAATTAACTTTAGGTAAACTTGCAAAAGACATCTGTCCTCGCCTATTTTCCTGAGGATCATCCAAACGTTGTACGATAATTTTTCCGATATAGAACTGTAAAGTTTTTTTGAGTTTATTATATTCTACAACAACCCACATATCAATGTCATATTTCAAATCAAACTCGACGTCATTAGGATTTGCTACCTGCTGGTCACATTCAGGAGCTTTATTGGTGGGAGGTAAATTCAAAATTTTCTCAAACTCCGTTTGATCAATAGAGCTACATCCTGTTGAATGATGACGGGCAGAAAATATTTGATAATTGTAGTGTACGTTGATATAATATTCAGACTTTATTTCAGATGATTTTCAGAGTCTTGTATCGAGTCGGAAAAATCTTCCTCATGAGTGATCCCGTTAAAAGTAGGTTTTATGATGATATTTCTCAACTTTCTCAAATTGTTTCTTAGAGCCATCAATTTGCGTCAAATTGATGTTCAAATTTGTATCAATTTGCGGTGGTGACACAGCTCCAACATAATTGTCAAGATCATAATTCGAAAATTGATCAATTTGCTTATCAGATTTGTTAATGGTGGTCTCCAAACCATTATTTAGGGTTAGGTCAGGGAACACTAATGAATTCAATAGTGGACTAAAGTTTCCTTCCAGGCCACATTCATGTTCAGCACTGTGTACATTTTCTTTTAGTCCTGAGTCACATTGGCTACTATAATGAGCATTTGGACTTGATAAACCAGGCTGTATACGTGTATCTATTATATTTTGTTTGGTATGTTGTGCAATATCAATATCTGTTGTGATTATTCTTTATTTCAGCATATTTCAACTTTTTGCGTAACCTATCCTTTGCTAATTTTTCCTCTTTAGTTAATTTTTTCTTTGTCTTCACCATTCTTACCACTGTAACTACCTAGAAGATACGATGAAAAAAATTAAATAAAGCCACAACAGCCAAGCACACCAATAGGCACCATGAAACATAAAAGGTGACCTTAGCCTCTGGACAAATAATGAAACCATGGATAAGACTGATACTTAGCAATATCGTAAAATAGTTATTTGCTTAATTAGACAAGAAAACAAAAAAAATCTATGAAATCAGATCACCCAAATAAACAGGCTGCTCCAAAGTGATACATTGAAAACTGTTAGTTTTTCGGTAAATATTGGACTGATTGTTATGATACTTTGCAGTTTGGTTTTAAATATCTTGCTAAACCAGTTGTATTCGTATTTGTCCAGAAGCTAAGGTCACCCAGCATTGCGCTGCATCACTTGTAATAGCGGGATAAATTAAGTCATATCCTTCCAAATCCATTCATTTCCTTCCACGAAAATATTGGAAGGAACGGATAGAAATGAATAGGAGAGGAATGAATTATCAACACTTAAATCCAAATTATTTCACTATTCTTCGTGCTTCAAGGTCATCAAGCAAACTGAATGATAGTCCACCCAAATGTAAATAAATATCGTGCCAGGGAAATTATTTGCATAATAGAGTTTCGAAATACAACCCGGATAGTAATGAGTACATACCTGTGACAAAATCGATTTTGAACGGAGAGAACACAAATATTTTCCAAACCACGTGCGCGAGACCATCCTCGTTGAGTTGTTTCGGCAGACGGAGGTGGGGAAGACAAGCGGGGATCATGGTTCTTCGTGAATAAGGGCGTGTTTAGATTTGAAATGAATTTCAATTCTCGCGGAAGGAAATGAAGTTATTTATTTGACAAAAGGAAAAACTGCGTTCTCTCCATAATAATTTAACTCTAGTTAATGTAAGGATGCACTAACATAATATTTAATATGTGTTTTACTCATAAACAACAAAAACACAACAGGTTTCCCTGCAAAAAGAAAGTTTTTTTTAATCATCAATCCAATGGAGCACTATTTTACATAGGAAAGAAATGAAATTTTGATAAGTTTTTGTACAATATTTTAAAGATTTTAAGGCTTGGCCAAATTATATCAAATACTCCTTTTGCGTCATTTGTGAAGAAAACATTATACATTAGCCATGTTTGAAAAATATGTTTTTTTACACTTGATTCGGGTCCGGACACCAAATCCGACCGAAATGGTAGAACGACCCGTATGCATATATAATATGAAGGCACGCAAATTATTGTAGAAAAAAAGGAAAATAAAACACTAGACAACCGTTGAGATACATGTACAAAAGCGAACTTATTCCTTTAAGGGTTCTATAGCAGTTAACCTTTGAGTGGATGAGAGGGGAATTTACTTAGTAAGTGACCGACAAAGAGTAAGTATTCTGCAAACCGTGCAACTCTACTCTTAAATTCAAATATTTCAGTCTCCCCGTGACTATGACGCGGGTAGATGCGTCGAAATATCGGGGACTCATTTAAAGAAATGGCATTCTATATCCCTTAGCAATTCTGCTTATAGGTACCTATTATAAATGCGAAAAGCGCCTATTCTCCACACCATCGCATGGCTCTCTTAAATTAAATTAATTCGTATATTTCATAATTAAATTAATGTTTGCTAGTTTATTTGTTGGAATTCTGTTGCATGTTAGTTTTTAAGTTATCCAAGTTATTTTTTATATTTTTTAAGTGTATATTAATATATACATGATATTTTTCCCGGAATTTCAATTTCACTGCCTGATCTAGCTAGTTTACGCAAACGAAGCCGCAGGTAAAGGCTAGCATGTTTATAAATTAGCTTTCCTGGTAAGGTATGAATATAGTTTATTTTGATAAATTGCAAACAATGTAGGTTCTTTGCGTGATAATTAATGCCTTCAGGGGTTTTTCGAACATCTGCGTATCAAGTTTCTTCTCAAAAATATCTGGTGACGACAATCCAATTATATTTTAACGTTCCTTGTCTAACTCTTTAATAACTTAACCATATCACTTAATGGAATTTTGAAACTTGATCTTGTTAGTATCACCTATTATGTTTCTTATTGAAGGCATTGTTAATTAAATAAGTCATTATTAAAAAGTCACAAAACCGCCTTTGCTGCTTTTTAAAATATTTAATGGGTTATTCAATTAGGCTTTTAGAAGTTTTTAACGACCGCTTTAGCCTAGTTGGTAGTGACCCTGCCATAGTACAAGCTTTGCTTAGTTTGGGACTAGGTTGATTTGTGTAAGATTGTCCCCTAATATTTATTTATTTATTTATTTATTTAAATGAATATCGTAGAAAAACTAAATGATTTTTTATCACTTGCCTACTGGTTTCTTAGAGGAAAGCAGATTTTCTGAGGAACTGACCGGAACTAGCCAGTCAACTCTATTTTTTAATATCACACTAATAAGCAGAAATTATTCGTCGTTGTCAACTTATTATTCGATTTTTAGGGTTCCGTACCCAAAGGGTAAAAACGGGACCCTATTACTGAGACTTCGCTGTCCGTCCGTCTGACCGTCCGTCTGTCACCAGGCTGCATCTCATGAACCGTGATAGCTAAACAGTTGAAATTTTCACAGATGATGTATTTTGGTTGCCGCTATAACAACCAATACTAAAAAACAGAATAAAATAAACATTTAGGGGGCTCCCATTCAACAAACGTGATTTTTATTGCTCGTTTTTGCTCAATATTGATAATGGCAACAGGTAGACGCTTGAATTATTCACAGAATATTTAGTTACATATTTATTTTAAAAATGAACAATGAAATTAAAATAAAACAAATATTTAGGGGGGCTCCCATATAATTGAAATTGTTTTTTTTTTGCCGTTTTTATAGATAACGGTATGGAACCCTTCGTGCGCGACTAGCACAAGGCCGGTTTTTTATTTGTATTTTGGCCTTCCAATTGTATTTTTTTCCTGTGAATCGAAAATGAGAGAAAGAAAGAAAGAGAGAGAGAGAGAGAGGCCTGGCTGCCCTGGCTGGACATAGGCTTCCCCACAAAAAGGTCACAATAACCGATCTTGCGCTTTCTTCATCCATCGGACTCCTGCGATTTTGTGGAGGGTCTATCCATGCAGCATCTTCCGGTACGTGGTTAACATTCAAGAACACCATTGGTCACTGTAAACTTTTCTTAAAACAGCATAACAACATTTCCATTCTCACCATCTGGATGGTTGGCAGTCTTCTACTGTGCGTTTTTCCAGAAATTTCCTGCCTCACACAGCAAAGCTCTGGAATGAAGTACCTGCTGCGGTATTCGCGGACCGATATGACCTTCAAGCTTTCAAAAAAAGAGCGTACTCCTACCTAAAAGGCCAGCAACGCACTTGTGACTCTTCTGGTGTCGCAGGTGTCCATGGGTGACGGTAATCGTTTACCATCAGGCGATCCATTTGCTAGTTTGCCCCCATACCATAAAAAAAATAGAGTATGAACTGTTTGTCTTCGTCTATCTTCTTTGAAGAGTGATTCTGGCATGGGCTTAATCAAATTAAGAGTAGACAGGCATTTGCTTGGCAAGTGTGCTTCACCTTGCATAATTGGACTTGTTGCCAAGTGTGATTCTGTGCAATCTTTGGTATCTTCTTCTTCTTTCCAGCCTATATACGTACCACTGCAGGGCACAGGCCTCCTCTCAGAATGTGAGGGGATGGGCAGTAGTTCCCACGCGGGCCCAATACGGTTTGGGAACTTCACACACACTATTGAATTTTTTTCCCCACGATGTCTTCCTTCACCGTATAGCTCATGTTAAATTTCAAATGTAATTTCGCACATAAATTCCGAAAAACTCAGATTTGCGAGCCGGGATTTGAGCCCACGACCATAGAGAGAGGCCATAGGTAGAGACCAACTTGGCTATTTGGTATCTACATATCGAAAACCGTTGAGCATTATTTTAATCAACGTTAAATAATGATAATGACTCAATACTCACTGTTTTCTTCTTTTTTGTATTAGAAGTAGAATTGCTCGGCAAATATACATTTTATATAAAATAGTACTGACTCTACAATCCGTATTCAAAAGATACAGCCAAACCTCTAGAAATTTGAAGTTGAATAATCCACCGTCAAAAGCGACAGTGTTAGAGGTATTGAATATTTATTAACCGTTTTTGCAGAGGCGTCGAATTGTTTTAAATTATAAACTTTTGGCTTACTTATTACATACCTAGAGAATCCGGATGTAAATAAATCTTAGGCGCAAAAGCTTCGCTGGCAATGATCGAGAAGCCTCGGGCGGCGCGCGCGCTGCAATTACTGGCCAGAGAATAAAAAAATATAGATGTTTAACTTTTTCCCATGTTCAGCGACTCCGGTTGTGGACCAAATTGTTATACTTAGTACTTAATGTAATTTTCATTTCAATACTTTGACTTTCGAGTTTTGGCTGTATTTTAACAGGTATATTCATTTTGTATGAGTAGGTTGTCGAAACTGTACGTTAGTACTATTATATATTCTGTGACTGTAGTTAATTATTGCCTAGGAACTATTAAACATTTATATCGGCTTGGAGAGACGAGAGCACCACCGAGCAGCTAACTGAAGAATTAGAACGCCAGCGCCCCCAAGCGACGCTTAACAGAGTCTATGTCGTAGCGTTGCGTTCGCCCAATGAGAGCTCACGAGCTCACTTTACGCAGGGCCGTCGAGTAGTGGACACGTCTATAAAGTGAAGTGCGCTTCAAACTTCTCGTTATATTCGTGTGTGCTTAATTACATTGGTTGATTATAAAACTACTTGGCATCATATTTAGCCAACATTCGCCGTAGCAACGTCCACAGTAACTACATGGTGGGTGGTGATAAGGTAACTTTCCTCCTAAGGTAACTTTATATATGTCATAAAAAACAACATACAGACGAATTGAGAACCTCCTCTTTTTTTGAAGTCGGTTGATAAATTGATCAACCTAATTAGTCTCGAGTGTAATTATTAGTTTTAAGCATTTTCTATTTACTTACCATAGTTTGTAGCGGCACTACTTCGTACTTACAATTTATATCGTGTTTTAGCTCCCTTATCGTATGTTTTTCACGTCCTGTTGTCGATCTTAATATCATTAGAATCGCGTCACCTTCATTTCTGCAGGGTCCTGCGAAATCGCAAAAGCTAAATAACACAGTTTCACTTGGTTTTCACTACGTATTTTCACGTTACAATCACTTTTTGATTCGATGAAAACGGACACTAACTTTTTCGGTCTTTTTCTATGCGTTGCGGTTATGCTGGAGATTCGGGCTTCGCACGTGCTGATGCATGACATTTTTTCCTGTTTTTAATCTAATAACAATTATTTTCATGGCTCCTTATAATTGTTATTCTCTTCAATACAAAAACTGACATGTTATGACAAGCTTGTTTATTCGGTTGTCATGAAAAGTATTTTCGTTTTTCATGTCAGAAAAACAATATTTTAGATCAAACCTCCCTCTAAAACTAATAAATATATTTGACCACGTGTACAAATTTACTTTTAATTTAAAATTTTGTAGGTTCTGACTCTCGAAACGCCCTCGGGAGCGGACCTACGTCACGAGGCCTATAAAAGCCATACAAATCCCAGAGCAGTTCAGTTTATCGTCAGCTTTCTAATAAGAAAGAACTCGAAAAGGCCTAATCCCGGGGCCGAAGTGGTCGCGGGATCCTGCAAGCCTCGCGTCAGCTATCTCCAAAGTCTCCGCGAACTGTTTATTCTAAAGTCTCCGCGAGTTGCCTCGAGTCTCTTCAGCCGTCTCCATCTCCATCAAGAGCTACCCGCATCTACATCGTGCGCCCTACGCCCGTTGTGGGCATTACGTGCGCCCCTAGCGCTTATTGCGCGTCTCCTGCCTTGACGTTGTGCGTCGTCTGTTTCCACACGTCGCGCCGCCGTGCCTGCCTGCTACCCATCGGCACTCCCACCTGTGCCGTGCATCGTCCGTGTCCACCGTGCACCCCGTGCGCCCTACGTCTGTCACTAAGCGTGACGCGCGCCTGTAGCGCCCGTTGCGCGCCCCTGCCTGGGCGCTGTTGGCGCTGCCACCAGGCGCTGTAGCGCCCCTCAGAGCGGTCTACATACACGCTCAAGTTACCTCGGATCTGCACTTCACCGAAGTCTCCTTCATCGTCACCGGGTCTCCGCCACATCCTCCTTACTCTCACCCACATACATTCCGTCCACCCTCTACAAGACACCACTTCACACACGCCCATTGTTTATTGTAAATATTTCTCTTTTTTTAAAAATTCTATTGTAAATAAATGGTTTTCAGTTTATTTTATTTTTCATTCCATAGCTTAGGTTAGGTCTTTACTTAGTAGTAAATGTTGCTTCACGACATTTTCTAAAATTTAGCTTAGGTTATTTTATCTTTTGACTGTCGCTTCACGACAAGTTTTATCCAATCAACGATTCCAGTATTTTTTTTTATTTTACACAATAACTTAAAAAATTGTTTGTTAGGAAATAGTACATTACTGCAGAGGCCGTGAAGTAAGGGATTGATGGACGAGATTTGGGGTATACGGCCGAGTCGTAGACGAGGCCGGATAAAACGAGTCCAGCAATCCCTCTTCCGGCCGAGGATTGTATAGAGCTTTTCTCAAACATGCATCATCATCATCATCATCATCATCAACCATCCATCCGTCCATCCATCCATCCATACACCCATCCATACATCCATCCATACATCCACCCATACATCCATCCATACATCCATCCATACATCTATCCATACATCTATCCATCCATACATCCATCCATCCATCCATCCATACATCCATCCATACATCCATCCATACATCCATCCATACATCTACCCATACATCCATCCATCCATACATCCATCCATATTTCCATCCATCCATCCATCTATCCATACATCCATACATCCATCCATCTATCCATACATCCATACATCCATACATCCATCCATACATCCATCCATCTATACATCCATCCATCCATACATCCATCCATCCATCCATCCATACATCCATCCATACATCCATCCATCCATACATCCATCCATCCATTCATCCATCCATACATCCATCCATACATCTATACATCCATACATCCATCCATACATCCATCCATCTATCCATACATCTATACATCCATCCATCCATACATCCATCCATCCATACATCCATCCATACATCTATACATCCATACATCCATCCATACATCCATCCATCCATACATCCATCCATCCATCCATCCATCCATCCATACATCCATCCATACATCCATCCATCCATCCATCCATCCATACATCCATCCATACATCCATACATCCATCTGTACATCCGTCCATCCATCCATCCATACACCCATCCATACATCCATCCATACATCCACCCATACATCCATCCATACATCCATCCATACATCTATCCATACATCTATCCATCCATACATCCATCCATCCATCCATCCATACATCCATCCATACATTCATCCATACATCCATCCATACATCTACACATACATCCATCCATCCATACATCCATCCATACATCCATCCATCCATCCATCTATCCATACATCCATACATCCATCCATCTATCCATACATCCATACATCCATCCATACATCCATCCATACATCCATCCATCTACATATACATCCATCCATCCATACATCCATCCATCCATCCATACATCCATCCATACATCCATCCATCCATACATCCATCCATCCATTCATCCATCCATACATCCATCCATACATCTATACATCCATACATCCATCCATACATCCATACATCCATCCATCCATACATCCATCCATCCATCCATCCATACATCCATCCATACATCCATACATCCATCCGTACATCCATACATCCATACATCCATCTATACATCCATACATCCATCCATACATCCATACATCCATTCATCCATCACCAGTAGTTTAGGCGGTTTTATAGAAATAAAAGAAGATAGTTTTTTTTTAATGTCGTAAATTGGCTGTATGTAATTTTTCCTTTGTAAGTTTAATGTTAGTAAGCAAATTTAAAAAGTTACAGCAGCGGACAATAATGGTTTTATATTTTAACAATTATTTAACAATTTTATATTTTAACAATTATATAATTATATTATATTTTAACAATTGTGTAAAAGCATTTTTATTATTACTGTCCAGCATTAACTGAGCTAAAACACTAGTTTTGTATCACGTTTAAAATTTCAGCTTGTATATTCGTATGACCATACCTACCTACAAGGCTACAATACAAGCACAGTAAGTAAACTAAAAGTACAGTCACAAGTCATTCAGTTAGTAAAAACACGTTGAACGTTTTTGTGGTGCTCAGTTAAGTACATCGCATAATTATAACATTGTGTAATTGACTATTGAAAAAAGTACACTATGAAAAACAACTAAATTCTAAATTCATACAAAATATTACATAGATTTATCGGGTTGACCACACACCCGTCGAATTTTCATTCGGGCACCTAAAAAGGTACAATTGTGGTTCACCTCTCTCGCCAGGTCGCTTCTGCGTGTTTTTATTCTCGCGCCACAGCCGCGGCCTGCGGGGCATTCCACTCCGCGAGCAGCCTAATTAGCCCAGTCCAGTGTGCGATGCGCCTTTGTCTAACAGTTCAGTTCACCTTGCTGAGTTTTTACGAGCGCTTTTAAATGCTTATCTACAAACGACCTCTGAGTAAGGACGTGGCCCTTTTCGCATGGAATTCGCTAATGACCGTTTGAAAGGCTGTATGTGCTAGTTAAAGTTAATATGTTTTGTATGAATGTAAAACTGTTAATTAAAAAAAACGGTCAACTACGAGTCGAGCTTGCGCACTGCGTGTTCAATATAAATTTAAAATAAGGTTGTAGGTACTTCAAAGTATTTCAGAATTTGAAAAAAAATCTATTACTTATTTTGTGAGATCTGTCTTCATGCCCAATTTCATAATTCTATGTCAAAGGGAAGTATCTTGTAGATTTTCATTCCCTCGGTTTTTGTATGAAAGCACATTTGTACGAAAAGGTTATATGTTATGATCGCGTCAACATAGAACATAGAAGCTTAACGTTTTCACAGGTCTAAGGGATTGCAGATTTATGTCTTTGATATTATACTCAACTTGATACCTATAGACGTATGAGTACGCTTCATACGCTTGTCTTCATAGACAGATAGCTAGCCGGTTCCATTTTTCTTCGAGGTACGGAACCCTAAACTATTTGTCTACAGTTATCGGTGTTGTGTTACAATAATAAATAATAACTAGACCATTGACGCAAATGACTGGCGAGAACAGGTTTAAAAATGTATTAAAATATTTGACAAAAAATTGTTATGCAGGAATACAGAACTTGCGCCTGCGACTTTGCCACCGTTGTAAAGATTTTTATTCCGTGTACATTTCACAAAATCTACTGACATCATAAATGAAGAATCTATGCAAAATTACGACATATAAAGGCTATTCAAGGCCAGAGTGAAGGCTATTACTGAAACAATGGGTTATTGATCGCAAACCATTGACTGGTGTCAATAGTGCTGTGGGTCAGCACCACTGGAACTGCTGGTGAATTGTTAGTGTAAACGGTATCCTTACTTTTTAAATGCACTCGTGTCGTAACATGAAGAGATGCCCCGGAAGAGAACTAGAGAGAATTCCGGATGCGTAAACGTTGTGTGCACTATATATTTATAGTTCTAAGCCTATACAGTTATAATAAATTTTTCAGTTCTCATGTTCTTAAAATGTAACTTTCTCTGCATATCGGGAACAAAGCTCCTTTTTAATCTCTAGGGACTAAAGTAATTTTGTGTCATTGTGGCTGTTTTAGTCCCTTGTTAAGGAATCTACTATTAAGTATCAAATGTAAAGATATGGTTTTAACCTTTTCAACGCTCTGTCAAATACAACAGCTCTCACTCATACGCCATGACATCGGAATGTCAAACGCGAAGTTGAACCCTAACAGAAATGCATGTAGGTAGATATCGCTTTGCACGCCGTGACTGATATATCAGTTGTTGGCGTAGAACCTGCGGTGCTGATATATGTGTCGTTGGCGTCGAAAAGGTTATCCGTCATGTTACAAGTAAACAGATAAGTAAATACATATTAGAAAAACTGCAGCTGCCAATTTATTCCAAATTTTGCACGAAGGGGACAAGGAAGATCGCTTAAACCGCACAGAGGAGGAGCACTATCCATTGAGTGGTGTTGATGGAAACTACTTTTACATGGTACTACATGGTAGTACGATGATGGAACTTAGTAGCTCGAACAAGGTCAATAGTTCATTGGATTACTTCCCGGTAATTATTTGTTGATCTCTTCTGCTCCCTCAAAGCGAAAAGCGCCAAGATCCCTCAAACCAACAGTCTCCACAACGAATGGGACAAACAGGGTATATGTACAGTCGACAAAAGCGAGGGCTGCCCAGTTTCAAAACAAATTTGCTTGCAGCCGTTGAAGTTCATTGGTATGGATTGGTAATAATTGGTATGGACACATGTCTATCCACTGCAAGCAAAATGGACAATTAAGGTGTCAAGGCGACCTTTTCGTCGATGGTACATTGACTGCCATAATAATAAAATTTCCAATGTATAGTTTGATTATAATTTTCATTTGTCATTTTATTAACATAAGATGTTTAATATTCAAAATTATCAAACCAACTATATATCGCATTCTGTAAGATGCTATTTCCAAAAAGTCTGAGAACCGTGCGGTTTTTAGATGACCAGAGTTTTTTGAATATACCTAACCTACTTATTTAAGTCCGTCATAACTTCAATTTGAGTTTTTTTATTGTAAAATTTTTAGGGCTTTTATCTATACATATAATAAAATTTATTGATAAACGCACTTAACCTCCGTTTTACTTAACCTACTGAGTTCCATCAGAATTACTTTCTAAACTTCATGAATTCCAAGGTGTACCTTAATCTTGTTACTAAAAATTGGATCTGGCTATAACTTCTTTGAGAAACACATATAAATTCGTAAATCTGTGTCTATCTGAATATACACATGATTGTTTCCAACTAAACACAAATTTGTCTTCAAATAAACGCCAGAAAATCAGGAACGTCTAAAGTTTCCGACTCTCTAATTACAGATGTTTTCCAACAGAAGCGGAGAGCGGTGCTTCACACGGGCGGCCCTCGGCGTCGGCAAACACGCTCGTGCGCGCCGGGCCTTATGTGCACCGACGACTTTAGGCTACAAAATATATATACAATTAATTTTATTTCATGAACAAGTAAGTTATGGGCGGTGGAAATCATTACCCATCGGATGACCCGCTTGCTCGCTTGCCTCCCTTTTACATTAGAAAAAACCGTTTTTCTGTAAAGTCGGTTTACGGACGATAGTTTAATGTGACAACGTCATAACAAAACATTCAAAAACAAAAATGAGACCAGGCGGTCACCCATCCAAGTACTGACGCACCCCCGCACCCCCGCACCCCTCACCCCGCATTGTACATCCTGGCGTTCGCCGCTCTCTTGCAACTGACCCTCGCCACTCTCTTGCAACTGGCCCTCGCCGCTCTCTTGCAACTGGCCTTCGCTGCTCTGTACGTACATGTACTTACACGTAACGTTACATTGAGTCATCCTCTTTCGTGTATGCAGTCGGCGTTCATCGATTTTTTAGACGTTGATACGTCAAAAGTTATGTGCGTCATTCGTTTTAGTTGGGAACGTTTGTGTGCTCGCACTAACGGGCATTTTCATTTTAAAGTTACAATTTACTTTTTTTTAATGGGTTACTCACAAACAAGAGCGCTATTGATTTTGATTATAAAATAATGCCCTTGATTTTCCATGCAATTTTTTGTGTCCGTTTCGTAACGAGCCATATAAACTATATGAAAAAAGTCACAAAACTGACTATAAAATAAGGACACTTTATTTTTGTGAAAATTAATACTTAGTGCTCGTGATTTTGAATAGGAAACGACGCCCGAAATCTTCTCATAAAAAAAAGTAAAATGCGTAACTATTTTAAAATAAAATTACCCAAAAACGTTGTACGGTCAAGTTCAAAAATAAGTATCGATTTAATTCTCTAATAATTATGAACCGACACCTTAATTCGACGACATAAGAGTTATGGGAAATATTTATGAACAAATGTATGCGCCCATATTTTTACGCTAGACTGGTAGGTACATTTAATTTTCAACTGTAGAAAAGTACAGGCAGGATTACTTCTGAGCCTAGTTAACATAGCCTCCCAAAATGTGCTGATTCATTTGTTTGGAAATTTGCTTTTTTGTTTCCAACAAACAAGGAACTTTCGGTAACAAAAAAGGAAGTTTTCGTACAAATTAATCAGGACATTTTGGGAGGATGTGTTAGTTAGGCTCAGTTGCATTCACGGTAGGTACTTACTTGTAAAATTCTATGCAAACACTTCAAAATTATATGCACTAAGTTTTTGAGAAATAATCCACGATATAAATAAAACTTACTTTAATTTATGAACAAGTAAGTAAAGTAGGTACGTTATTCGTTTTGTGAGTTGGGTCTCTGTGACATATGTTGATTTATGTGGAGGATGAGCAGGATGAGTTTTCAGCATGAAAGCATATAATATATCATAATAATATGTATTGTACAGACATAGCTGTCTTGCATGTGGTAGCGGTAGAGCAAGGTAAAAGTAAATAAGTATCCTGTGCTAATTGTTAAATGCTCAGGGTTACCATTACACAAATTCGAAAAATCCAGACGAAGCTCCAAGTGATTGCTTTCCAATATTAGGGGATGTTCCGGTATTCCATGGTCAGACTTTATCACTGGTCTCTCCATGGTTAAATGGCTTATCCACTATTCCACTCGAAGAAAACGGCAAAACTCCCGATTTTTGACAAATACCTACTATAAATTTGATCTATAGCTGGAACTCTGGAATAACACAGGATGCTTTTTATCCAGATTTTTCCACGGGCTAGGGATGTACGCATGTGAAATCCCGAAACCTCAACCGCCAGGTCAAGAAACCTAAAATTTTACACGAGTATTCTACATACAACGTCAATAACTACTATTGCCCACTACACTGTGCTGGTCTAGTCGTGACCACAGTCGCTACAACGTACTCGAAACGTCGACGTAATTTTAGTACCTAATATCAATAAGAACTACGATGTATTTTTCTGATTTTTCACGGGACGTAAGTGAAATCCCGGAATTTGAATTCAACTATCAGATCAATTTCGGCTTTTTGATGTTAGGGCTAGCGAAATTAGGTACAACGTAAATTTGGAATACTAAAACTAGGGCTAATGAATAGCTACGAAAATAAAAAAATCGACTTTTTGATTTAAGGGGTATAATTTGAGGGGTAGGTAAAGGAGATACGAAGAGTAATAGGAGAAATAAATAAAAATAAAATAAATATTAGGGGACAAACTTACACAAATCGACCTAGTCCCAAACTAAGCAAAGCTTGTATTATGGGTACTAGACGACGATAAACGTTCTTATATAGATAAATAAATACTTAAATACATAGAAAACATCCATAACTCAGGAACAAATATTCGTGCTCATCACACAAATAAATGCCCTTACCAGGATTCGAACCCAGGACCTCTTGCTTCGTAGGCAGGTTCACTACCAACTAGGCTAAAGCGGTCGTTAAACCTTTATAACCTAGATTTTTTTTAACCCGGGAAATTGTATAGTTCCCACGAGATAGCGATAAACAGATTCTTCCCAGACGGAGTCGCGGGCAAAAGCTAGTGCTGCTATGAATGTTATGGTGTTTAAACAAAAGTTCTATGAAGTGGCCGGTCAGTTCAGTCAGACAGATTGGCAGACAGTATTTGCGGCAAACAAAAGCCTATTTGCGAAGCGACATCGCGAATACCGCGATGTGTCACACTTCGGAAATTGCGGTTAGATGCAAATTTTCCGACTAGAAAACTTTGTTTACTTTATGATACTGACATGTCGACGCTCCTTGATTTGTAAAAAAAATATTTAACCGCAATAAAATTATTTGAGTACCTAACGAAGAATTTCAAATTTTAAAAACAATCTCAGATTTTTAGTTTCTTAGGCAATGTAAGTGAATGGGAAAGAATGTGCCTGAAAGTAAGCTAATAATAACTCTTAGCTCCAAATTCTTGCCAACATTATGAGAAAAAAAAGTACCTACTTATTAAGTAATAATCTTACTAACGTGTGTGTCTATTTGTTACTTTTCACCCGACTGTCGAAGGAGGGTTATGTTTTTCGAGCGTATGTATTTTGTATGTACCTACATATGTATGTATGTATCATTCTTTGGCACGCCATGCAGCCAACGGCTCAATGGATTTTGAAGTGTGAGGTGTCATTAGATTCGTCTCAGTTTCGAGAGTGACATAGGAGTAGACCGTGTATCGGAGGCATATCCGCATGTTGGACCGTTTTCACCTGAGATGTCTGCGAAAAATTTTGAAGATCTAATGGTCCGATCGTGTGCGGAATACCGAGGTGCTGCGTAGAGCTAATGTGAGCGGCATTGAGTCCTACCTCATGGGGCGGCAGCTACGGTGGTGCGGACACGCGGCACGAATGCCGGAGCAGCGGGTGGCGAAGCGCGTCTTTTACTCAGAACTTCAGGATGGCAAGCGTAAGCATTGCGGACAAGTTCTGAGGTATTAGGACATGCTAAAGATAAAGAGGCACATGAAACTATGCAACATAGTGCCGTCTCAGTAGGAAAATCAGGCCGCCAATCGACTGGAGGGGAAGGATCAGGTGAAGAACAAAATCCACGATATCGAACTGAGACGGCGCTGTGACTTAGATGCCAAGCGCGATAATTTAAAAGCCCGACCACCTGCAGTAATCTATTATAACTATGTAAACGGTGCGCTCGTGTGCCCGCGTTGTATGAGGCTCCTCTCTAATAAAGTTGGATACGTGAGCCACTTGCGATCATGCCGACATTAGCGGAGTTGAAGCTGTTGCCATGGTCGAAACCGGCCGGATCGGATCATCATCATCATCATCATCAGGGTATATATTTTCCCGAAATTCCCACGTAAACGGGAATTATACAGGGTTTTTTTCATGTGGTATAAAAATTAATTTACTCTAATTGTATCTATTAAGTAGGTAAAAAACATAACCCTCCTTCGACAGTCGGGTGGGTCGGGCCAAGACGGGATACGATTTTCAAACTTTGCATAATTCCCGCGGGATAGCGATAAACGAATTCTTCGCAGACGAATTCGCAGGCAACAGCTAGTTGACAATAAGTTTTAAATTGTAGTAATAGAAATTTTGACATGAGTCTTATACGTGATCAACAGGCAACGCATAGCCAATAATTTGGGTTCGAAAGGGTTATGAATTTAAGACCTTTACTGTAGAATGTAGGCAAGTTATAAGCCTTTGATCAACAGAAGACGTTTTCCATGATACTGATGATGTTACCTTTAGGTTTCACTTCACAATGTAAAAAAATCAAAGTCAAAATCAAAATATTTTTTCACTTCTCATGCTCTTAAAATGTTACTTTAGTCTCTGCATATCGGGACTAAAGCTCTTTTTTGATCTCTTGGGATTAAAGTAATTTTTTTTTAATTGTGTATGGAAACCCCTATACTGCCAATCACGGTGTTTGTGAATGGAGGATTATCGCCATTTTCAGTAACTGGGTATAGACAATTTTAAATCTTTCCACAGACCGAAGCGCGCTGCGGACGCACTGTAGCGCCCTGCGCTTCGGTCTGTGGAAGCCTTTAGGGCGTGGAAATAACCTCAAAATGACAACTGTATAAAAAATATTTAAAAAATAATAATTTCGTGAAACACATTGAATAATTACGAATATTAATCTATTTAATTATAAAATATTAAAGATGAATTCATTTTATTTTGCATGTAATGAAAGATTTCCTTTAGCTTAGGAGTTTTTTAATTTGTTTTTTTTTTTAAAACGCTGTCGGCAAAGCAGGCCCTATACTACGAAGCGCGAAATTCGAACTTCGTTTCATGCCGTTCCGCTCACGCTAATGGTATTTATTACGAGAGTGAGAGGGACCGCACGATCCGAACTTCGAACTTCGAATTTCGTAGTAACCCCCCAGTGCTGGAGTCTACGGTACATAGAGCAGTTACGTTTGAAAGTTAATATGGCGTGACTTCAAAATAATGCGATGTCAGTTGCATTTAATAGTAAATAGAAAGTATAATTAGATATAATTTAACAAAGAATTGGCATATAGAAAATAAACTTAAAAAGTCGTTTCTTTATTCACGGGTAAGTGTTTCAGTTAATAATATATTTTGTGTGTGAACTTAGATCAATTAGGTTAATTTATTTGCCGATTCTAATGAATGAACAATTATCATTCTTACATGCATAGTCCAATTAGTTTTAACATCTTAGTCTTTAAGTTAGAATCTGTTGGCTAATTATGCAAGCATTTAAAGCGTCACTTTACAAAAAAATATAAAAGAAAAGAAAAGACAGCGGTATTTTTTTTTGCTATTTGAATTTTGAACAGATGTCCATTGCTCGTATTGAGCATACGTTGTAAAAAAGTAATTTTGTACGTCGTTTTTTTCCTCGCATTCAAAGTGAAAAGTAGAGTGTTTAACGCGGGACTAAACTACCATAATGACAACTCGAATTATAGCCTCCCTCGCTATCGCTCGGGTGGCTAAATATCTCGTGTCATTATGGCTTGTTTTAGTCTCTTGTTGAACAATCTACTATTATTAAATTTAGGTTATATTTAACAAGCACTCATGAATGTCGAAGAACCTACCACCGTTCAGGCCGGGTTATGGTTCAACTGGTTCAGTTACACAGTTGTGTAGTTGCCAGCGACTTAGTCTTTCGTGCGCGGCCGGACTTGTCCCGCGCCCGCGCAGAGCAAACTGCACCTTCCAACACTGTTACGTAAACATGTTCGACACGCAGTGCGCAAACAGCGACTCCACTGATCGTTAAAATAATATTGATTCAACTACTGTGAGTTAGACGGTGTACTTCGTATAACTGTCATAGCGTTCCGAGATTCTTTCCTGATTTGAAGAATAAAAACACTTTTTTTAAACGCCATTGGAATTCTAACACGAACTACTATCATTACAGTCAAGCTTGGGTTCGATTGAAGTTTTAGAGTTCGGAAGATTGGAAACTGTTCCTTTTAGTTCCTTTTAGAGTACCTACTGCAAAAAATATTAATTCATTGATCTATTTGTTCCTAACCCACACTAGGCCTGCGTGGCAACTACAGCCTAGGCACTCTCATTCTGAGAGAAGGCCTACGCCCAACAGCATATGCCTAGAACCGGAGATGAGATGAATACCTGAATACCTGTAGAGAAGCTAACTTCAAGCTTGGCTTAGGAGTGAGGGAGGATACCTACTCTTAGTTAGTTAGCTAACAAGAAAAGAGTACTACATCTGTAATCTAGACGTTACCTTTAAAAGAGCTATTATTGTAATAATTATTTATTTCGGGGATCTTGGAAACTGGTCTAGCAATTTCGATGACATAGCCTATGTGGCGAACAATCGATCTAGCTTGGCTTGATCTCTGGGAAAACGGTCGCCCTAGTACCTACTTATTATTGAATTAAGACACAAACAAATGCTGCCTAGAAGCACGCAGTATAGGGTGTAGAGAAGGCAGTTGGCATTCTTTTCTCGCCACTTGAATGTTTTCTCTTAGGAGATTTTCAAATAACCCGAGTATGTTTAGTGTTTACATCAGCCTAAGAAATAAGTCACCTGCCTAGCTAGAACATAGATACGAAACGTCATACCTAGAATACAGATCAATGGCAATTTCCACGCATCCATAAAGTGCTGCGCAAAATCACCACGATAAACAAACTTTTACTTTGTAAGTGTTTATTTTACGGCCATAACGGTAGCACGTAATATTGTAATCATCGCTCTTTGTGAGATACTGCGAGTTTATATTTAGGTATATTTATTACTGAGTGCATGGTATGCGCAGAGGGCTTAGCACGCTAGCTTTTTTCGCAGGAATCGATGGTCTATCCCTTTCTGGCATGCAGGTTAGTGTGATAGGGATAGATGTTTATGCGTATGATAATTACTGGTATGCTAGGGCGCTATTCTGTGGCGAGGTACAGTCTGGTTTATTTATAGCCCGGCGAGGCAGGTGCCGCCGGCAGACGCGCGGTCGCCGCTGCTTCCGCGAGCCCCACCATCTCGAGCCTTCACTTGCAGCGTCCTCACCCTCCCCCCCTCTATACCTGCGCAAACGGAAGCTAATGATGCTGCGGCCCGTAGTATGCTAAAAACAATCAAATAAACAGAATATGAATAAAGTCATAACATAATTACGAAGGCGAAGGCACATCTGGGCCTGGGCACACATTCGTGATATAACTAGATTTTAGTGGCGTTATCAGTTATTTAGTAGAGGTCCTTTACTTCTACCGGACAGTTGAAAACTGTGACAGAATCTTTTGCCATTTCTACAAAAATGTCGCTACGAAAGTGATTCGCAACAAATGCGGGAAGAATAACCCACCTAAATGTTTTAGGATATCCAAAAAGAATTGATCAATAATGATTGTTGCGTCCGTGTAAAACTGTAAATGGTTGTTATAGTTCGGAAAACCATTTTATCTTTCAAGTTCATCGCCGTTTTACAATTTAACTACCTACTTAGTTGCATCAATACGGAAATGATAAGAAGCTGTGAATGTATCCCGCTCCCGCAAAAACAACTCAAACATTTTTATAAAATCTCCTCACAAAAAATCCAACATAGACAAGTTGCACAAGAAATGGTAGTGAGGCGCGGAGGGGGCAGTGCGATGCTCTCGGCTCCAGTACCCAGTAACAGGAAAACAGGGACAGATATAAATGGAATCCCGATCGCGAGTTGCACAAACTGGTACCGCATAGAAGTACTTTAGAGATGTTCACGCTGCGAGTATGTGGCAGTGAATTAATTTTCTTCATGTGGATTGAATGTTTCTGTTACAAAAGGCTTGGTTGGGTTTGCGTTTGGATGGGAATAATGATAGGCGGCCGGTAGACGGTAGGGCGCCGTAGTGCGACGCCGGCCCGCCTGCGCGCGGCCGCCTCACACACGGTCGCGCCCAACGCAAAACCTGCTTGGTTATTTCCATCCAAGACTTAGTCGTCATAACCACATTATGGGTAATGGAGAACCAAGTGTCAACTGATTTGATTTGTATAATGAACACATTAAGTCATTCGCGGAATAATTAGCGTCTGTTCAAAATATTACGTAAGTTAATGGAGGTAGGAATTGGCTAACTTATTAGATATGCCGAGACAGTAAGTCTGAAGAGTCGTGCATTGCATACGGGCAAATTAAAAAAATACAGGACTGATGTGACTAAATATTAGCGCAGTTTTCCTTCTAGAGAAATTTCGTCGGGAATAATACAAATCCGCTTATCTACGATACGTAAATACCGCGTATCTGCATTACATTTAGTTTTACAGGAGATGAAAATTGGCTAAATTTGTCAGATGCCCGGAATTATCCAATGTCAGTTTAGCAGATTTGCACTATCTTCAACGATTTCTAATTGTATGACAGATTGCGTCAAATAATTGTAATGAATGATACATGAAGTGTCTGTGAATGAATGAAGCTTTAGACATGACGTTTATATAAGAAAACGAGAAAAGTATCGCTCATAATAATATGAAAATCTGATTAGTAATTGTAGTCTTAATAGTAGGAATTCTTCTCGTAATTAATTCTCGTATTCTTCTCAAAAGAAGCACGAAGTAACATCGAGCACAGTTTTTTTTTAACTTTGAAACCGACTACCAATTGACCTCTGTCGCACGATGGTCGAAGATGTTGCTCACTACTTCGGTAAAAGCCTTATTGACTCTGGTCAATAAGGCGAATAGCCCTAAATTTTATATATCCGGAAAAACAGACGATGAAAGCGAATTCCATCTCTTACAGTCCGTGTTATAAAAGAATTGTGAAATTATCCCAACTGCTTATGATTTTAACTCCGTCCTTATAAATACTTAAACTACTTAAACTTTTTTTAAATACTTTTATGGTTTCGTAAATAAATTTACTTTGTAGCGACTTTGTTGCATGATATTGTTTTTTGTACTTACATCTACGACTTACATACATAAAAACTTTTCTTGAAAAATGACCGAAGTAAGTAATAATGAAACCGTATCAAAATCCATTTCATTATTTAGGAGGAGTTAGAAAATAGGTATACCTACAGGCAGTTGCGGAAAGCAATAACTTTGTTTTATACTATGTCTATGTTGCGTGTATCTACTCATCCCCACGGCGGCTGCCATGTGATGGGAACGTCGAGGTAGTTTTAGAAATAAATAGTCCCGAGAAATATTAGTTATGAGCACACTACGTTATCAACCTTGCTCAGTGCAGTGGCGTGCCATGGGAGAGGCCTATGTCCAGTAGTGGACGAGCATAGGCTGATGATGATGAAGATGACGTTATCAAGCGGGCAGTTTGGTGGCTACGTAACATTACGACGACTGAAATCTAAATTGGCGTAAGGGACAAAATAGCGAAAATGAGTTATGGATATTGTAGTACGAGTTACACTAGAATTCAAAACTCATTTTCTCTATTTTGTCCCTTAAGCCAATTTAGATTACAGTCGTCGAATCTGATGTTCAATGTCAATAAAAAACTTTCCAGATAAATTTTACAATGCCGAGACTTGGATAGTTTGTATTGCACATCACTAATGTTAGGTAGCCACCAAACTGGCCGCTTGATAACGGAGTATAGTTATAATAAGAATCGCGAAAGTTTAAAATATTATATATTATCAACTGTACATACTTAATATATACGACCGGATAGTCTAGTTGTTAGGCTGCGTATCCACCGGAGCTGTGCGAGGATGCGTTGCGAGGGATGTGTTTGTCATGAACCAATAGAAACACTTCATTTAAAAGGTCCTAAGTGAATGAAGTGTTTCTATTGGTTCATGACAAACACATCCCTCGCAACGCATCCTCGCACATCTCTGGTGGAAACGTAGCCTTAGAGGACATGACTACGAAGCTTGAGGTCCCGGTTCATAATCGGGACAAGTATCTGTGTAAAAAATACGAATGTTTGTGCTCGAATCTGGGATGTTTAATATGTACTTATATCTATTTAAGTATGTATTTATTTATCTATATAATTATGTTTAACCGTTGTCTAGGACCCATAGTAGGTACAAGATTTGATTAGTTTGGAACTAAGTAGTACTAGCTGTTGCCCGCGACTCCGTCCGCAAAGAGGTAGGTGTAAAAAATAGCTTACGACCTATTCTCAGACCTACCGGGTAGGTACAGAGAAAAAAGGAGGAGGAGGAGTTCGATAACAAACACCGTGAAACGAGATTTTTATATATTAGATTTTATTATTTATAAATACATAGAGATATTTCAATCTCTGAGCCATGTTAAATTGAGGGCGATAGAGCGGCTGGTCGGCGGCCGCGACCGTATGCGCGCGCGCACCTGCGCACCAGCGACATACACTTGCGTCATTTACAACTTTAAAATAAATAAAACTGGTTCCGATGGTGATCTATACGAAGTTGGATCTACGATTAACGTCCCGCAGCACACCTGGCAGCCAGCCGACACTTGATATCCTCGCAACCCGATTGTCATCATAATCTACAAAATTTATCATAATCAAGCACTTTTAAAATCAAAATTTATACGCGCGTAGTGATAAAAACTAATCACTGAATTAAGCTGCAAGACCTTTTAATCAATCTTGGCGTCCATCAGTTATTAATTTGTATGACTGGTGTCCTCTAAAAAGTGCGTAGCGACAGCGCATGCTTACATGCATTGATAGGAGGACAAGGCGCGCATTATTCATCTCCGCCTGTACCCGCGGGAAAGAGTGTTGTTTCTTGCGACGAAAACAAAGAACACCAACAAGGGGCAACGACCTGCCCTTATTTGGCCGAGTCAGCAAGGCGACGCATCGCCGCGCGAGGCTGCGCGGAGCCGAGCGAGATGCTCAGATACCTACTTTTTTACAACAATATCAGGTATAAGGAACATTATTATGTATTTTATGGGTACATGTATTCAGTTTTATATGGCATGTTAAGTGGTCCGACCCTTATGACTCGAAAAAGGATAACCGAATATTTAGCATAATATCTCAAGCTTAGCAAGCTAAGCCACAGATATTTACCGGTGCTCGTTACTCTCAATAGGAAAGCAAATTAAACAGTTCTAGTTAACGAACTCTTACTAAAACGAGGTTAATGTGACACGTCTATCCACTGTTTATATGAGAATATGGAAATTTTGCGACCGCGCACAGTTGATAGCGCGAAATTAATTTTTAAAAATCGTCTACAGTATAACATGTAATCGATATTTTGGGTAAAAAATATAAAAAGCGAGTAATTTGAGTGGTCTATTAGCAGAGTTGACGTGAGCTTCGCCAGGTGTCGGCCAACCTGTTCGCTCGCCGGATCACGTTACACTAGGTTTCACATTAGGAAATTTATACGACGGCTCATATGACTACCGACGCTGATAATTATTGTTTTATTGGAGAGATAAATTATTATAATTATTAATCGGTTCCGAGAATGAACTGCAAAACAAGGTGATTCATCCGTGCTTATTTTGTGCTGGGGCCGGCACAGATGTGCGCGCTGCGGGGTGTTGTTGATTAAATTAAGTGACATTTCATTTTAATTCATCGGCGTAAATCTCGGACGTTACGAGAGCCATTATCGCGCAGTCGCAGGTGCCGCCGCGCCCGCGCAGCGCGACGCGCCAGCGACGACCTGTCTGCGGCCACTCGGCCACAAGGCGAGCCATCTTCTGCTAATATATCGATGACTAAACGTTTTTAGGAAATTATATAGCAATTAATAAAACTAAATCACATATTAATTGTTAGTACCAAATATAATATACCTACGGGGCTATTTTTTTAATCTCATTGCGCAAATGACTTTCGAGAGAGTAGAAAAACCGATTGAAATTTGAAATGTAAGTGGAGTTAGGAGAAAGTTACCGCCCTGGTTCATTTTCACAACCAATCAAAAAAATCATTACAACGTTCGTTTTCTATTTTCTATTTTTTCCCACAATTCAAAAATCGACCCCTGAAAACAAAAAAAAAAGTAGGTAAGGAAAAAAAGGTAAAGGTAAGAATAGAAGTTCACTTCGCATTCGCAGTAACTGTACCTATTCAACCTTTCGTCGAGGATAGTGAAAATCCGCTTATCAACCATACGTAAATACTACGTACCTATCTGCACTGGTGGTTTTAACTACATATTTGTTTTATGTTAACAAATTTGGAACAAAAATTTTTAATTGGCTTTTGTCAGATACGCAGAATTGGGAATGTCTAAAAAAATTACCAGTGGTTTTTATATCTTTTTTGTATAGAAAAGTCAATTATAAGAAACCAATTTCAATATTTTGTCATTTAGTTCAGTGCTTTTTTCAAAATTAATTATTGAAACTATTATGGTTGATGACGTCAGATTGTAATTGAGGGCTCTCACACTGCCATATTTCTAAAACTATCTAAATGCGTACGATAAGGCAACCTCTTTAATTATTTTTTGCGTAGTGTACACTGTAACTAGTGCCCCTTTACTGGCGCTGTCAAAGTGCTATATGTCAGGCAGCGGGTCCAAATCAAACTCCGTAGTAGGTATAATCCACGCGTAAATTGTGAAGAATTCTAACCACACAGAATAAAGTAAGACTTGGACCTCTCACGCAATTTACACCAATGTCAAATGAAGGTCATCGCTTATTTGTTATGTAATAAATCCATTACATAACATTAAAATGAAATAACTACAGAAAACGAGTTAAAAAGTATTTATCTCGAAATGGTTTTCGATTTACTATACATTGCAAAAAAATAGACATCCCCAATTATCCAATGCCAGTTTACCATCCCCGACGCTTTGTCACACTTGTTATCATAGTTATAAGTACTTAAAACGTTGTGGCAATACGGTGGGAAACGAGATGTTACTATACTTTGTTTTTTTTAGTATGAGAAAAAAGATAAGCTATCTTCGTGTCTTTTTATTAAAAAACACTTTTGTAAATTAGTTACAGTAAATATGTAAGAATTAGCAAGGTCATATGGTTATTTACATTCTTTTGACTTCATAAGTCATGGTTACTATTTTTTTTAAAGAAATACACTCGGCAATTTTGTTTACCCTTTTTCTAATGCCGAAAAAACTAAGTAGCTAAGGATACGCTACGCTGCAACAATTCAACCTGTCACCTGATTCCTGTTTCAACTGTAATAAAATAACACAAGTGAGATTGTAAACCAACATTAAATCGAGTCTATTTGATGTTAAAATGAAAATACGCTTTGCAGACAGCGCGTTACTTGGCACATTTGGTACGCTAACGGAGCCCTGCGGGCACGGGCGTGCCATAATAAGTACGCACCCAGCTGTCACTTTTACGTGTCCACTTCATATGTTTCCATTTATATTGTTTGTCAATATAGCACATTTGCATAAGCTAAGGAAAATATATTAGTTGGTACAAGGTACGAGCATGCCCGCGCTCCGTGGCGTTTCCATTTTGCAATACAATCAGCGCTATAGGTATCCCGCGCCTTATTAACATAACTATTTACTGCTTTAGAGTTAATCAATAAATTTATGTTCGTACTTGCGTTACGACTGCACGCTGCGGTTTAGATACGCGCGCTAAACGTGTTGGTAGTACGCTAGTATGTTTACGTTTTAATGGAATTTGTTGCGAAATGCGATAGATACCGTCAATATTAATTAATTAGGCGATTTTTCCGCGTCCAATGTTAGTGAGAGTACATGCAATTGACGCACAAGAATGAGGGTAGACAGAGCAGGCCGGTCTACACAACGTTAACATCCAACCCCAAATTCTACAGTCTACCTGTGATCATGATTCTAGTAGACGCTTTGAAATATCGGGAGTTCATTAAAAGTTATCACGATCTACGGGCGGGTAACTTTTTTTTATATCGAGGAACTAAGGAGAGCCATAATTGATGAAAAAGCAAATTGGATTAAAAAATAAGCTGCCCAAATTACTAATTCCACGTAGACGGAGTCGCGGGCAAAAGCTAGTACCTAATATCTTGAGTAAATTTGTGCCAACCGTTGAGCACCACCTGTCCAATTTTCCACTACTCGACCCGATCGCAGTAGATTTTCCTCAGAGGGGACCAGCGGTCGATCGGATGTCATTCGACCACTTTGTTGAGAGCCTGGTGACTCTAGCAAGGTAAATTAGATAAACGCTTTTGTCTTTTTTGAAGGTGACAAAATTAAAAAAATATTATAAAGCGTAAACTAACCAAAAGCAACCCGCTAAGATTTTTTATAACTATGTAGACGAGCACTATCGGGTATGTAACGTGCACAAGTATTTTCATACTCAAAATTCAGACCTCTACTAATTAATTTTCTTGTTAGCGTCTCCTGTGGACATGGCAAAAGTTAAGGGCCTTAAATACTTTTTTCGACTGCTGAAATACAGGTTTTTAACCTAGTTTGGCAGCTGTGGCCCACTTTATTTATGATTTTATCTAGTTTCCACATATATTTGTATAAGATACCTGTACATTATTATGGAAATAAAGAATTATTATTATTTATTATTATTATTATTAATCATGTCTACGTCGGCGTGTGGGACGCCAGGCTAACTTTTGGCCCATTCAAATAAACCTTATGTTTGCCGACTTGAAGTCGCCAATTTTTAACCCCCGACACAAAAAGAGGGGTGTTATAAGTTTGACCGCTATGTGTGTGTGTCTGTCTGTGGCATCATAGCTCTTAAACGGGTGAACCGATTTGGATGCGGTTTTTTTAGTTGAAAGCAGGTTTCTTGGCGATGGTTCTTAGATATGTTTCATCAAAATCGGTTCATCCGTTTTAAAGTTATCAGCTCTTTTGTTAGCTGCGGAAGGGATCTTAGACGTATAATGGGCATTGACTTAATGTTCAAACATACGAGTGACATAATTGCGTTGGGGGTTTTTAAAAGTTTTAATTTATAGTTATATTTATTATTGCTCCTGTTGTAGACATAAACCACAGAAGAGACAACTTATGTTTCTTACGCTATGTATGACCCAGTACACAAGTAATCACCATACCGGAATCGGCATGCATGATATCCATTATCATAATCAACGTTGGGTGATACGAGTACAACCTATCCCCATAATTCTACATCTCGAATACCTATTCCGTTTCTAAAATTAGGTACTCTTGTATAATGTGTATGAGATATTATTCATACCATGCATTTAGCTGCTGTTAAAACACCAAGAAGAATCCCAGGAATGGTATTAACAAATATTTTCAGAAGCCTAAAATCACATGTCTGTGGACATTTTCACGGTGTTCTGCATTCAATTAGTAATATTTGCGAATGCTTTACCGAATGGCGTAACGCAAATTATTAGATCAGCTCAGACGTGCAAACATCTTAAGTTTATTATTAGCAAAATTAATTTGGGAATTCCGTGACCAAACGGTTTAGTACCCCGATTTATCACGAGTTCTGGGGTTCGCTGCTGAATGTTAATAATGGGCTCTACGATGCGACTAAAGAAAACAATTTGAGAAAATAGCTCATTTCTACGCAATAAAGTGCAGTAAGAGTAGAGCAGTAGTGCAGAAATACAGTCAGCAAAATGAACTGTCAGAAAAAACTTGTGAAATTTCAAACTCTTTCAACATTAATGTTTTTGTGCCTGAAAACTGCGAACACGGGTGAAAAGGGCGAAAATTTCCACGGTTCATTTCACATTGATTTCTTTGGTCATCATTAATCATTATTTCAACCGAGAGACGTCCACTGTTTCAAATTCGAGTTCGAAGTTCGTATCGTGTCGTCCCTTTCACTCTTCTGTTTAATGTTTTAAGTGTGAACGGAAACGAAACAAAGTTCGAAAATCAAATTTCGTATTATAAGGCCGGGTCGTCGCTCTATCATGGTGGAGTCCTACCAGTGGCGGGGCATGAAAAATTTTGCAGGTAAAGCCGGAGCAAAAAAATAACCTAAAAAGCAGCGCAGTAATGGAAGAGTTACTTCAAATGATTAGTCAACCCGGGGGCCATTGGGTTGTTAGTATCCTTCGCCACTGAGCCCTACCTACGCTGCTGATTTCTTTGGTAGATTTACGAAATGTCAACAAGACATTTGTAGCAAAGAAGTTTCAACCGATTCAGTTTGTTCAAGTGTACAAAAACCAACTTTAGCATAACGTCGGTGGTGCACTGGCAGATTGGCACACGCAGTGCAGTAGCCGGCCTTGCGAGCGTCGCCGGCGCAGCGGTGTCACGTTGCGCCCACATTTCTGTCGCGCGCCGCGCGTGCGGTGCACACCGCGACGGAATGCCCACACTCTAACGGAGCCCAACATTTGATACACCCCTGCCCACATTGCCCACATGCCTCGCAACCAATCATTGTAACTGCACAGGAATCACTCTAGTTATACTTACAGCCGGATTTAAATGCGCTGGGAAGGCTGTAAATGAGAGAAATAGGTCACTACAACTTTTTCTTGATCTCGACTGTTACCGAAAATTAGGGACATAGACCGCTTTTCGAAATGACTTCACTTTAAAATATAGTATAAATCTTCCCAGGTGAATTTTTCGCTTCGAGCCAATTTGAACCTTAATACTATGACGATACCGTTTGTTTTAAAATTCACCTGGGAAGATTTATACTATACCATCCGTATGTGGTAAAAAATATCATCATCATCATTTCAGCCGAAAGATGTCCACTGCTGAACATAGGCCTCCCCAGATTTGCCAAACGCATCGGTCCTGCGCCATCCGCATTCAACGCGTTCCCACAACCTTAACCAGGTTATCGCTCCATTTTTTTGGAGCCCTACCTATACTGCGTCTTCCGGTCCGTGGACACCATTTGAGAACTTTTTGACCCCATCGGCCCTGCCCACTGGCCCTTGAGTCTGGCGATTCTTCGAGCTACGTTGGTGGCAAAAAATGTGCTGAATTTAAAATACGAGCAGAATAGTAGAAAAATACAGGGTGTATCCTAAGTCGTTAACAGAAATTAGTGAGTGAGTTTCTCACTCAGTTAATGCTGGATTTCTTACTCACGTCTTATGCTTTAACTCAATTGTTAAAATTATTCTGATAAAATTTAAGATGTCGATACTTAGTTGGAATTAAATCACAAACTCAATGTATGGACACCTCAAATGAAATAAGAATTATTAAAACAAATGAGTTAGCGCATTATACATATTGTCCAGCATTAACTGCAAGGAACACTTATTTCTGTTAACGATTTAGGATTCGTCCTGTATAGTTTCATATTTTAATCTTGTCTTGTCTTGTCTTGTCTTGTAGTTAATCGTTTAAATTGACCTGTTGTTTTATAGAAATAAGAACACAATGTATCACCACTTTCGAAAGATACTTTCGAGCGATATATTCAAAAATCAGTCCCATGTAGAGAAACATTAGAAAATAAAGATAAATTTAAACCTGATACAAAATATGTGCGTAAAAGCTGGCGCGAACAATATCCTGTCCGGAGTTATGTTAGGTACCGATATTACACTATTCCGTTTTTTTAGGGTTCCGTAGTCAACTAGGAACCCTTATAGTTTCGCCATGTCTGTCCATCTGTCTGTCTGTCTGTCTGTCCGCGGCTAAGCTCAGAGACTGTTGGTACTAGAAAACTGTTATTTGGCATGAATATATATATTAGTCACGCCGACAAAGTGGTTAAATAAAAAAAAACTAAAAAAAATTTTTTTAGGGTACCTCCCATAGACGTAAAGTGGGGGTGATTTTTTTTTCTCGACTAACCCTATAGTGTGGGGTATTGTTGGATAGGTCTTTTAAAACCATTGGGGGGTTGCTTACATGATTTTTGTATTCAGTGATTTGTTTGCGAAATATTCAACTAGAAAGTGAAAAATTTCATTAAAATCGACCGTCCCCCCGCCCCCTCTAAAATCTAAACTGTTGGGTGGAAAAATTTGAAAAAATCAAAATGGTAGTAAATATATTAAATTTACAAGGAAAATTATAGCGGCTAAGATTGCTAGGGAATTATTTGTAGTTTAAGAGTAAATAGTAGCCTAAGGTATTAAACATACCGTCACTACTTTGAAAAACTCGTATCTCAAATCAGCATGTAAACAAAACTGAACTTTGATATGCGCGTAATAAAGTTCACTTTGCCAGATTAACGATTTTTACATGTATTTTTAGTTACAAAATTCAAAAATATACGAGTAGCTAAACCTACTATACTCATACACACCGTAAGAAACAAAAGTTGTCTCTCCTGAGGACATAAAATTAGCGACTCCGTGTCAGCAATTCTAAGGGCTTGGTTTTTTAATCCCCAGATAAAACTATCCGTCAGTTAAAACTTTCGCTTTCCTTCACTCAAGTCATAGGAAAAAAATAGAAACCGGCTGTCTGTAAAGTCGGTTTATGGACGATAGTGTAACGTGACAACGTCATAACAAAACATTCAAAAAACAAAAATGAAACTAGGCGGTCACCCATCCAATTACTGACCGCGCCCCACGTTGCTTAACCTCGGTGATCGGACGAGTACCGGTGTTTGGTCAAATATCTTGAAAATGGTGCATCCTACGCCAAAATCAATGAAATTTTCATCCCCCCTTTGAAGCCCCGCACCCCCGTCAACCCCCCCCCCCCCACCCCATTAAAAAACATTCAAAAAACAAAAATGAAACCCCCTTTAATACCCCTCAATTCCTTTTGGCTTTGCCATAGTTGTGTAAAAAAGGACAGAGCTTATATTTATCTCACAGATACTTTTATCTGGGGATTGAAAAATCGGTCCTTAGGTGTATTTAAATGGGCCGAAAGTTGGCCAGGCGTCCCATGCGCCGATATAGACTTGACTTTACTAAAAAGTATTGGCTATATACCTTGTTGAGTTTCTTGCCGGTTTCTTCTCAACAGGGTTTTTTCCGAACCGGTGGTAGATTTTTCAACGTTCATAGGAGCATCAATTGATGTCTAAATTGAATAAAGAATTTTGACTTTGACTTTGACTTTTATAGACCCTTAGCTTTCGCCATGTCCAAAGAAGACTCGCGAACAAAAAAATGTGTATGGCCCATAAAAAAAATAGGTACATGCAAAGCTTGTTAGAATGCACAAGCTAATGCGGTAGATCTGGCTACTATCTATACCTATAAAACAGTACCGTAACTGACTGATTGACTGACTGAATGACTGACTGACTGACAGACAACGCACAGCCTAAACTACTGGGGCTAGAGACTTGAAATTTGGCACACATGTACCTTGAGTATTGTAGAGGTGCACTTAGGAAGGATTTTTTGAAATTCCCACGGGATAGGGAAATATCTCAACTTTGTAGCGGAATCTCTGAAACTATTGAGCCGATTTTAAAAATTCTTTCTGAATTAGAAAGTTACGCTATCCTTGATTGATATAGGTTACTTTTTATCCGGGAAAATGCAAAATTCCCACGGGATAGAAATAAATTAACTCAATTTCGGGGCTGATTTTAAAAATTCTTACACATTATGTGATATGACTATCCCCGATTGACAAAGGCTACTTTTTATTCGGGAAAATTCAAAATTCCCACGAGATAAAAAAATTTGAAATCCAACTTTGGGGCTGATTTTAAAAATTCTTTCACCAATAATAGTAAGCTACAGTATTGTTGATTGACACGAGGTACTTTTTTTCGAGAAAATGCAATATTCCCACGGGATAGAAATAAGTGAATTCAACTTTGGCACTGATTTAAAAACTCTTTCATATAATATGATATTACTATCCCCAATTGACATAGGCTACATTTTCTTCGAGAAAATACAAAATTCCCACGGGATAGAAAAATTTGAATTCAACTTTGGGGCTGATTTTAAAAATTCTTTCACCAATAGTAAGCTACAGTATCCCTGTTTGACATAAGGTACTTTTTTTTGGGAAAATGCAAAATTCCCACGGGATAAAAATAAGTAAATTCAACTTCGGCACTGATTTTAAAAATTATTTTATATAATATAATATGACTATCCCCAATTGACAAAGGCTACTTTTTCTTCGGGAAAATGCAAAATTCCCGCGGGATAGAAAAAACTGAATTCAACTTCGGGCTGATTTTGAACATTCTTTCACCAATAGTAAGTTACAGTATTCCTCATTGATATAAAGCAGTTTTTCCGGGAAAATGCAAAATTCCCGCGGGATAGAAATAAGTAAATTCAATTTAGGGGTCGATTTTTAAAAATATTTTAGAATTTGAAAGCTACAATATCCCTGATTGACGTAGGCTACTTTTCTACGGGAAAATGCAAATTTCCCGCGGGATCGAAATAAGTAAATTTAACTTTGGGGCTGATTTTAAAAAACATTTTACAATTTGAAAGCTACAATATCCCTGATTGACATAGGCTACTTTTCTACGGGAAATTGCAAAATTCCCACGGATTTTTTTTTATGTTCTATAGGCCAGACAAACGAACTAGTGGGTTACCTGATGTTAAATGATCACCACTGTCCATAGACACCCGCAGCGCTTTACGCGATGCCAGTGCGTTGTCAGCCCTAAGGAAAAAGGAGAGGGAATAGGGGAGGGGGAGAGGTATTGGGCCCCGGCGCTCTCACTGACCGTACGAAACGCAGCAGGGAGTACTGCTGCTTCATGCCGGTGTTCTGTGAGAGGGTGGTACTACCCCGAACGAGCCGGCCCATTCGTGATACAGCGGCTAGCTACAACATGGCTCTACCACTACAAATAAATAAGAAATAAGTGAATTGAACGTGGGGGCTGATTTTTTAAATTATTTCACTAATAAAAAGCTACACTGCCTCTGATTTACAAAATGTTTTGACAGTTTTTTCTATCCCGCGGTGTGCTGTACTTTGCACTTTCCAGGGATATAATGTTGTTGTTTCAATCAGGCCTCCTCCCAGAACGAGAACACTTGGGATGTAGTTCCCACTTGGGCCCAGTGCGATTTGAACAGTGCGGGTGTATACCATTGAATTTCTTCTCAGGTGTGTGCAGCTTTTCTCCTTCACTGTAAAGCTCATGGTGAACTTCAAACGTAATTTAGCACACGAATTCGGAATAACTCAAGAGGTCCAAGCCCGGGCTCAAACCCATGGCCCTTTGCTTAAGAGACCATAGGTCAAACTACTAGGCCACCGCGGCTTACTGGCTTTAGAATTCACTTATTCAAATTCCACGGGAACTTTGCATTTCCCTGGCACTACCCTATGTGTTAATCCACGTAATAAACTACCTGTGTGCCAAATTTCATGCAAACATAACTCTAACGTTATTGTCTTCGTATACGAAGTCGCGGGCAAAAGCTAGTTTTATACTAAATTTCGTTCGTTACTCACGAGTTTATTTACAGTTTCTCGTTTATTTGCATAGTAATTACTCTATCAGCAGCCAATGAATGTTTAACGTTAACTGCTGGCAGTTAACACACCTTAGGTACTTTTGATAACATGTCATCGTTATCGGTTTACCTTGTCCGATATAATGGGCGTTGCCTAAGGTAGCTATAGATTGTGGGGCTACTGAACTAGTGAAGATGCGATGGATAATTCAGAATCCGCAATGTATGTATGTAAATACTTTATTGTACATACTTAAAACACAAAAATAATACAAAACAACAAAACAAAAAGAGCACAAAGGCGAACTTATCCCTAAAAGGGATCTTTTCAAGCAAACCTGTATGTAGTGTAACAATGTATTGCTATCAGCTATCAGGATGATTTTACATGTAACTTGAAAACCCCGCCTTACTTACATAAGGCTCGCAACACCAGAATAATTGGGTCAGCGTAATCATAAACTCATAGTTAGCCAAACGGTAGCCCAACGATATTGATATTTCACACAACTAATATTGTGAAGAATAGAGAGCGATATTTTTTTCTTCCAGAATTTGTGTCATCGGGCATGACATCGGGGCTTTCAAGAAAAGGGTATAAACCCTAAAGTATAAACTTCCTTTAAAGGCTGGCAACAGATTAGTGACTCTCTTTGATTTGTTGATATTTATGGGCGGTGGTGATCATTTTCCATCAGATGACCCGCTTGCTAGTTTGCCTCCCTATCATAATAAAAAAAAATGTCGCCATTTTTACCTTTTTGTGCTATCATCGATTTTAATAATAAGGTACTCAAAAGTGTTTTTTTTTTAATTTTTCTAATCTTTTTGAACCACAGTCCCTCCAATAACTCGTTTTGAGAAATCAAATCGAGCAAGCGCTGCAAACAGACCCAGGAGAATAAATAGGTCCCACTCGGGATCCATAACATTACAAGTAATAATGTCACGTTTGTCATAATGATCATTTGCCATAAGTCGGGATCGCATTAGAAATGATGAAATCCGCGCAAGAACTAAAGTCACCGATATAGTTCGAAGAATCGCCAGACTCAAGTGGCAGTGGGCAGGGCACATCGCTCGTAGAACTGACGGCCGATGGGGCCGAAAGTTTCTAGAGTGGCGTCCGCGGACCGGAAGACGCGGTGTGGGTAGGCCTCCGACAAGATGGAGCGACGACTTGGTTAAGGTTGCGGGAACGAGTTGGATACGGATGGCGCAGGACCGATCTGTTTGGCGAGCCTTGGGGAGGCCTATGTTCAGCAGTGGACGTCTTTTGGCTGAAATGATGATGATGATGATGAAGTCTTAAAATAGAATAGAATATATCGTTTCTTGCATGTCACATTACAGTTTAAAGGTGGAAATACAATAATCAATACACAGGTGACGCCCTGCCTGCTGCCTGCGTACCTGCTGCTGCTGCTTTGCTGTCTTTTTTACTCTGAAACTGTAAATTTTTCAGGAACATTGAAGAGGTGGTTTGGTTTATTTTATAACAATCCAGTTCCAGCAAATGATCATTATGGCAACTACATAAATAAATAATGACTTTATTGAAAGTATGGATATATGTATGGATCCCAATATAGCCTGAAATGAATATCTGGCTTTTTAGCCGGATAGGCGCCACGCGCTTTTAGCTCGGAAGACATTTTCTATTCCTCATATAAGTACTAGTTCTGTCACTAAATATTATTGTGATTTTGAATCTGAGTGGGCGTAGGTTAGCAGAATCGCATCTCACAACTCAGCAACAAATCACTTTTAGAATCAGAATCAGAATTTTATTTAATGAACTGAAACAATTACTTTGTTTTCCAGAGAATGACTTGTCTGCTTCAATACTGTCGTACCTATTTGACTACATTGTGTTTAATGCCTTGTACAAATTAAATTCCATATTCATCATATTTTGCTTATGCGACATTAAAATGTCAAGGGTCCATGCATTTGTCACAATTATCAAAACGTGCACGACTGGCATTACCAAGTGTCACTCTAGCGTGTTTTATGAGAGATGTTTATCTTTGTTAGCTAAACAAACAGCGAGTATTGTCATTATTTATGTGACAGAAACGTGCTGGGCGATATGAAGTATATTTAAGTATAAGTAGTAGCCTTTGCTCGCGGCTTCGCACGCTTAACCATTAAGTCTGATTGAATTGAAATTCTGGCAGTTTAGGTACTACATTCTCGTGAACTCCCAACAACGTTGTTTTCATTTACGTTGTACCTACGAAGACCACCTGCAAAAATTCATGTCTTTAGACTTAGTCGGACTAACTAGAACGGACCAGAGCTAACTATATAACTCCAAGTTAAGTGCTAAGGGTTAAGTAGCGTTAAAATGTATGGAACTGTCATTTTTATCATTATTTCAGCAAGTTTCCGTAACCTTAACCAATACGCTTATTGTCTACCGCGCTGACTCTTGCTTTCGTATTCACTTTTTTTTGTGTTAAACTGTATAAGATGGTGGTAGAAAGAGCCTTTGGTCGTTGCGCCATCTTGTTGGATGCCTACCTCCTCCTCCTATTTAGATATTAGTCCCCATTTTCGTCCCATAGATTTAACGTGCGTTAATCTTCCCATCGGATGCACCTGTGCAAGCACACGCACGCTCGCACACACAAAAACTTTAGTAGGATAATAATAATATGTACTGCATACTTAGTACCTATCGCATCGACAACGATCGAGCCATCTTAGTCGTGGAGTCGAGCAGTCTGGCCGGACCGATAGCAAAGTTAACCCCGAGATCATTACGCATTATCGCATTTTATGTTCACAAATACCGGGTAATGACGATAATAAATAATGTTCTGCCTCGACGTCCAATAATAATTATGATTATTAATTCCCACTGCGGCGATGTATCAGCAAATGATAGTATCACTCACACTTGCTGGTATTTAGGTGTTTATTGTTATAAAATAAACCGATGTGGAACTGGGAATTACGAGTACCTTTATACAGTGTAATTTTAATCATGCACAAAGAAATGGCATTTCGTTCGTCATTGCGTCAATCCAATGAATTTATAAGTAACCGAAAAACATGTTCCGAACGCAACAGCAGCACACACACACGCTTTATGCCATTTTTGCTCCCGTAATGAAATAAATGCGTACTAGGATTGTATGTGGGGACAGATTAAAATTGTCGCCTATTTTACGCTTTATTTTCGGCGCGCTAGTAACATAAATCTACCTTTTTTAATTTACATTATGTTAAATATCTTTACCGTATGTTTTTTCTTTACAGAAAATGCTTTCGAGATAATTAATTGATCTCACTTCGTGGGCACCTCCCCCATTTTCCAGTACTAATTTTGTTGTTATGTTTTTTTATTGTGTTATGTTTTGTGACATCGAATCGTACCTAACGTTGTTGTATGTTCTTTTCTTTTGCCTCTTGGATCTAAAAGTCGAATTGAAATTCCGACATTGTACTAAATTCCCGTGGAAATCCCTAAAAAAATACCTCGTGGTCTTCCTTTACGTTGTATGACGAGCAACCGTTCAAAATTTCACGTCTCTAGATCAAGCGGTTACGGTTTACGATTTTATATGGTTCGGGATGAAAAGTAGCTTATTTATTAGGCACTCCAGACATCCAGATATCAACATTCCGAATATCAAAGAAATCCGTTCATCTGTTTTAGTGTTAAGAAGTAACAAACACGCACACACGCAAGCACGCACGCACGCACATACGTATAAACTTAGTCAGTGACGGCGTTACGGCGTGACATCCTGGGCAAGAATTTTGTGGCGCCCACTTAAGAAAATCAAAATCGAGTGCCAGTTTGGCGGGGAAAGCATCCCACCCCCACCGATCACTCCCTGAAATTTGGCGCCCTGGGCCGTCCCTTAGTAGGATTAAGGCCGGCGCAGACCAGCGGCGCAGCACTTGTTGCGTGCACGTGATGTGCCATCTGTCTTACAGTTTCATTCATTACAACTGGTACATGACAAGCACACGCATCTGGTCTGCGCCTGCCTTTACTCATCAAAGTTTAGCTCGGTAATGTGCTATAAAAGTTTTGTAAACTATTGCGCTTCGGTGTAAGCAGCGCTCCCAGCGTCCAATGATAGCCGATAAGCCAGCAGCGATACACGCATGCGACTGACACCAATCCGTATCCGACAAATGCAATTACCACAATTTATGTTTCCACTTCTATTAATAACCCTGGCTGTAATGGTGAGGTTCTCATGATATACGGTAGTTCCACGCCCCCCGATAACGCAGGCCGGTCTAATTGAAACCTAGGCATAGCTTTGAATATTCTATTGCTACTTAACTTGAAGTATTTAGACTAATGTTGTGCCCCCGTTATTAAAGTACTTCTCGCCTGTTTATTACTTAATCGGAATTATTAAACACAGATATATTATTGCGTCACATTATCAATGGAATAAACATTGTTGTGCTTAGTGGCTCCAGCTTGGGTTGGCAGCAGTGTGAAATTTTTAGTTAATGGCAACAATACTAGAAAAAAATGAATGTAGGTAGAGTCGAGTACTAAGACGTGCATGTTCAATTAAATTATCATTCTGTTTAGATAATTAAGTAGCATAACAGCTTTTTCGCACAATTTTTCAGCAATTCTTCCCTTATTAAATACCTTGGTATCACGTTGGACGAGAATCTTAATTTCAGGAAACACGTTGAGGTGGTCTCGGCCAGCGCTTTGTCCTGAAAGTCATGCTCAGGAGGCCTCGTACTTTCTCTACGTCGGCTCTTTATAAGGAGGCCGGTGTTCTGAGCGTGCGACGGTTGATGGTTCTGCGGGTTGTCACTCAAGTGCATCGTGTAGTCATTCGATCTGAGCTATACCGAACCTTGATCCGGAAGCGAGTCTTCAGAATACCGACTCCCCGTGTTAGAACTGCCTTTTCGAGGAGACTGCCGGCCTTTCTACACCCGTTCATTTATAACACGGTCTTGAAATCTTGCAATATATCAAGAGCCTCCCCGCGCGAGGCCAAGATCATGGTTAAGAACTGGCTAGGTGGACTCAATTATGGAGAGACTGAGAGTCTGCTCAGGGTTGTTGTCTAGGTGGCAGCACACGCACCTACATACTCACACACCCTCTCGTACACTCACTCACTCGCACGAAACACACACACTCAACAAACACACTCTGTTTCGGTCTAACCAACCCCCTCTTTCTTATTGTAGTTAAATTAAAGCTTTTGTCATATTATGTTATCTCTACCTTTATTTTGTTGCGGTTTATAAGTTGATATCTTAATTTAAATATTTTTAGTTTTTTTGTATGTACCCCGAATCCTGGTTGCCACGTGACAGGCATTGCCTAGTGTGGGACCAATGGTAAACATTTTTGTAAAGATACCTTCTTTTAATAAACTATTTTTATTTTTTTTTATTTTATTTTAATTTTATTCATAAGCTACGTTTTTAGGGTTCCGTAGCCAAATGGCAAAAAACGGAACCCTTATGGATTCTTCATGTCTGTCTGTCTATCTGTCTGTCCGTCCGTATGTCATAGCCACTTTTTTCCAAAACTATAAGAACTATGTTGTTGAAATTTGGTAAGTAGATGTATTCTGTGAACCGCATTAAGATTTTCACACAAAAATAGAAAAAAAAACAATAAATTTTGGGGATTCCCCATACTTAGAACTGAAACTCAATAATTTTTTTTTCATCAAACCCATACATACGTGTGTGTATGGATAGGTCTTCAAAAATGATATTAAGGTTTCTAATATAATTTTTTTCTAAACTGAATAGTTTGCGCGAAAAATCCAAAGTGGAAAAATGTGTGTCCCCCTCCCCCTGTAACTTCTAAAATAAGAGAATGATAAAACTACTAAATAAAATATATGACGTACATTACCATGTAAACTTCCACCGAAAATTGGTTTGAACGAGATCTAGTTTGTCTGTCTGTCTATATCAGTAACCAATCTACAATGATCCCACACTGCGCACATTTTGCTTAGGAGCAGGGGTCTGCTAAGACTGGATGTTCATAGATACATATATTTGTACGGAACCCTCGATGCGCGAGTCCGACTCGCACTTGGCCGGTTTTTTTAATAGGGACTGGAATATTTTTGCTTTGAGATTTCCATGCTTAAAATCTCATTTTTAATTGATAATTTTTCTTTTTGTATTTGTCATTAATTTTTGAATCCCTATTGCATTCTGACTTTGTAGGTTTTGTGTATAGTCATTTGAAGTCCACAAAAAATTGGTTTGCTGCCACCTAAGGAGGAACTTTTTTCCACGTAACAGTGCATGCACAAAAGTTTTAAGTTTTTGTAACAATATTACCTATGTAGGGCATTCTGAAAGTTTCTGGAACTGGCTACTTATAAAAAGAAAATTAAAAAAGCAATAATAGGATTTGAAAAAGTAACTCTCTGGCAGTGTATTTACTTTTTAATTTGCGAGACTGTCATTTGTTTTTTCATCGTGGTGTTGGATTGAAATTTGGGTGTCGCTGTTAGGGCGTGCAAAACCGGAAAGTTGTCAAAACCGGTTTTGAATTGCGGTTTTGAGGGTCCAAAACCGGAAACCGGTTTTTTCCCCGGTTTTGGCAATGTTCTTAAATATTTTTTATTATGGTAGTAATGGTAGAATTTGAACAGTAAAATCATATTCTTAGATAGTTTATATACCCACAAAATCTACAAATAAAACAAATTGCATGAAATACTTTTTTTTTAATTATCCATTAATGCCTAGCCTACCAAGTAGACCTTAGATTAGATAGATCACGACGAGAGATTTGGACGACCGGATAGCCTAGTTGTTAGAGAACCTGACTACGAAGCTTGAGGTCCCGGGTTCGATTCCCGGTCGGTGCAGACATTTGTGTGAATAATATGAATGTTTGTTCTCGAGTCTTGGGTGTTTAATATGTATATTTAAGTATGTTTACCCGTTGCCTAGTATCCATAGTACAAGCTTTGCTTAGTTTGGGACTAGGTCAATTGGCGTGAATTGTCCCGTGATATTTATTTATCACATTCATAAACACTCTTAGTTTGGCTAACAAACAATTTTAAAATGAACTTAAAATAATATTTATCCTAAAGATTAATTAACAGAGATCAAAATCAAATCACAACACAAGTAAGTATGTGGCACTTTAGTTATTTAAATAAACAATAATCAATATGTTTGTATTTGTAGTTAGTCAATGGCAGTCGAAATAAAAAACAGATCATTTACTGTACCACATTAATAAACTAAACTCTCTTAGTTTGGTTAAAAACAATTTTAAAATGCACTCAAAATAATATTTATCCTAAAGATTATTTAACTGAGATCAAAATCAAATCACGGAGCGGGAGAGCGGGAGCGCGACGCAGGAGTCGCGTTGCGTTGCGGGTGCATGCGAGGGCCGCGGGCGGAGGGAGGAGTGTAAGTAGTATAGATAGGTTGCTTTCGGATTTCGGATATTATTCGATGACTCAAAATTAAATATTTCTTAGAGCGTTCGAAAAAAGTTGATTTAAATCAAAATGTACCTACGTCAATCAATAACGGAAAAACCGGAGGTAACACCGGTTTTGTCTTTCAAAACCGGTTTTGAAAAATCGGTAAATTTTGTCCGGTTTTGCACGCCCTAGTCGCTGTTGCAATGAATTTAAGTCGTGAAAATTTTCGATCCATGATTTTTTACGATTTCCGATGTGGATTAAGTCAGCAAGAGAGTTGTCAAGGACTTCTCTTAACATTTGGTGATGAAGCCCCGTGTCGTAGCTCTGTCTATTCGTGGTTTAGTGAGTTTAGGAGGACGTGACCATCTCTATGACGATGAACGTGAAGGCCGGCCAGCAACTGCGGTTACCGATATTAATATTAATACTATACGACAACTAATTGAAACTGACAAAAAAATTATCTTAGGAATTGGAATGAGCCAGGTGCAAAAGATATTACATTTGCATTTGAAGGTTCGGAAACTTTGCACTCGATGGATACCGCATGATTTATCGGAAGACCAGAAACGACTGCGTGTAGAGTGATGCCGCAAAATGATAAAAAAAATTGATGGAGGACAATCAATGGTTGTATATAACATCGTGACAGGTGACGAAACCTGGGTATACTACTTTGAACCGGAAAGAAAAAGTCAATCGGCTGAATGGGTCTTTCCTTTTGAAGACTTGCCGACGAAAGTAAAAAAAAGTCGAAGCACAGGTAAGAAAATGGTTGCTTCGTTTATCGGCAAATCGGGACATTACACCATTGTGTCACTTGAAAACCAAAAGACAGTAACTGTAGATTGGTATGTAAACACGTGCTTGCCTAAGTGTTTGACAAAATTCGTGAAAAGCGTCCCCATAGCAAAATAGTCCTTCATCACGACAACGCGTCGACACATTCCGCTAAAGCAACGAATGCGTATTTGGAGGCCTCAAATGTAGAATTAATGACTCGTCCGCCATACGGCTCTGATCTTGCACCAAGCGATTTCTTTTTGCTCTCGAAGATTAAAGATAAACTTAGAGGTTTACAGTTTACAAGTCCGGAAATGGCAGTAAACGCTTTCCACAAGGCCATCGAAGAAGTCCCTAAGGAAGACTGGACCCACTGCTTTTCACAAAGGTTCCAGCGAATGAAAAAGTGTGTAAATAGGGAGCGTATATACTTTGAAAAATAATAAATGTGTCATAACGATAATGCGTAGTCTTATTTATAAGAATCCAGAAACTTTCAGTATGACCTAAGTACGGTCAAGTGCAAAAATAAGTTTTTTTAATTGCTTCGCCAAATTAGTAGCAGTTTTAGAGCCATGTTGTAGCTAGCCGCTGCATCACAAATGGGCCGGCTCGTCCGGGGCAGTACCACCCTCTCACAGAACACCGGCGTGAAGCAGCAGTACTCCTGCTGCGTTTCGTACGGTCAGTAAGAGCGCCGGGGGCCCAATACCTCTCCCCTATTCCCTCACCTTTTTAAAGACCGGCAACAGATCAGTGACTCTCTTTGAGTTGTTGATATTTATGGGCGGTGGTGATCATTTTCCATCAGGTGATCCGCTTGCTCGTTTGCTTCCCACTCATAATAAAAAAAAATTGTACTTAAGTCCTCTATCAAAATGTTAGTAATGTGTTCATAATTAGAACCATTGTGTAATCTATTCCACTTGCAGCATGGCTCGATAATTGTATTGTTGTCGCGTCTATTTATAGTCGCTGTTATTGAGAGCTCGCAATCGCGGCGATAAGCGATGCGAATCCAGCTCTAAGGGTCACTGCAGAAGTACAATGTAGAAATCAGTCGTCAGTCTATAAACAAGTAAAAAAATACAAGCCTGTTTGCTTGCTATTCTTTTGGTGGTTGGGTCATAGAGGTACAAAGCGTAAGAAACAAAAGTTGTCTCCCCTGTTGTGGACATAAAATTAGCGACTCCGAGTCAGCTAACTTAAGATTTATTGAAGTGAAACTTCTAATGCGACTTCCAACAAGCGTTGCGTTAAATACGCAACGCAACGCAACGCAACGCAAGTTGACGTTTACGAGACGTTCGCATTGTATATATGGGCGCTCGCTACTAATGTAACATCTAGACTATTTGTTTTTCCTTTTTTCTAGTTAAATTAAAAATATGTTTATTTACAATGTTTAAATGTATGAATTTAATTAATAAGCTGATTTTACTATTACATTTGGTTTTACAATGTTATCATATAAAATAAATAGGAAAGTGTGTTGATTGATTTTGTGAGGGTATAAAAGCAAGTGTTGTTAAAATAAAGTTCACTTTTCCTGCGCATCTCGACCTAACAAGTTGTTTCAATCATGAACCCTGACGTCACGCCCTCCGGCTGCCCGCCCGCCCCGGGCGAGCCGCCGACACCAGCTCCAGCGCCGACAGCAGCGGCGGGATCGCGCCCTGCAGACTCCGTGCCTGTGCCTCCGGAGCCGAGCTTCAGCTTAGACCAGGTTATGAGTTTAGTTAATTCTATCACTAAGCAGGCGGCAGCCAGCGCTGTGTCAGCCGCCCTGGGTATGGATTTGCCGTCGCCGCGGCACCGTTCTGACTTTTATCTACCCCCTTTTGACCCAGATGTTAGGTCACATGACATTAGAGATTGGTGTGCCAATGTTGACGAGACAATTAAAAATTTTAACATATCGTCCCACGAAGCTCGTATGAAAGCAATTTTGCAACTGAAAGGCAGGGCAAAAACATGGGCCGACACGTGGTCATTACAATCAACCACGTGGGATCAAGTGAAAGCAGAACTAATTCAAACTTTTGGCAGGGAGTTCCGGTATTCTGATGACGTGGCGAAGTGGCGAAGCTTCACTTCCGACCAGGCGTCCAGCTATGCTGACTACGCCACGACTGCGTGGACCTTGTTCAAGAGAGTGAGGCCCGAAGCTACGGATGCAGAAAGTGTGGAAGCTTTGATAACTGGTATTTATCCTGAATTTGTCCGATCTGAATTATTGCGAAATACCCCCGATTCTTTACCAAAATTAGTATCTGTGCTAAAAACGTATCGCAAACGTAAATTTGACTTACCGTTGAAAACTAACGATAGTAAAAAACCGCGTGTTGCTGAACCTGCCACTTTTAAAAAAGATAACGTTATTATTTGTTACAACTGTAATAAACCTGGCCATCGATCACGTGAATGTAAGGAAAGGAATACACCTAGACCGACTGTAGTGCCCCCGCCACCTAGTAAAAGTGACCCAGTTGCCCCTAAAGACCCTAAAATTGTAGAATGTAATTATTGTCACCGCAAGGGTCATTTGGAAAAGAATTGTTTTCGTCGTCAAAGTGACGAACGTAACAAATTAACCAACAATCAGTCTGTAAACACTTTCACATCAATTAATCGTAGCACGACTAACATAGAAATAGGTGACAAAAGTTATTGTTGTCTTTTTGACACTGGCGCGGATTGTTCGTTAATTCGAGAACGCATAGCTGGTTCCATACCAGGGAAACGTAGGACTGTTGACGTTACTTTTTCTGGTATAGGTAGTTCCCCAGTTATATCAAATCTGAGCATATCTACCCTCGTAAAAATAGGAAATGTGTTTGTCGATCTAGAATTTTATGTCGTTGGTGATACTCAAACACAGTTCGATGTCATTATTGGTTTCGATCTTTTAAAAATACCCGGCTTGAGTGTTACATTGAAAAAAGACGAGATTCACATTACGCGCGATTGCCTCATAAATGAATGTACCGCTATTGATCCGTGTTCGAACATTAATACCGATGTAACAGACAGCAGCCAACTTGAAAGTCTCCACAAAATTTTGGATGAATTTAGAGATAACTTCACTACTGGTAACCGCGTTTCACAGGTGACAACCGGAGAATTAAAAATACGACTAAAAAACCCTGATAAAATCGTACAACGAAGACCGTACCGATTGTCACCTATGGAGCGTGATAAAGTTAAAGATATGATTAAAGATTTAAAAGATAACGGGATTATTAGAGACAGTTCATCTCCATTTAGTAGCCCAATATTATTAGTAAAGAAAAAGAATGGAACCGATAGACTCTGTGTCGACTTTCGCGAATTAAACTCTAACACTGTTAGAGATAATTACCCTTTACCACTGATTTCGGACCAAATTGATAAACTAGGTCAATCTCGTTTCTTTACATGTTTAGACATGGCTGCGGGCTTTCACGGTATTCCCATAGCGCAAGATTCAATAGAGAAAACAGGATTCGTAACACCCGACGGCCAATATGAATATTTGCGCATGCCGTTCGGGTTATGCAATGCACCCTCGGTTTACCAACGCGCGATTAATACCGCTCTAGGTGATTATAAAGACAACATAGCGCTTGTCTACATAGATGACATCTTAATTATATCTAAAACTGTTAACGAAGGCTTGCATAATCTTAGGCTAGTACTGAAGCGACTTACTCAGGCGGGTTTTTCTCTAAATGTGGCTAAATGTTCATTTCTTAAGAAAAGTGTTGAATATCTTGGAAATATAATCGAAAATGGCACAGTGAAGCCTAGTCCTAGTAAAGTTCAAGCTCTAGCCGCTTCCCCAGTTCCTAAGAATTCTAAAGAAGTTCGCCAGTTCAATGGCTTGGCTGGCTATTTTCGGAAATTTGTCCCAAACTTTTCTCAAACTATGGCACCTCTATACGAGCTAACAAAAACTAACGTACCTTGGAACTGGACTAAAGATCATGAGCAAGCTAGACAGGTTATTATTAATCACCTAACGTCATCCCCGCTCTTAACCATTTACGACCCAAACTTGCCCACCGAATTGCATACGGACGCCAGCTCTATTGGTTATGGTGCCGTGTTAATCCAAAAACAAGATCGGAACCCTTTAGTTGTCGCTTACTTCAGCATGCGGACAACTGAATGTGAAAGTAGATACCACTCGTATGAGTTAGAGACGCTTGCTGTGGTAAAGGCAATTAAACATTTTCGACATTTCTTATATGGTCGATCTTTTACGGTTGTAACTGATTGCAACTCTTTAAAGGCCTCTCGTCATAAACAAGAATTGACACCACGAGTTCACAGATGGTGGGCATATCTCCAAAATTTCCAATTTGAAATTGAATATCGAAAAGGAGAGCGCTTAGCCCATGCCGATTTTTTTAGTCGCAATCCCATAAGTCACTATTCGTTAAAAGAGACTGCTCTACCCTTAGTTAACAAAGTAGATAAGCAGTTGCGATTATCTATTAATGCAGTGTCACTTGATCACAACTGGCTTCTCATAGAGCAGAAACGGGACCCCGAATTAATGAAAATTGTAGAGCAACTGAACAGTGATGCCATTCCTAAATCAATAGCAGATACCTATTTAATTTCTAAGGACAAATTACTTAGGCGTAAAGTGCAAATTGAAAATAAAACTCTAAAACTAATTATCGTTCCCCGTTGTTATCGGTGGAATCTTATTTCTCACTACCATGACACATTACAACATTTCAGCTGGGAAAAGGTTCTCTCAAAATTACGCGAACAATATTGGTTCCCCAACATGTCTCGTCTTGTCCGTAATTTCGTTGAAAATTGCGTCAGTTGTAGAACAAGGAAAGGTTTATCAGGAGCTCGTCAGGTTACTCTACATCCAATAGATAAAGTGTCGGTTCCTTTCCATACTGTTCACGGTGACATTACAGGTCGAATGAATGGCAAGCGTAACGAAACTGAATATGCTTTTGTTTACATTGACGGTTTTACCAAATATGTGCATATGATTTATACTAATAATCGTTCCGCGGAAACCGCAATTAAATGTTTCCAAAATCTTATAACTATATTTGGAACGCCTACACGATTCATTTCCGATCAGGACAAAAGCATGACTTCAGTGGATTTTAAAAAGTTTTGTGCAAATTACGGCATTCAGCATCACGTGGTAGCTAAAGGTGCAAGTAGAGCGAATGGGCAGGTAGAGCGCCTTATGAAAGTCATTAAGGATAACATGTCGGTTGTAGAACTTGACAGACCTTGGCATTTAGCTTTACAAGATTTACAGTTGGCAATAAACAGTACTGTGTCCAAAAGCACTGGCAAAAGTCCCATGGAAATGCTATTTGGTAAAAAGTGCTCTCCTCCCGGTATAAAACTTATTCAAATTGATGACGACGAAGTTACAAGCGACATTGACGACTTACGGACGACTTCTAAAATAAGGATGGACGAGCGATCTTCTCTTGATAAAAAACGTTTTGACAAAGGTAAAGCCACTATTAAGCCATTTAAAGTAGGCGATTTTGTTTTAATGCGCCGTCACGAACGGCACACCACTAAACTTGGCCCCAAATTTGAAGGACCAATGGAGGTTCTCGAAATTTTACCAAACGAACGCTACAAAGTTAAACATGTTAATCTTAGGGGAAGTTCAGAAAAGATCGCTAGTCACGATTCCTTAAGACCTGCCCCCCTTGCCCAAGCTGACCCCTTTCAAAGTGACGGTGAAGAACCGGCCGTATGGGCTAATGATGAGGGTACGGGATTATCAGTAAATGTGGACACCTCACCCTTTAGAACTAGGTCTCATGACGCGTGAAACTATTTTGTCACTATAAACTTTTGTTTCCTATCCAAACATTCCTTCCTTGTACGCTGGCTGGCCACCACGCGTATCCCTAATCCCGGTCTTGTTTGCTAGATCCCAGGATGGGTGATGCATTGTTGATTTGGCTAGATCCCAGGAAGGGTGATGCCGTGAGTAATTAGATATATGTTGAGTATATCAAAATATGAAACTGTATTCTAAAAAGTATGTGTGATACTTTAAGTGTTTTATTAATATTATTTTTAAATAATGGCATTACTTAGTTACTTCTATGGATATGGATGTCTCTGATAACTTAGATTTTCGTTTAATATATAATTAATTATAAACCGTTTTAGGTAACCGAAATGTAAATAATGGAAACATTTGTCATTTTGATAAAATATGTAATATTAATTTAAAGAAAAATATATAAATATTGGTTAATTATATTTTTGTTTATACATAGAACATTGAATTAATGAGCATATTGATTGCATTGTATCACAATTAGTTATAAATGTCTGCCTGAATTTTTATTATTATTTTTTTTTGTACTGTTTTGGTGATCAATAAAAAATATTTGTATTGTATTGTATGTCAATAAATACAATTGTATTGTAGGTCTTATTTATTATGTATAGCAGCGCAGGGAGCGCGCTGGAGTCAGTCTGGCCGTATGGGCGCTCGCTACTAATGTAACATCTAGACTATTTGTTTTTCCTTTTTTCTAGTTAAATTAAAAATATGTTTATTTACAATGTTTAAATGTATGAATTTAATTAATAAGCTGATTTTACTATTACATTTGGTTTTACAATGTTATCATATAAAATAAATAGGAAAGTGTGTTGATTGATTTTGTGAGGGTATAAAAGCAAGTGTTGTTAAAATAAAGTTCACTTTTCCTGCGCATCTCGACCTAACAAGTTGTTTCAATCATGAACCCTGACGTCACGCCCTCCGGCTGCCCGCCCGCCCCGGGCGAGCCGCCGACACCAGCTCCAGCGCCGACATATATATACTAACGGATGTTAAAAACTTCGTCAGTGCGATCCAGAACAATTGCGTGGTTTAGTATGAAAACTTGTAAAAATCAAAACTATTTTAACGGTAGATCGTAGAATAAAGTATTTTAAACGTATTTAGTAAAAAAAAGTATTGAATATCTTTGAGAATTACGAAACTTGTTTCGCTAGCGCTGTAGTTGTTTATTATGAAGTTTCACTTCTTCCGCGCGGAGGGACTCCACGCACTATATTTTTTTTAAATGGGCCGAAATTTGGCCAGAGGCCGTATTGTCTAACGCTTCGGACGCTTGCCTTCGCTTTCACCATCTCTTTCTGTCATTGTTTTACACCGTTTGTCAGAATGAAATAGCGATTGCGAAGGCAAGCGTCAGAAACGTTAGACAATAAGCCTGCAGGACCATGCGCCGATGTACATTTGACTAAAAAATATTAGCTATACGCCGTTAACTTTTGCCATGTCCACAGGAAAGACGCGAACAGAAAAATATGACCCGATTGTATTTGTAAACCAAATTTCAAGTCAGCCCAATCCTTTGAAGTGGCTGAAATACGGCCTATTTCAGCACGATTTGACTTTAATCTTCATGGACACAATTTCTTGATTCAAACCTCATCGAACAGTGCGGCATAAATGTATACAGACGTCGTAAATTATAGAGGTATGTAAACACCAGCCTTATGGTTTTTGGCATAGAGTTGTATAGATATTTTTGACGTCTTGGTAACGTACATATATTTATGACCTTGACTGTACCAAGTAAACCTAAAAATCCTGCATCAAAAATTAATTTTAACACGAGATGAAAAAAACTCGCCTGTATAATTTCCGTTCCCATGGTTCTATGTCACTCGCGGAACTGAGACGAATCGAATGACACCTCACACTTCAAAATCCATTGAGCCATTTAGGCTGCAGGGCGTGCCAAAGAATGATAACATACGAGTACATACATACATAAATACATACGCTCGAAAAACATAACCCTCCTTCGACAGTCGAGTGGAAAAACCGCCAAGTGCAAGTTGAACGTAACCACAATTCCGTACAAATTTATAGGTATCTATGAAAATTCAGTATTAGTAGAGCCCTGCTTCTAAGCAAAGTGTATGCAGTCGTAAAATTCAACGCTATCAGATTTTTCTTATTGGTTGTGCATTAAGAGCTCCTTCGTAACTAATTTCAAGTTTCTAGAACAACTGGGACTGGGTTTTGTTTCCACAGCTATTTGTATGGAAATACCTTTTTATTGACTCTATCTTTTGATTGCGTTGACTTAGAAGTTTGTTTTATTCACAGCTTCCAGGGTTTGCAGACTTGAGTATTTTACATATTATATTAATTTCAGCTTGATAAGTAACACGTTAGCAAGAAAAAGGGTTTTGGCAGAAGAATAGATGGACAACAAAGTAGCAAGCTAGCATGGTCTTTATAAAGACTTTTTGCGTTTTTTTTTAATTTCCATTTCTAATAAGAGTTACATTTCATTACTTTCTTGTTTTTCAAAGTGCTAAAAAAGTGTACTAACTTACATTTTAATTTGTACGGAATCCTACTCTCACTCGGCTATCTTTTTTTTTCATTTTGAATTGTTGAGCTGAAATGGGAGTAAGATGGACATGTCCGTTGTGCCTGTTTGCTGTAAACAGAGGTGAGATTACATTATGCTTAAATAATTACTTGATGGGCTCCCACCGGCAGAGGACAGATTTTTGAAAAAAACATTCAAAAGTTGTGGAAAATTGTTGTGAAATTTAAATAAGAGTATGTGAATAGGAAAAAAATACAGCTCTATTTAAATAACGTTAGCTAATATTTAAATTGAACTGTAGTTTTGTAGGAATATATCTACAATAATTTACCACTTTCAAATGGTAAGTATTTTAGAGTGGTGTAATTACATCTGCGAGAACGAGTGGTGGGATGACTGATGCGTATGTAAAGCACAAGTTTAAATATTAGTAACTTGAGAAGACAATTGACTACGGACCTTATACATATTTTAAATAAGCTAGCTGTATTAGGTCACTTTAAATGGCCTAATATAAATGTAACATCCGCCTTGAACCGGGAAACCGTCGGTCGCGAAACACGAACAGCAGACCCCATCGGATAAACACACACATTATTAGGTGCCGATGGAAAACGAACCGATGCGCCATAACGCTTTTAACAAACCGTTTGATCTCTTTCTCTTTATTCAGCCTTGAAAATCTTTGTTTGTTGATACTTAACAAGTGTAACACTAAACTGGAAATAAAATTATAAAACATGTTACTAAGACCAATATATTGTACGTCGAGGGATATAAACACGGTACTGAAGAGTTGCAGCCGCCCGTCGCTTTGAGCAAACTTGGCAACAGTGTTCTCAAGGTGTTCACTAATCGTCCTAACATTTTTATCGTTTTGGTGGAAAGTCCTTCGAGATTATATACTTAGTTCGAGATAAATAATAGAATCTTAGACGCAACCTTTTAACAAATTCAGTCACTTTGGTACAGGTAGTGGGACCGGCTATCTTAGTTGATATAACTGGTGATTTAAACGGCTAAAAATAGAGGTCTACCAATCGATCATTAGGACTTATTTGTTTTTGGAAGGTGACAGGACACCGGGCGGGTTGGTGGACGCGTTTCGTTATTATCTATCGTTTGCATCGGTCCATTCGTCATGCTGTCAGTGCGACAGGGCCCGACGAAACAATCAAAGTGACCGCGCGATAACGGTGATGGGCTCTTGACGGCTTTCGGAAAGGCTGCTTAAGTATCTAATTTAAAAACACTGCGAAGATACGATTAGTTCGCAAGCTTGAATGATTCTACTTTCGCGGATTGCTGAGGCTTAGATAGATAAGTAGTTGTTTTCACATTGTTGCCGACTTGATAGTAGCAGTGGCATGAAATAAAATATGATACGAAGACTATCCTTCAAGGAAGTTAAAAAAGGGGCTTTATATATCAGCTAAAAATTACAAAAGAAAATGCGAGCATCTCTTATCATATCTTGTGATATAAAAATCCTTATGATATCAAGAAGAGTTAGCATTTGAAAATCAGGTCAGTCTTACTACATATAAGAAAAGTAGCATATTAAAGTAGGTACATCGGAAATGTTCTCAAATGCCGCTACGGAATGTACCTACTCGGATACTCGTATCCATGGACGGACACGTTTATGCCATTAGGATACTATTTTAAACTTTCGCGATTTTCACTTATAGTTATTTTTACTTATTACGACAATTTTCTGTTAAAATTACCTCGATGATTCGACCACATTACAGAGGCCCTGGTCACGAGTAGACTCTACCACGGCCGCTACAATGTGATCTTTTGATCATCGAGGTCATTTTAGCAATAAATTGTCGTGATAAGTCCCGGGTGTAAAAATAACTATTTTACGCCTTTACATAATACAAAATGGTACCAACGATCTCCAGATGGTTATTGGTCCAAGATCCCGGAGTTGCCAGACGTTACTTATTTTCTCATGAGTAAAATATACGGGATAAGTTAGTGTTAGTATGTACTTTAAACATAGGCATACCTGCTACCTTGGGCCGACGGCCAATCTACAGATACCAGGTGCTAAAGGTACGTGAAAAGACTACTCAGTTTTCTTAATTAATCATGGCTGATTTTTATGTATCTTTTAGAGAATATTGTATTTAATACTGCCAGACCTTTCCCACCGGGTGGCACCTTCTCAAGCTTTTAGAAAAATTGTGTAATTTAACAAATTTGATCCTTATATATAGTATTCAGGGAATTATCTCAATGTTTCCTGGAAGCGGCCAGACAGCGGCCAAACATCTGCTACACTCAATCAAAATGTCTCGATAAGTAGTAAAAATAAATAAATTGTAACTTACACATACACACTTTGATTGAGTGTAATAGCCGTTTAATGAGTTTTATTCTAACATAACACAAAATAAAAATAATAAATAAATTACCCCAAATATAAATACATAATCCCGATATAGAAAACATTTTGACCTGAATTTATATTGAATTTATTTACGTAAGAGGATTGTCCTTATTTACAGTGTTGTGGTTTTCCGCTTGATAGCCCACCTTGTTGCGCAATTTATAAAGTTGTATAACTTTGCAGGGATCTATTGATAGAATGCTAAAAAAAGTATAGGAAAAAATTAAAATAACTACACGAAGGTGTGTGGCAAAATAAAATTACCATTCAAAAGTATGTCTAATTTTCTTATAAAAGTAACCATACATTTTTAATGACCCTACTCAAGTGAGTTGAAGGCAGGCAACTATACCTACCTACGAGTACAAAATTGTAAAGTCATGAAAACTGCGACTATTATTTTTTTCGTTTTTAACCATATATCCGTACAAATTTTGAAGTCGATACCATTATCCGTTGAAGAGTTCCGTCCTGCAAGAATTTCATTACCAGATTATTGTCTTGTCAAGTTGTCACCGGACTTCCATAAAGCCAAGTTTAGACCTACAAGAAAAATCGTGCAAGTTGAATTACATTGCGCGGCCGCAAAGCAAACTAGTTTGAAGTGGGCAAATCGAACGCTGCAATGTAAAGCAACTTGTGCGAATTTTCTTGCTAGTCTAAACTGGGCGTAAGTAGTATGTTTTGCAAATTTTGACACCTCAACTCAGAAATTTGCATACATGTTGAACGTTGCAAGTTAAATAAAAGTTTTATTGTAAAAAAAGAACCTTACAATTCTTGTAGTCGTCATAATTATTAACCGCACAGTCTGTGAAAATTTCGAGTGTGGATCTATTATTATGGTTCAAAATACACAACTACACAAGCCTCCGACAAGTAAACGGGCCGACGGACGAAGAGAATTTGCTTGCACCAAGGCAATTGTCAGTCCTCTCAACATTTTATTTCAAACGAAACAGAATATCGCATTTACGTTTCCCATTTTTCAACAGGTAGGTACTAAGAGTCTATGACTATGAATAAATATAATAGCAGATGAAGGTTATCGTACCCTGACTGTACTTAGAGTGTCTAACTGCCGATGTAGTATTTAGATACTTTATAGAAGATTCATTGTTTCTAATATTACTTACTTACTCCGTTGGCTCAGCGACCCGATGTGGATCTTGGCCTCCGATACGAGGTAGCAACAACGCGCCCTTTTTTCTACGTCCTTCTCCCAGTTTTGTGCGTGCAGAGCGCGCAGGTCCTTCTCCACTTCGTCTCTCCAGCGGTACCTAGGCCGGCCAACCGGCCGCCGACCACCAGGCCGTCCCGCGTACGCTCTCTTTACCGCCCTGTCTGCTGGTGCTGGCATTCTCTCAAGGAATCCAAGCCAACGGAGTCTTGCGGACTTAATTTCTCCCACGATGTTGGGTTCAGACACCATACCGTCCAGCTCCTGGTTCTTACGGATCCTCCAGCTGCCATCTTCTCTCTGTACTGGTTTATTTATGTATTCTGGCAAATAAAGTACTCTTATACTCTTATACTCTTATACTGGCCCCATAATCTTACGGAATATTTTCCTTTCTGCAACAAGTGGTTTAGTGGTCTTCTAATATTAATACAGGATTATTATAAATTGAATTAATAGTTGGTAAGATGTGTTTAAGCCAAAACAATAACAGGAGGACCAAAGTTACTGAGACGTAGCTCGGAAAATTGCCCGTATGGGCAGGGCACGTTGCGCGTAGAACCAACGACCGATGAGGAAATACTGCTCTAGGTTCTGAAGTGGCGACCGCGAACCGAAACACGTAGCGAAGGAAGACCCCCAACAAGATGGCCCGACTATCTGGTAAAGGTCGCAGAACCAATTGGCTGCGGGCAGCGCGGGACCTATCTTTGACTCTTTGAGGGGAGACCATTGTAAAGCAGAGGACATCTTTTGGCTGATATGATGATGATGATGAGAATGTGTTTTTTATATAAAAAAGTGTTTTTTTAGAGTAAGTCAACAAAGACTAAAAATTAAACGAGCGAGTCACTTTCTTTGTATCTGTTTTAATGTGCTTAAATAAGATAACAATCTTATATAAAAAAAAATTAGAACCTCTTCTTCTTTCTTCAGTTTTCTTACCGAGATATCTACCTAAGATTGCATATTATATGTATATGTACTTAAAACCATTAGCATTACCATATACGCGGAGTAGCAGGAGAATACCTATTAAATTTATATGTACAACCCCACGAGTTGTTGATATACGAGTTCTAATTGATTTATTATACCAGTCCAATCTCATTGTAATGACTAGTGTGTAAATTAATGGAATGTTTACTAATTCCAATTACAATAAATTGCAATTCATTAGTCAAATCAGAATTGACATACCTATGCAAAGATGTTTGTTAAGATGAAGATGTGCAATCTAACGTTTGATGGCAGAATGGAAACTGATACATAATTACTTTATTACGAAGGTAGAATTTATAAGTATAGTTGACCAAGAAATTCCTTAAACAATCTAAGGTTCAATATCAATTGTACGGATGAAAAAGTTAAAGACTATATTGGCACTTCCAGTCAATGTGAAATTTGAATAATTGTTATTTTCCCGAACCAAGAAATGCCACAAAAAATGGTAAAGCACTTTCTTGGTCGGCTACACTTGCTCATTTCGGTGACCTATCGTTTCGCCGAATTTAATTACGCAGATTTTTCTTTCTCAGACAACTATTAGCAGCCCTTTTTTTGGCCGAGTAACGTTTGGTATTATTTCGTTACGCTTATTATTTGTTTCGCCGAGTAGTTGGTAGGAAGAAAAGCGTTACGCAGAGTTACGTGAAGTCGATTATTTGTTTCGTAATTGTTTCAGTTAACTGTACAACTGTTGCATTTTTATACATTTAGTATAACATCGCTAACTAAAATTAACTGATTTTAATGACTATGTATACTGTTATCAAAAAAGTATGTATTAAGTAAGACAACATTGCTTAATTTTCAGCGAGCGAGCGAAGTGAGCGAGCAAGACGGTACGGTGCGGAAGCGACTCGTTTAGGTTAGGTTCAAAGGCTCCCGCATTAGCCTTTGGTGTTATTTTTTTTTTATAACTACCTAGAAAACCTCTTACCCACATAACAAATTCAATAAAACATTTGGGAAACATTAAACAACAAAATTAATATTACGCTTCATACATAATTGGTCGCCTTTTGTACCCCTGACCTTTGGGGATGATGATTTTGCGGAATAAATATATATTAATTTGGCAAATGATCCCACCGAATCTCATGCAGTTGGATTTTGAATTATTTGTTGAAAAAGTTGATATGATGATAAGTTGTTGTTGTTGTTGTTCGAGCAAATATTTAAAATGTGTAGTGATAAATACACTAAACGAATTTCTGATAATAGTTGTTCAGCTTACTGACTCATAACTCATAAGCCAACAAAAATAGCTGCTAAAAGTTGAGTTACGAAACGTTAGTCTGCGAAACAATACATCTACGAAAAAATCCATCGGCGTACCGTTACTCGGCGAAACGTTGTCTGCCAATCAATAATCTGCGTAAAAATTGTCGGCGAATCATTAGGTAACCACTCGTCCTACTTAAATATGGGCAAGTAAGGCGATTAGTTATTCGTATTTACTAAAGCGTAGCTGTAAGACGGAAAAGCAATAAACCGTTAATCGCTGCTGGAAAATCACAACCATGATACTATAAAATACAAGACATGAAGCAAATATGCTGTTTATATTATTCAAAGTATTCCTACAATGTGTCAAGAGAGTCAATGTACCTGCGTGTAAACGAGCATCGGCTTGGTTCGAACGACGTTCGTATCTAAAATAATATACTTACACCCTGTTCATGCATTATTCTGGTATGCGCGCTCATTCATCGTCAACCTCTCGAACACGGAATCCCAAAGCTAAAACATCGTTATCACTGTTCCCACTCCAATCTCGGGGCAATAAAATTTCGATGGCCCAAGAAAAACGGGGCAGCGCGATAACCATAAATTTGGGCCGCAACGGATGGGACAAATTTTTATAATGGGTCTCCCCCATTTGGACTTCGAGTCGCGTTAATGATAGCCTAACAGTTTGTTTTAACATCATTATAGGAGCGTATCAGACATTCCATCGCGGGTACCTGCGCGGGCGCGTACAGTCGTATACACATGTCGGCGACACGGCCCGATACGCACCGTTCCGATACCTCCCGCCCGATACCAATCGCACCGATCTCTGAGATATTTTTGTTGAATCTTTCTCTACTGGTAAAACAGATCAACTATAGAATATTAATTATGTGTGTGTGTTGCCGATTTACATTAAATCTAGCATCTACTTATAAAGCTAAAATACCAGTTATGAAGCTAATTTTGGTGGAGTAGGTAGGTTAAAAAAACTGTCTAACATCGTAATGCTTACGAAATCGTCAACCATCAACATCTCGGCGTATATACGTAGGTACCACTGAAAGGCACAGGCCTCCTCTCAAAATGAGAATGCTTGGGCCGTACACGTATCCAGTGCGGACTGGGAAATGGTAACACCAAACCGTTACAATTCAAGATGCCTAATATAAGTATTATAGAAGTAACAAAGTTTTTGAACCACCGATTAAGTTAGATTTTGATTCCAGAAAATACAGTAATAAATGTCGAAGTTTTCTACGTAATTTATATTGTATTTTAGTTTTATGTTAGAATGATAAGTTTTTCTTTTTTTTTATAATAATTATATAATTTGTGTGTTTTGTGTGGCCTTCCGTGATGTTGCTGTACTGTGGCCCGGCGGAAGACCAGTGCTGGTTTTTAACTAGCGACATGCTGAGCCGGGTCCCTTTTTGTAGCAGCACTAATATGTACCTACATTCCTATGTCTATGTCTATGTTTGTACTCTTATTTTTGCCTGTGTATGTGTTATTGTTGTTATAAAATAAATGTTTTTCTTTCTTTCTTTCTTTCTTTCTAATTTCCACGTAATCCTCAATAGTTAAAACGAAACTGGATTCTTAAATTTGAATCATTCGTCGGTCTGTGGACGTTTCGCGCAGGGCGGTCGCGCTCGGGCCCCGACCCGCGCCCGCGGCCATATATCCGAGGGACAGCTACACGCATTTACAATTACCTTATCTCACTTAAGGTAGGCTCCTGACATCACGCGACAAATATTCGTGACCATCGTTGATCGACGACCAAACTCCTGAGCCATTTGTGAACTTACCTGCTTTGAAACCGTTTTATTTTGTTCTTACCACGCGATAGGTAATGATTTTCATAAAATAATTCAAACGCGAGTTTTTTTTAAAGAACTGACCCGTGATTGACCCCTAACTTACCTGATGAATAGCGCTGACGAAAGGTTAAGGTATATTCACTCTAACACTGTAGAGCCCTAGGTTTTATCTATTTGGAAATAGGTACAGACGAAAGAAAGTTTAACTACATACCGACATTATTATTTACTAGGTACCTAGCTGTTGGCTGCGACTACGCTGCGCTGCGGGAACTACGCAATTTTCCGGCATAAAAGTATGCTATATCTATGTTAATCCAGGTTATAAACTATATGTGTGCCAAATTTAATCAGATACCGGCAAACCATTTTAGCGTAAAAGAGTAACAAACACCTATACCATACAAAATTGGCGTTTATAATATTACTAAGATTAATTTTAATTGAATGGAAGTTTAAATCTCATATTTTCACAACGTACCTTTTAAGTATAAATGAGCTGAAACTCTTAGCGCTTACCACTCGGCTTTGAAAAAGCAAATACTTCGCTTCTAATTGATGAGAGGGAAGCGAAGCGCTGCTCTCGGGATATGGGAAAAGAAATTGACATTTCAATAGCAAAAAAGAAAAGCAGGATTCACGATTGCACGCGTACCGCGGGTGATTTAGCGGGCCCGGGGCAGCGGCGCGGGCGCGGGGCGGGACGGGTTCCCATGGGAAAGCATCCGCAAATATTGACACTACAGAAACATGTTTATATGCACTTAATGCATCGCTCACCTTTTTACATTTATTTGTTTTGAACGCGCGAGGCAGACCGAGCGTCGGCCTCTTGTTTAAAAGTTGTTTTTGTCGTAATTTTGTTTAACAGGTAGTGTCTAATGGCGGTTATGAAATGATGATGTTGAGATTTAAAGGATGTGTTAGAATGTGAGTGAAATTATTAAGAAAATACTTTTTAACAGTTTTTAATGTTCACACTTAATTTTCTGTAGGATGGATAGGTACAGTGATTAGGTACCTTTGATGAGCTACCGAAAATTTTAATCGTGAGTAATAATGCTGAAATCCAGTGCTTTTTTAGAGTTTCGTAGCCAAAATGGCAAAAACGGAACCCTTATAGTTTCGCTATGTCTGTCTGTCCGTCCGTCCATCCGCGGCTTAGCTTAGAGACTATTAGTGCTAGAAACGGTCGTAAGAGTAGGCAAATTTTTATACCTAAAGTTGACTTTTCCGATTTGATTCTGTACGTACTATTAGTTATTCTGTGGTGGTGGTACGGGTTGGTTCGTCTGTACCTATGTAACTAAAAATCATATTATTCTCGGGATATGTGCGCCATTTTTAAATGTTTAAATCACTAAGTTTGTTAAAATTGCACAAGTTATTTGCGTACCTACCTAATTTAATTATACTTGTTAAAAACCTGCTTGGTTCGTCAAGGCAGACCCCGCGGCGAGGCAGTCAATCTCGAACTTTGCAAAACGTGTGTTATTTTTAGGGATCCGTACCCTAATAATGACGAACGGAACCACATTAATGCCTTTACACTGTCCGACCGTAAGTTACAGGGCTGTATCTCACGAATACCTATAGACAGACAGTTGAAATTTATACATAATATGTATTTCTATTGCCGCTACGACAGCAAATATTATGAAAACACACTGCGTACATTTCACTTAAAAAACGGGCTCTGCTGATACTGGATTTTAAAGATGCCACCGTTTATAATGTTTGCATACTCGTACCTACAAATTAGCACGGAACCCTCGCGCCTACACAACCATGCCAAATTTCAGCTTTCTAGAAACTAGTCCTAAGAGTTTTCTGAGCTCTACACCAAGGACAGACAAACAGACATGCAGGTGTAATTAAAAAAATAATAAAGCTACCTTTTTTTCATTTTGACTAAGGAGATCTAAAGACTACAATGCACTTAAAACCTCCGACCTAACTAGCTAAAACCTATCGAGTATTATTATAGTTAAATTATAGTTTTTGTGTTCACTTCAATTCGAAACTTCTTATGCTACTTCTTTCCTTTTAATTCTCGAAACCAACCACGGTCAAAAGAAATAGAATGCTGTTTGATATAAAACCAATTTAGCCAATAATAAATGGTAGTAGCCGGCGGCCTCAAGCACTCAAGTCCTTTGTTTTGATATTTGGAGGACGCATGTAACACCGAATCACTTAAATAGGTAAATATCGCGTTGATATTCAAAGAAAACATTTTAATTGATGAAGTCAGCATATACAGGTATTACGAATCAAAACCAAGTACGTCTTTACACACCCACGTTTTCGTCTTTCTTCAATTATTTTTATTCACTCTATCTCCCACGTTCCATCATTTCAATCGTTCAACACTCGATCGTTTTTCACTCATTCCTACATAAAATATAATATTTCGATCTCGACATCCTTCCTGCTATATCATATTAAGTAGTAGCTCTATCCCGCAGCTTTGCTCCCGTAGAAGAATATAACGTTAACTCTCTATTCCATGTAATGGTCAAAAATTCCATCTTAGTGCAACCTATATACGATCATCAAGGCATGTGTCCGCCAAATTTCAATTTTCTAGCTCCAGTGGTTTAGGCTGTGCGTTGTAGTCAGTCAATCAGTAACGTTATTCTTTTATACGTAGGTAGAATACCTAATCCGGAAATGTGTGTGTGTGTGAGACGGATTTCGATGAAATTTACACAAGTAACAGCATTTCAGGAGTAAAGCAAAGGCTACTCTTATCCTGATGTTTTAATAGAATAGAATAGAACGATAATAATCCTTTTCGATCCCGGATTCTCTCCCTGAATGCAACCACGACCAATAACAGCTAACCTAAAAATAAAAAAAAAAAAAATATCACGGGACAATTCACACCAATTGACCTAGTCCCAAACTAAGCAAAGCTTGTACTATGGGTACTAGACAACGGATAAACATACTTATATAGATAAATACATACTTAAATACATATTAAACATCCAAGACTCGAGCACAAACATTCGTATTTCTCACACAAATATCTGCCCCGACCGGGAATCGAACCCGGGACCTCAAGCTTCGTAGTCAGGTTCTCTAACAACTAGGCTATCCAGCCGTCTTAACCTTCATGTTTAATAACAGAACAAATTCGATAATAACTTTAAAAAGGATTGGCATTAGGTACATCTAATGCTCATTCTTTGCGCGACAGTACCTAATTATAACCAATCCATCATCGTGAGTAGTTAATAAATAACAATAAAACCCTAGAATCGTTCTATTGCTCGGCTAATAGCCGGAGTCGGCGTCGCGGTGTGAGAAGCGACGATATTGCGGTCAAAATAATGGGTCAAAATTACGTGTTCTGTCCTTGCCGTGACCATGTGGGAATGTGCAACCTATTGCGTCACGCGCCCCCTCATTATGTGTCGATGTGGATGCACAAATTATAGCCTGTTGCGCCTGGCACAAGGGCCGCGTCCGAGCCGAATGACTTTGATACTTTTTGCTCCAATTAAATTGTGTACCTACCATCCATGTGGAGCGGAAACTGAGGCGGTTGGAGGATAAAATATAATTGATATTTGATTAATCTCCTGGCGACCTCGCCTCGTTTAATTATTCTATGCGCATGCTACGGGTAAATAAACTTAATTGGGGCTATTTATTTCTATGGTCAAATAATAAGAAAATTAAAAAAAAAATGATGATGAATGATGGTTAGAAATAGTGAAATCCGCGCAAGAACTAAAGTCACCGGGAAAGCTCGAAGAATCGCCAGACTCTAGCGGCAGTGGGCAGGGCACATCGCTTGTAGAACTGATGGCCGATGGGGCCGAAAGGTTCTCGAATGGCGTCCACAGACCGGAAGACACAGTGTATGTAGGCCTCTAACAAGATGTAGCGACGACCTGGTTAAGGTTACGGGAACGTGATAGATGCGGATGGCACAGGACCGATCTATTTGGCGAGCCGTGGTGGAGGCCTATGTTCGTGGACGTCTTTCGACTGAAATGATGATGTAATTTTATGGTTTGAGATCCTACGTGTCAATTCACATCTCTATAGGTTATTTCTTTACAAGTTATCGAGTTATAGTCGATGAAATATTGACGTTGAATATTTGTACGAAACTCTCCCTGCAAAATCTCTTTATGAAATTCTTCTGCAATTAGTTTGTGTTAGTTAGCTAGCAAAAGAAAATACTTGCCACATTATGATGAAACATGCCACCAAGATCAGAGGGTTAATCGGAACCAAGGATGATATAGACTGGATTGGCAGTCGCCATAGTACGGATCGGCCGCGGTTTTTGTAGTTCGATTATTAAATCTAGATGGCGCTGAAATATAGCCAGAGGCTTTGAAGGCAAAACAATAAGACTACAGATATTTCATATCACTGCAAATGTATTATTATGCAATATTTTTGAAAAATAATACATTTGTAGTAATATGAAACATTTGTAGCCTTATTGTTTTGCCTTCAAAGCGTCTGGCTAAATTTCAGCGCCATCTAGATTTAATAATCGAACTACAAAAACCGCGACTGATCCGTACTATGGCGACTGCCAATCCAGTCTATATCATCCTTGTCGGAACGTAGAACAATCTCAAGGATTTTCAAGGCAATAAAAGTTGTGAATCAGATTCTTCATCTCTCAATATGGGAAAAGTAAGGTCCAGTAGGAGATAGACAAAGCAAGTAAACCGTAGAAATGTATGAATGAACCAATGTATGCAATCATTATACAATTATGGCGGTCTTTCATACAATTTATTAATTGCTAGCAACATAGCACCAAATTATTTATATGTAATTCCAGTAAACGTTGAGCAAATTTGACACATCTATTTAAAAACTTGGCCTTTTCTTGCTTAAAATCAGAGGTGTATTGTTTCGCCTAAGCGCTCTCAGTCACATCCACCATCTCCTTCTACCCTCCTTCAAAAGTATTTTAAAGAAAGAAATGCTGAATGCGTCTGTGATTACAAGCGCGTTAGAAAATATATATCCTCGAGGTTGTATTGGTAGGGAGCATCAAGCATGGTTTTCTTTAGAGATGATTCCGTATTCCTTCTTCTATACAAGGAATGGAAGAAACTGTAGATATAAATTGTTGAAATCTTAATTACTTACATTAAGTCACAAATCAATATTTCAATGAAAGTTTGATTTAATACCCTAGATATAATTTTGTGAGTCGTGAGAGGCAGAACTACGGTCCGCGCCATACAATATGTGCGCTACCACGTGACCCTCCCGTGACACAATGTATGGCGCAACCGAAATTCTGCCGCTCACAACTCACAAAATTACGCTCGTGTGGCCTCACCCTTAGGGTTTTTAATTCAAAATGTCACACTTTTAACGCAGTACATCGAACATCGGCCAATTTATGGACACGACATTCATCTACTTCAATTTAAAAAATCCCGTAAATCCTTAGATGGGTGTTTATTTAAACTTGACCAAATATTTTGAATTAATTTTAAACACCTTTTTCAACTAATATTTGCATGTTGGTGGCAAATTCGTCTAATGTTATCTGTACTAAAGTATAGTTTAATTACTTTAATTGCACGCTATTTAGGGCTCAGCTATGTCTTTGTATTCCTGAACCGTCTCAGTTGTCGCATCAATTTTTTTATAACCATCATTTCCCGTATAGGCATAATACAACCAACACCGATAAAAAATCGATTCTCGCGCTGAGATATGTGATGTTTAAGACATCAAAAACAATTATTATTGTCCAACTGGACTTATCCTTTGAGTTATTTATCATTATGATGTTGATCACAAAAGGAGAACAACATGGAATAACTTATTTAAGGTACCCAATCCAAGTTAGACCTTGTATGTTGGGGGTGAAACACATTTTTCGTGTTGACGGGAGGATGCATGTAGCTTGGAGCGATTTCAATTTGGGATACATGAATGCATGCAAGTTTTAGACGGTTTATGGCTTCGTGGGTGGCTGTGGGCGTGGCGGCGTCTATCCCCCTCGCACCCATTCCACACCCCAACTCCGTCTCACGAAGCCGCTCCCACAGGACCGTTCTTGTTAAGTTATTTTTTGCCCCTTGCTTAAGGAATGGTCAGACGGGCAAATATTTACTCACGATTTTGAAAAACTTACTAGAAGCTCTTACAATTGAAAGAACAATGACTTGTAGTTAAGTTCGAGGATCAGTAAACAGATTATTAGGCAAATACGAACAGATAGTAAGGATTCTTGTCCCATCGCAAATGCTATGAACCAGGATTGGGTACATAACTGACCTACTTCAAAACTAAGGAAAGCTTGTGCTACTTAAATAAGCTCACTAAGTACTAGACTATTCGGTTGTCTATATGTAGTAGCCAACTAATCAGCTGCGGTTACGGCCAGTTGAATCATTTAAATACCTACCCACCTTTTCACAAATATCTCAATATTATCTAATATGCCAAATGCCTGTCAAGGCAATCGAAGGAATTTAACACTAAGTCATGCATGGTTCAAATAGTTCGACAGTAAAGTAACTCCTCGTACCTTATAATGTTCTACTCTCCTCTCTTATGTATCACACAGAAATAATTACCTCTAAACTTTTTCTTTCATCGAAACGTCATCTCATCATCAAAAGATGTTAGAGGTGGATGACGTGCCTGAAAATTATATAAACCAAATCACTAGACTTCAGTGAATAATAGTATCCCATAGCCCTTAACGTCAAATCCGCCAACACTTTTCAATACTTTTATTTTTAGGGTTTTATTAAACCCTCACCGCAATGTAATGAATGAGAGTTGGATTACATTTGGAAAATCTGTGTCTGCTTATGCTTCTATTTATTTCTGACATCGTAGCTTAAAATCGAATGATTCGATTTCAACACGGTTTTTGTTTGGTAGCTGGTTAAAGTGAGAAGTCTTTTTTAGATTTGTTTGATTAAAATTAATTAAACAGGTTTATACTCAGTTATTTCTTTATGTCAAAGATTATTTTACCTATATTCAGTTCACTCACTTTAAAATGCCTTTGCAAAGTTTAATTTATGTAGGTAGGTGTACTATAAGAAGTAACTTTTTATGTTCCTTGGACTTAAAATATGTACAAGTCTTCTCCCAAATTTTTAGTCGTCACTTTCTGGAGGCTGGCGGTGAAGGCAAAGGGAGGGCCGGACCTCACGCGGGCTTGGGTCAGATAAAGAAATTATCCACTTTCGACTAACGAGCGCTTCGAACGCCGTAATATTCGTAATTGGTGCCCTGTCCGGGTCCCGCGCTGATTCATTCCGGGGATTCGGCATTCGATATGCGATAGATACAAAGCTTCAGGCGTTGGCCAGGATTACCACTACCAGGTTGAGTTTAACAGCCAGAATTTTAAAGAAAATTACGACATTTTGCTTTGCTGACTGTTTTATTATTATTATTTTAGACGACCAGATGGCCTAGTGGTTAGAGACCCTGACTATGAAGCTTGAGGTCCCGGGTTCGATTCCCGTGTCGGGGCAGATATTTGTATGAAAAATACGAATGTTTGTTCTCGGCTCTTGGGTGTTTAATATGTATTTAAGTATGTATCTATCTATATAAGTATGTTTATCCGTTGCCTAGTACCCATAACACAAGCTTTGCTAAGCTTACTTTGGGACTAGGTCAATTGGTGTGAATTGTCCCATGATATTTATTTTTATTTATTTTATTTATTATTTTACTTAGTACTCTTTGTCGGTCCTTTACTAAATGCTCCTTTCATCCACTCAAAGGTTGATTGGTAGAGATCCCTTAAAGGGATAAGTTCGCCTTTGTATTTCAACGGTTGTCAATAATTTTTTTTTCCTTATTTTTGTACAATAAAGAGTTTACATACACACTTACATTTTAAGATTTATCTATTAAAAACCGGCCAAGAGCGTGTCGGACACGCTCAAGATATTGTTCCGTAGCAGGTACGAAAAAAATCTTTACATACTTTATTAATGTGGTTGTTTTGGTCCCAACTCCCACCGCGCGCTAGGGTTAACAGCGCGATGTACCTAGAATTTCAACGTCGGCGGTACAGCGCCATCTATCGGCGAATCGGGTAACTAATCTATCTGCAGTCTACTAGAACTAAGTAAGTATGATGTTGATGGTTTTTCAGATGTAACTCTTTATTATATGAACCGATTTCAATTTTTTTTTTATTTGATAGAAGATACTGTTAGCGTGATCTTATATGTATAGTACTCAAAGAAAAGAAAATGCTTGCATTGGCGGTTAAATTACAATCTTAGTTAAGAAATATTTTTTTACAAAAACTTAAAAACTGCTCAACTGATTAAGTTGAAAATAATTTTCCCAGAATTTTTTTATTAAGTTTACCTTACGTGATTTTTTTCATATTTTTTAAACGTGCAGTTCAAAAGTTAGAGGGGGGACACATTATTTTGAACTTTCGGAGTGAATATCTCCGAAAATATTCTCTTTATCAAAAATGGTTTTAGCAAACCCCTATTTATTTTCTAATACCTATCCAATGATACCCCACACTATAGGGTTAGTCGAGAAAAAAAAAATCACCCCCACTTTGTACGTCTATGGGAATACACTAAAAAAAATTTTTTTTTTTAACCACTTTGTCGGCGTGAGTGATATATATATTCATGCCAAATTACAGCTTTCTAGTAAGTACTAACAGTCTCTGAGCATAGCCGCGGACGGACAGACAGACAGACAGACATGGCGAAACTATAAGGGTTCCTAGTTGACTACGGAACCCTAAAAATGAAACAATATTAATAAGCTGTTTTGTTTGTTTTCTTCATACATAGGTACACAAAAGCTCAGACGTAATAAAAAATCTGACATGTATACATAAACAAATTAGGAAAAGAGAATTTCCATTCTCACAATCACGACGTCTCCTTCACAGCAAAGGGGTAGGCAGAGACTATTGTTTCCATCTGAGCTACGATCCTGACGTACATCTTTCGCTTCCACAACACTTATCAGTCGGTTCATATATGCTCGCCGGTGAAAAGGATTTTTTTTATCGATATAAGCCGTCTTTGAATACCTTTTGAATACAATTTGTCTTAGCTCAAAAATTGACATTGTGGTTCCTTAGAACCAATAACTCTACCTTCATTCTTTCATCATTTTAAAACACTTTGTAGTATATTATAGTACACTGAGAGAAAATTCTAGTTTAGGTAACCAGAATAAAATTAACTTAACCAGATTGTCATGTAATATATACAACATCTAGACTGTTTTTTGAGTATATTAGAAAAATCTAGTAATAGCTTAGAGGATTATCTAGCACACTTAAACATAATTCTGGTACACATCATTAAAATTTTGTTCTCTTTGCAATACCAAAATGTACTTACAAATAACTTTAAGTAGGTATTGTTTACTAAAATGTATTTACTAGAATATTCTGGTATTTATTAAAACACGATTGTTTGTTGTTAAAAGTCAATCTGGTAAATATAACTTAATTCTGTTTCTTTATACTAGAATAATATTTACCATACGTTCTGGTAGTATTGTTATCTTAATTTTTTACAGTGTAGATGGGTGTATTTTCAGAGCGACTTTTTTGGACGTCCCAAGTCAATTAAAAAAAAAACCACTCAAAAAATTAAAACCACACAATTTTATATACATTGTACACAATATAATACAATGAGTTTTAACATTACAAACATTGTTGACTTCAATTAAGACTGCATAAAAAATATCCAAATCTTAGAAACACTAACTGCAGTAAGTCTGTGAGGCCTGTCCCACACGCGGTTTTGTTGAATCAATTGAGCATAACTTTGTGTCTATGTGTCACTTTTCGACTTAATATATATCAAAATGAAGGTAATTATATAACGCATTCGATTATAACTTTTGTATACTAAATAAAATTTTATTTAAAAATAGGTTGGCCATAATGTGTTTGTCCCACCTCTAGCTACCAATATTACCTTGCGCAAATACCTGCTAATATCTCATCGGTGAAGGATCATATCGCCATTTTCACATTTTTGTGGAAGAGTACGTTAGTTGTGCTCCAGTTGTCACGTAGAGTGGACGTCCTACTACTGAGTTTTGTGTGCCTACCAAGGTGAGTCTTTCGCGCGATGTATTTTGGTTCGCTTAAAAGTAAATTCCGTGGATTCCTGTTGTACGATATATAATGGTTTTAATTAAATAGTTAAATTTTTATTTACTAGTTGACTTAGTCCTTATTTCACAGTAAAGAGCTTATATTAATCATGTATATAGTTTAGCAGTAATCGCAAAAATACCTAATTGTCGTAATCCTCCGTGGCGTAATTTCGATGGCATTTTTGTCCATCGAAATTACAGATATGGCAGCGAAATTACACAACATGACTTATCTCGCAAAACACACGAGTACACCTCGACGTTTCGACCACATTACAGTGGCCGTGGTCACGAGTAGACCTCTAGTCTGTATTTACGTGACCACGGCCACTGTAATGTAGTCTAAACGTCGAGGTTTCATTTACCAACTGTTTATTTTTTCTGAAACTGTAAAATTTTCAGGATTGTTATAAAACAAACCTTACATAACCTAACCTACAGGATAGTCCTAAAATATATCCTAAATAGTTTACAGTTTCAGAAAAAATAAACAGCTGGTTACATTAATAATAAGTTTGTAACCATGTTGATTGTGATATTTTATATTAATAATGACACATTCGAAATTATATAATATTTCTCACGTATTGTTCCTAAGAAAAACTTAAATAAATAGTTTTCCACTTTATTTTAATGTTTTATTAATCTAACTATACACGAATATGTACACGTACATAAATTTAATTATAGTTACATACATAAATCATAGTAATGGTTTATAATTTTGTACTTATTTCCTATGTAATTAATAAAGACGTAATTTCGCTGTCACTATAGTAATTTCGATGGTGCTTTTTTTTCAATGTCGAATAACTACTAAATTATTGACTTTAAATTGGGGCCTTTTATAGCATTGAAATCCTAATCCGAAGGAGTATCTCAACGAGTGATCAATTTCACCAAAAGTAAAAAAAAAATTTTGCCCACGGAAATTACGTAAAAAAATTATTTCAAAAATCCACCCAGATATTTCGTAGTAATGCGGAAAGAAATAATATAAAGCACAATATTGTAACACCATTTAAAAATTATCAATCACTTTACAATCAGCAACAGAAGGATCTAAACAGTCGAAGAGCTTAAAAAATTTCCCCCATTTTTCTCCGACCGGTGCCACTTGCTTCCGATTCATCTGTGCTACTTCCTTGACGTCACCCAACAATTTTTTGCATTAATTTGTGGTCTTTCCCTACGCCTCTTTTCTCCAAAGCCTTCACTCCTAGACCATTTTGACCCACGAAAATACGAGATATCGTAACGACGACTACAACAATAGAGTCGTGTGTTGTCATTTTGAATTGTTTATATCTAGTTACTTTACCCTTGCTACTTACTGTACATATGTAGTTATATCAATTTACAACCTAGCCACGAATGACTAAAATAAAAAGATTTCACATCAAAAGTAATGGCTTAAAGGAATTATTTTACAAACTTTAATTTAACTTGCAGTGTTTGTTTGCTCGCTTTTAGTGATCGGCTCGACTTAAAATTTGGTACGAATATGAAATTTGGATGACAAAACCTTACATGCCAAATGAAATTTTAATAGAAAGTCGTTTTGCCAGGCTAAATACCTATAGTTAGTTTTAACTAAATCATCTTCATCTCTGTATACCTACCTATGTTCCACTACAGGACTCAGGCCTCCAGCCTATAAACGTCCCACTGGTCCCGCTACAGGGCACAGCCCTTCTCTCAGGATGAGAGGGCTTGGGCCGGGGTGTGTTTTACAATACCGAAGTACGAAAGACCGAATGTATTAAAACATCGAATGGGTCAAAAGACCGACACGATTTTTTTCTGAAACCGTAAACTTTTCAGAATTTATTAAAACGGCATCATACAGAACCCATTAGGTTAGGTTAGGTTTGTTTTATAACAATCTTAAAAAGTTAACGGTTTCAGAAAAAAATCGTGTCGGTCTTTTGACCCATTCGATGTTTTAATACATGCGGTCTTTCGTACTTCGGTATTGTAATACATACCCTTGGGCCGTACTTCCCACGCGAGTACTGTGCGGATTGGGAACTTCACACACACCATTTAATTTCTTCTTAAGTGTGTGCAGGTTTCCTCATGATGTTTTCCTTCACCGTAAAGCTCATGGTAAATTTCAAATGTAATTTAGCTCGAAAATTCCGAATAACTCAGAGGTGCGAGCCTGGGCTCGAACCCACGACCCTCTGCTTGAAAGGCCATAACCACTAGGCTTCCACAGCACTATCTAAATATAGTTAATTCAAACTAAATACTTACCTGCTATAAATTTTCAAAAGTAATAGGGTTAAAATAAGATGCATCAACATCATGTATGACCCACATGCACCATGTTTTGATGTTTGTATAATGAGTGTAGGTGTCGCCTTCTTTCAAAACATGAGTCACCTAATGAAGAACTGAATCACGCATAACCGCTAGCTCCTAACGTTTCACTTAAACATCGATAACACCTATTGTCCGAACCAAGGTATGTAGCGCCTGGCGCTTACAAAAAAATGTTACAATTATCAACAAAATGAGGAATTTTGAGAAAGCTGGAGGAATTTGAAACTTGAGCAGTCGAAGCAGGGAGTTGTATAGTTTTTTGGATGTGCAGATTTACTGTTGGTTTTGTTAAGTACCTGGGGCAGAAGCGTCCTTTTTGATGCCGATGGCGCTACGCAGACAATGGCAGTAATCCAGTGCAAGGCAAACAAACTGCCTTAGCATTACACCGCGACAATAAAAATGGTGATCGCGAATGGAAAGTTGACAAAGGAACTTAAGATACTGCAAACACGCACTTTGAGAAGTATGCGATTTACGGTACCTTTTTATCGTGTGCATCATGTTATTGTGCCATTGTGGTAAGACTTAATTTTATATCCAGTTACTTTTGGGTGACGCATTATTTATTATCGTTTATTGCGTTATGTTTATCGGTGGTAATTATTTCGTTTATTACCGTAATAAAATTACATTATGCCATGTGGTTCAGGTAAGTAATTATGCTGTAGGTAGGTACTAAAGTAGGTTAAAGAAAAGCATAGCATCATCTACATTTTTTTGTAATTTTCAGCTTCTATGTCATATATATGTGCATAACATAGGTTTATAATTAATTATGTAAGTACATATACGTTTGTGTATACCGTCTGAGATGGAAATTCTGTTCTTCTAGTTCAACTCTACCTGGGCTGGCCTTGAGTCACAATACTCGCAATATATCTAATAGACTACACAGAATCTAGGATGATTTTTATCATAAATATCCTAGGCAGAGGTAACCTTAGAAGAGTAGGGTTGTCACATCTGGCGGTAACTAGGTACTTTCTATAGTAGGTAAGAGATCATCTAAAATTGAGTCACACTTTTAGGGTAGAATATCTGGCGGCTAGTAAAGTTTAGTCACGAGCTTTAATTTGGGACCCACTTAAGGTAAACATTCCTGTCATATTGTATAGGATTTCAAGGATATTTTTCGAAATGGGTCCCAAATTAAAGCACGTGACCGTACCTATATAAATAAATAAATAAAATAATTTTCATTCTCATAGTAACAAAAGTATTGGACGGGAGACGGGATCTAAAAATAGTCAAAATAGTGTGACGTAATTTATGAAAAACGAAAGTTGCAAATCTGAGCAATTAATTCTACTGGTTGAGGCAAGTCAGAAAAAGGAGTTAAGTACTGAGTTTTTGTTAAAATTGTCATTTTCAATACAAGTTCTTTGCTAACCGTGGTTTTTGCTAGCTGTACCTACTTGCATTGTTATCCTATCTACTTATCCGTACCACATTTTAAGCCAATTCGATCACTACAAGCGGGTGAAATTCGACTAGCAAGATTTGGAAAAAAACATTGCGATTTTCTAGTGATGTGATAAGTTTTTATATTCTACTAAAACAGATTGCATTTGAAGTTACATCAAACAAAATATAACAACAATCACGCCCACGGAATGCCAATTCGATGACGCATGAGGTATTTTTTTGGGGGCACTTGTCCACCGTGCTGGCGTGGTTAGTGCGGCAGTTACAGCGGTGCTCACGCATAAAACCAAACGCCCTTTTGTAGCCCAACTAAGCGCCATCACAAAAAAGTACCGACGGAAGTAAACTCACAAAGCAAATGCCAACGAGCAAAAACTGGACAAAAAAACTGCATAATGCGGCCGAGGTCCAGAGGCTGTGTGGCCTGACCGCTCTTGTAAAATTTATAACAGCTCTATTTTGTTTACCTGCTTGACTCCGCTTTTATTTTGTCCCGTAATTAGAGGCACTTGACGATGAGTTATTAATTTATGGGCCACAGTTTCGCCCGAGTTTTTATAGAGGTGCTAAAACGTTCGTCAAGAATCCTTTGTTTATATCCAGGTACCGGAGACTATTGTGCCTGAGACGCTTAATTATATTGCGTGAATTACGTTAAATTCAACAGGCTTAGATAACTTTTGACGCAACGCAATACTCGTACCGTGGTTTACAGCGAGAAGCAGACAACTGTTCTGCTTTTTTATGGTGGGTGGGTGTTAAGCACTGGATAAAATAAATGCCTGAGCAAAATCGAGCAGCGCGTAGTTTTTCCGTCGATAAGAGCGTGAATCTTAATTAAGCACTGGATTCCCAAATATTAGGTCATTTTCCAGTTGAATTTGAAGAACATAAGTCTGTTTTTTTTTATGTTTCTTATCTTAGGTAATATTCTTGTACCTATTCCCGTAAGAATTATTTTTACTATTGTCTCCGTGGGTTTAAAGCTAAACTATTTCAAAATGTGTCCCGTCGACATTAGTGTTTATGAAGCTTCTGACAGGATTGCGGCCGAATTCTGAAACTATAAATAAAATTAAGTAGTTATTTTTATTAGAGCCTTACAATCAATGTAAACAAACCATAATTCTCTTTTAAATTAGGTGCGATAACAATTTTCCATCTTTATCGAAATACATGCACAACACTTATGCACGTAAAGCGAGCAGGAACAGTTTCAAGTGGCTTAGGTATAGCCCAGTAAAAAAACTTCGTCTAAGTAAAACTACCTTCTATTTTAAATTAAAATAAGCAATAAAATAATTTAAAAAATAAAAATTTATCGAAGTATAGTCGGGATAAGAAAAGGTTCGTCACTTTTCGACTCTATGTCAACGAATTAAGGTCAAAAAGTGACGAACCTTTTTTACCCCGACAATACTTACCTACCGGTGTATATTGTCATCTTCTTCTTCTTAAAGTGCCACTCCATTACCTGCTGGAGATTGGCCGTTAGCGCTGAAAAATTTTCCCTGTCAGGAACAGTTGCTCATATAATGTCTTAGATATATACAAATTGAAATATAATGTAATGATTTGAATGATGCAGGGAAGTCTGCGTTCCCATATACTTCACTGTTTTAAAGTGTGAATTTGAAAGTACGAGCGGAGTTAAGATGCTTAATTTCAATTTCATAACATATGAAACCAATCCTTTTCTACACTAACAAACAAAAATAAAGGGTAACTATCCATGGCAATCTACGTAGGTACAAACTGATGCTTTATTATTGCTCGTCAATAAAGTGGGTATATTTTGAAACGTTTTCCAACTTCCAAACAGAAACTACCAATTTACAAAGTACCAACCTATAAATCTGCTTATCGCAATTTCATGTTCAGCTCAAAATAAACAAAGAGAACTGAAAGACGAATGGCAATTTAAAACCAATTATAAAGTTATTAAAGAGAGTACATTCCTGAGAGCCGCCTACGGAGCGGTTGGTTTCTGTTGGAATCCGAGCCTTCACTAAATGATTACTGCCTTTTTCTTTTTGTACGCTCCTCTAATAGAAACGTTGAAACATTATGACTTTAATGTTATGGAACTAAAAGTTGGATGGGCTCAAAACCGGCTTCAATACTGATATATATTTAGTTATATTTACTTCTGTAAATAATTATTTGGTTTGATAGCTTGAGGAACTCCTACTACTCAGGCTAATAATTGTACAATAAATAGAAGCAAACTATTGTCCCTGAGTACCTAGTTAGTCCAACAATTTTGAGGACATGGACGAACTACTTCCAACAAACCAACCTTAGTTTTTTTGTCCGTTTTATACTCTTTAAAAGTTGTCGTACTTTAAAAGAAAATTTTCTCTGTTTCATCTGTGGATGTTGACATTTTACGGCATTCAAATATGGACACAAATGACACGCCAAAATGCTACAGAGTCGCAATGTAGTAGGGCAACGTCATAAATAAGTGATCACTTTTGTACCTTGTCAATTTAACGTCATGTTTGAAAAGCCATACGAAATTATGTAACGACTGAAAGCGTCAAGGTACAAAAGTGATCACTTATTTATGACGTTGACTGTACCTAACCCACATCGTATTATATTAGTAAATAATTTTCAAAAAATCGGCTTTTTTTTTCTCATCTATTTGCTCTTCATCTTTGACATAAAACTTCGTGACATCAGAATTCAGCATATTATTTAAGTAACTCACGACGAGAACTAAATTTGGCCGCACATGAGCCCGCAGCTATAAAAATATGAATTCAACAAGTGCACCAAAGTTATGCGCATAATTACAGGCTGTTTTATCAGTTGTTTCCACATCGGGCAGCGCTGTCGCCCGCTTGTCTCGGCCAGCTACACCTGTGACCTGAACCGACCAGCGCAAGCGCACGCGCTAGGGTTGTCAGAAAAACTACAGACCAGTGTTTTTCAACGAGGATGGGAAAAGAGTTGCAGTTACTTCAGAATATTCTCGTTACAATAATGTACTTACTTAATATTTGTAAAATAAGAAAATTCTGCTTTTTCTAGCGTGTATTGTATTGTTTATTAAATGCAATTTACATGTAAATAGGTACAACTCAATCATAGGAAACCCTGAAGGGCGCAGCATTTTTGAGTGAGAGAGATTAATATAATAAATTGATATTCTAGAATGAAATGAAGATTTAACAATAAAAGGAATCAAAACATAAAATTACAAAATAATTAATAATAATTTACAATAAAAAATAACAATATTTAACTATAGAATAATAATCATGCAAGTAATTATATTTGTTTGTGTTTTAAATGCGCCCAATATTTTTTTAGGCTGAAAAGGTCCGCGCCATGAAAGAAGTAGAAAAACACTGCATACAATTTCTTCGTGTGACCATGATCAATTTTTGCAATAAAGCGGAGATTAACCGTACGCCTATTTCGTGGAAATTATACATTTTCGTGGAATAAAGCCTAGCCATGATCAAATTCGGACCCGTAAGCTAACTTAGGTATATTCGAAAGTCACGCCGATCCATTGCTCAACCGCTGCGTAAAAGGAGGACAAACCAACAAAGGTACCTACATACGCTTTTTACCAAATCAAAAATATTTTTCTGACGTCAAAAGTACCTCCTCACAATAATAGACAGCCCTACAGAAATTACTAGCACCACGCAGACTAACGTGGCACTATGCCGGTTTAAGATGAAAACAATTACACCGGGCCTTCGTCGAGCACGCAATGTAACCGCGCCACATGCTATGCGTCGTTAAAAATAGTATCTCCCATACAAGTACACAAGATTCAGGTTCTCCACGACACCTGTAGACGAATGTGCCATTTACATTGTAATGCACGCTTTACTGCCTAACCTGTTCGATTAGGAGGAGAATGCTGTCCACATGCATTGCTGAGGCTCACAGACGAACTATTGTTGATACTTAATGCATATTACATACGGAACATAAAAAACAAATGGAAATGGAACGTCTTCGTATCAGAATCGATGTTACTAAAACACGATAAGTGTTAATATCAAACGCCACCATGACTAATGTTTTTATCCCGCTGTTATGCACCCCAAAATAGTGCAATGACTTTATTCTTTTTACGATATTTTATTAAACTTGTAATGTTCATACGTAGATCGTCTTCAAGTCTTGCCAGTCGCATTACACACCCTTCGAACGACCGGATTGATTTGAAATTCAGGCGGATAGATAGAATGATAACCTAAGTAGGTACAGTCAAATGCATTTTTTAGATAACGTACATCTGCCACGTACACGCGACAGTGGCGAAACTCCGTTCGCTCCCTCAAGAGAAGTTGCTAAATTTAACAGAATTATGGCACACCCTCTCACCACTTCTACTGTCTTTTCTGTTCTATGGTTTTAACAATTGAATTAAATGTATTCTATGTGCGTCGGTACGGTACACGCCTTGTACACGCCGACCTATTTGGCATATCGTCACTACTTTGAAAATATCTCGTATCTCAAATCAATATGTAAACCAAACTGAACTTTATTGCACTCTCAGTAAAGTTCAATTAGCCAGATTATCGATTTTGAGATACGAGCTTTTTTCAAAGTAGTGACGATATGTTTGAACGCGCAACGCCAAGTCCAATGGATGTTTGGTTTTTAAAATCACTAAAACTGGCAAGTTGATTGCTTGCTCCAGCACAGTAATTAATGTTGTATTTATGATCGGACCTTAGGACTTTAATGGATACACACATTTTATGGAATGCACTTAAGAGTTTATTCAATATTTTTTTCTGTTTTCTCTTTGAACATAAGACATGAGGCTACCGTGAGACTCACTCAGCGAATAAACGATAATTCACGTCTTTAATCGAGTTTAGCTCGACTGTTTCAGACTAATTCGTAGCCCTTTCTCTAGAAGCATACGCCACTCTTTTTTCTCTTTTTCTTTTTTTATGGTTTCAAGCAAACATCTGTACCTAGAACCGAAAATGATACCAACTTATATTGACTCTACGTAAATAACTTTACAGGCTACATGTTTAACACAACGCATGTAAGGAGCCCATAATATCAACTTCCAACTTCTACAAGCTTCAGACGTAGGTACTAAATGAGATATTAACGTCACAGTACTAATAACAAAACACACATTGTTAAAAGAGACCCATTTTCAGATGTGATAATAACTGACGCCTGAACGCGAGCTGCGAACAAGCTGTCGAATCAAATTGTTATTTAGGACGTATATGCGACGTGATTTCAAGTGCTATAAAAGTCGCGCTAGAAATTTTACATGGCTATCTTAGATTCTTTGTCAATTGAACCCTCAGAACTAGTAATCAGAGGAATAAAAATGTGTGTATGTGTGTACTTATGTAAAACATTTCACATTTACATGTATGTCAAAGGCGAACTTATTCCAGGAAAAATACAAAAAAATGAATGAACCGAAGAAAAAATTGTAAGCTAAAGAATAATAATATGCCTAAAAAGTCACATGTTTATTTTCCCAGCTCAGTCCGTAATGAAGTTAATCACTAATAAAATGGGCAATTGCAGAGACAATGGTTCAAAAGGATTACATTTCATTGGTGAATACCGTAATTTACTGAAACCTGAAACAGCAACAGGCGAAGAGTGGCGAAATTGATTGTGGAAGGTAATAAACAAACAAATAATAATTATACCCGGTTATCAAGCGGGCAGTTTGGTGGCTACCTACCTAACAGTAGTGATTGTGCAATACAAAATATCCAAGTGTCGACGTTGTAGCTATATATACCTATGGGAACTCCAAAATTTATGTGACAACCCAATTTGAAAAAAAGTATTTTATTGACATTGCACATCACTAATTTTAGGTAGCCACCTAACTGCTCGCTTGATAACGGAGTATAATAATAATAAAAATAAAAATCATGATATCGTTGGACTCCCAAACTAAGCAAAGCTTGTACTATACATAGGTACTAGACAGCGGATAAACATTTAGATACTTATATAGATAAATACACTCATAAATACATATTAAAACATCCAAGATTCCAGCACAAACATTGGTATTTTTTATACAGGTATTTCGACCGATCGCACCCGGTACCTCAAGCTTCGTAGTCAGGTTCTCTAACCATTAGGCTATCCAGTCGTCACACAAACGATGTCTATTCCTTTTATTAGTTCTGTGATTGGACTGGCTATGTTTATTTAGGTAAGCAATAAGAGTTTGTGCGTGCATGTTGTGAGTATGTGATTGATCCCGGCGGGGCGGGGGGCAGTGACCGCAGCACCAGGTGCGTGCGGCCATCGACACCATAACATTAATAACCCGTCGAGCCTCTAACAAATGCACTCTTGAGGATCACATGCACTTCACATTCACACATGGCGCGAGGAAACGCGGCTTAATCGAGAACGTCTTATACCTACCTATACAAGGTGATTTTTTCATCGCCATCCAATTTTCGATATTATGTCATTTTAGTATAGTAAACTGTCTTTTTTTTACTAGCTTTTATTTAACTTGCAAATGTATGTAAGCATGCAAGTCGAGGAAACGCGGCTTAACCTAGAGCGCCTTTTACTATACAAGGTGATTTTTTCATCGCCATCCAATTTTCGATTATGTCATTTAGTATAGTAACCTGTCTTTTTTTTACTAGCTTTTATTTATCTTGCAAATGTATGTAAGCATGCAAGTCGAGGAAACGCGGCTTGACCTAGAGCGCCTTTTACTATACAAGGTGATTTTTTCATCGCCATCCAATTTTCGATTATGTCATTTAGTATAGTAAACTGTCTTTTTTAGGGTTCCGTACCTCAAAAGGAAAAAACGGAACCCTTATAGGATCACTTTGTTGTCCGTCCGTCCGTCCGTCCATCTGTCTGTCAAGACTCTTTTTATCAGGAACGCGTGGAGGTATCAAGCTGAAATTTATATCAAATACTCAAGTCTACTGTCCCTTGGAGCTGTGAAAAAATCAAACTTCTAAGCCAACGCAATCAAAAGATACAGCCGTTTATGACGCAAATTTCAGCATATTTTCGAAACTCGCAAGGGAATCAAAACCTAAAGGGTACTTCCCGTGAACTCAGAATCTTGAAATTTGGTACGAAGCAAGGTCTTATAGCACAGATAAAGGAAAAATTGCGAAAAGCATAAATTTTTTGTCTGTCTGTCTATATCAGTAAACAACGCACATTTTCGACACTCGCAAGGGAATCAAAACCTACAGGGTACTTCCCGTGAACTCAGAACCTTGAAATTTGGTACGAAGCAAGGTCTTATAGCACAGATAAAGGAAAAATTGCGAAAAGCATATTTTTTTTTGTCTGTCTGTCTATATCAGTAACCAATCTACAATGATCCCACACTGCGCACATTTTGCTTAGGAGCAGGGGTCTGCTAAGACTGGATGTTCATAGATATATATAAATTTGTACGGAACCCTCGGTGCGCGAGTCCGACTCGCACTTGGCCGGTTTTTTTTTTACTAGCTTTTATTTAACTTGCAAATGTATGTAAGTATGCAACTCAAGGAAACGCGGCTTAACCTAGAGCGCCTTATACTATACAAGGTGATTTTTTCATCGCCACCCAATTTTAGATATTATGTCATTTAGTATAGTAAACTGTCTTTTTTTACTAGCTTTTATTTAACTTGCAAATGTATGTACCTAAGTATGCGAGTCGAGGAAACGCGGCTTAACCTAGAGCGCCTTTTACTATACAAGGTGATTTTTTCATCGCCATCCAATTTTCGATATTATGTCATTTAGTATAGTAAACTGTCTTTTTTACTAGCTTTTATTTAACTTTCAAATGTATGTAAGTATGCAAGTCGAGGAAACGCGGCTTAACCTAGAGCGCTTTATACTATACAAGGTGATTTTTTCATTGCTATCCAATTTTCGATATACTTAATGTCATTTAGTATAGTAAACAGTCTTTTTTTTACTAGCTTTTATTTAACTTGGAAATGTATGTAAGTATGCAAGTTGTGATAAATTCGCAAGCCATTTTTAAAAAACTTCCTAGTATCCGATGGAGTTCAAATCTGGTAGTGAAAATCTGGTGGTTGCCAGGATCGTCCCGGCATGACGGAACTCTTCAACGATTAATGGCGATCCGAGTATGTTGATGGTACAGATAAGTAATTTGGATGGCTTTACAGTCAAGATTTATTAATTTTAAGTTTGTGTTGTTTTATGAAATTTGTCACATCAAGTATGGTTGAATTAATAAGGACCACCAAAAATTCTAAATTTGTAGATCTATGAGTGTTTCCAACGCTAAGTATCAGTATCCTTTCGCATATACATATTGAAGAAATATGCTACAGTTTGTATGTAATTGTAAATAATTTAAATTACACTGAAGCATACACTGAATTTAATAAGCCGCTCTACCTGGCATTCATAGACTACACGAAGGCATTTGACAGTGTCAAACATTCTGCAATAGAAGCAGCGCTTCATAATCAGGAAATTAATTCAACATATATAAGTCTATTGATATCAATTTATAATAACAGCACAGCCAATATAAAGCTTAATCACTTGTCTGGTCAGACATTTAAAATTGAAAAAGACGTAAAACAGGGCGAGCCGCTATCTCCAAAACTATTCACAAGCTCACTAGAAGAGATCTTCAAGAGCCTGGCGGTGGCTTGGAAAGTAAGGGGTATTGATGTTGGCGGCAGAAGACTGACAAATCTTCGCTTCGCCGATGACATAATCCTCTTTTCTTCCTCAGCCTCAGTGCTTGAACTGATGCTTCAAGACCTCAGCTCTGCAAGCCTTCAAGTTGGACTTCTGATGAACCGAACGAAAACACAAGTTATGACCAATAGCACGAAACGTAGGGTCGAGGTAGATGGGCACGTCATACACTATGTGGACAAGTATATTTACTTGGGCCAGATAGCTTCTTTCAGCAATAGGCAGGATAAAGAGGTCGAAAGACGCATTGACAACGCCTGGAAGAGCTTCTGGTCCATGAAGGAGCTATTGAATGGTGAACTTCCATTGCCGCTCAAGCGGAAACTCGTCGACTCGTGTATACTGCCCCATCCTAACCTACGGTGCTCAAACATGGTCCATGACCGAGATTCAGAAGTCTAAATTGAAGGTCTGCCAAAGAGCTATGGAACGCAGCATTTTAGACGTGAAAAGGACCGATCGAGTCCGAAACACTACACTGCGCTCCAAAACTTGCATCGCAGATGTAGGCAAAGCAACCGCCAGGCTCAAATGAGACTGGGCTGGCCACGTCCGCCGCATGCACCCAGAAAGGTGGGCGCGGGTTACCACTGAATGGATGCCCCAAGATGGTTATCGGTGCCGCGGTAGACCAAGGCGGAGATGGCGAGATGACCTAGACTCGTTCTTGGAAGACTGGCCGGACATAAGTGCAGACAGGGAGAGTTGGAAGTCCAGGGGAGAGGCCTTTGCTCAGCAGTGGGACATTAATACAGGCTAATAATAATAACACTGAAGCACACTGTATTGTTTTATAAAGACCTTCCGCTAGGTGTGGCTCAATTCTTCAACATAATATGCGACAGGACACCTACTGATGGCAGTTGAAACGCTAGCAGAAGTAACCAAAATGTAAATTTATACTTTATGCAATGAAAAACATTCGATAACGAATAATCGATACCAAATCAGATATCATTTGGATGATGACTAAAACATCACCTTGTATGAAGCGAGACCCAGCAAATTGGATAATCTGAAGTTATTGTCGGGGACAGATTGCCAAATTCGTGAAGCAGTTTGATTATGAACATGGTAGGTTTTTAAAAAGGTTTGATCTGATTTTATCTTCACGTCATTAGCGATTTAATGCATGTTGTACAATATTAAAGTTGGTTTCATCCTTAAGTACCTGAGCGACCGAGTTCCTTAGTCATCTTTACAGTATACACAATTACACGTTTGTATACGTAGTAGATAGAGCATGGCTAAAATATTTTATTTGGTTTTATGGAAAAATTTTTTTTTTTAGGACTAAACCTATCTGGCTCAATTTGGTGCTGGAAGGCAAAGCTTTGTCTACAAATAACATTCAATTGCAATTGTTAGAGCTGTTTATCTTACACCAATTATACAATTACAAGACCAAAATTTAGTGTGTTATTTTTGTTTTAAAGTCCGAAAGAGTACGGTGCCCAATGTCTTTTGTAAAAGTTTTTTTTTCTCTAATTTTTTTTCTTAATTTTGTGATCACATCGAAGCAAGAGGTTGATTTCGATATTATTTTTTAAAATTATTGATGTAGATAGAGCGCAAAGAGAGTCGTCTCTACTAAATGACTTTTTTTTGTAATCCACCTATTTAACAATGAAGTCAGATGTTTATTTATATTATATTCTAGTCTATTTGGTGCCAGCAACAGATAAATCGGATTCAATGCGTGTTTTATTGAAAAAAGTGTTTGATACGAGATAGGTTTCTGCTTTTCATGTCGGAAACAAATTCCTTTAGGGAAATAGTTTCTATCCATTAATCGTTCTACAATATCCATTAATGTAATATTTCCTGTTGAACATCATTTCGATACCAACTTTTTATGTTAAACGTTAGTTTACACTATGTTATTGTTTTATTTTAAGTTGTATTGAGCTCTGAGCTCACTTTTGCTTGTGAGGCATTTATTAATTAGCGGAAGTTTACGATAGTTAAACACAAAAGTAACGCTCGTATTGTAAATTGAATTATCATTGATCGGGCCTTTTGATGCGGCGGCCATTCAGCGATGTTAGATTGGTATTTAATAGTGCCGCGAGACGAGCCGACGCGGCGCGGCCGAGACGGTGCGTCTGCCTGATAAAGGAGCTTTTTATCCACCCGATTTAGCATGAAATTGGAACACAAAGTGAATAAAGCCACAAGATTGTAAACATTATGAGGTTCCCTTTTTTATAGCATTCGGCTTATTTACGCTCTTTTTATTGGTCGCCAGTGTCTGGTTCAAACCCCTATTTATTACCTTGTTAAACTCTAGTTAACGAACAGATCGCTCGGTACCCGTCGTTGCGATGTAGTTAATTGGATATTTATCGCTTTAGGTACGTAGGTACGGGCTGGCTTAATTGATTCGCGCTGTAAATGACTGGGGACGGCGCAGACGCAGGCATGCGTTCGATTGGATTCAAATAAGTAACACGCAAAAACCAAATTCCAGATAATTACGCCGTTCGTTATATCAGGACCTGAGGGCTTTATAAAAACGTCGGAGGTTTTATTTCGGATACAGATTGTGAATTCTGATAAATAAGTGCCTACTTGGAAACCAACAGGTGTAAGCTGTTAACGTTTAGGATTAGAATTGTTTTGGTGTGAAATGATAGCTTGTCGAACATTTGCGTACCTACCTGCCTAAATGATGTGCCAAATTTTTATATTGCCAGGTCAGGTCCTTAAAGGTAAAGTACTCCGGCAGTACTGTAAGTGTTAGTGTCTTTATAGATAAAGGATGTCGAGTTTTCTTTCTTTCAGGGTATCGTTACTTTCCCTGGCAAAATTGGCAGAATTGAAAAAATCTTCATTTACCAGAGTCAGCGCCCACAAAGTGCAAGTCAGTACAAGTCATAGTTAATTTTCCAATTGGAAACTAATGGATCTTTCGACACTATCATGTTTTATGAAATACCCCAACAGCCACTAATAACGCATTAAGCTTCACTGCAGCTCATTAGGACCAATTACATTTTGAAAATACTCCAAAAAACCCGCTCCCATCTAATCTGGCTCGCGCTTGGCCCGCCGCTCGTAAAGCAGTCCGGGTGTAAATCATGAACGTTATAGGTTCCCACGCGGGAGCGTGCGTTCCTCCAGAATGAATGACTCACTAAACTCAAAGCTCCATTTCCACAAGTCATAGTGCAATTAATAATATGCGGCATCCTGTCGAATTATCTCTCCTCGTGGCAGGGGTCCGAGCGGCTTTAATTTACCACAATGGAAGTGGGTTCTGAGAAGCGTTCGCCGGCGAGGCGGGCCGATTCTTCGACGAAAACAAACAGAAAATAATTATCATAAAGATGAAGAGCGGCCGCTCGAGCCTGGCCGCTGCTAATGGGAGCCCACCTGGCAGCCGCGTCCGCGCACACACGCGCACAACGCGCAGCCCAGGCCTGAACTAAAGCAGAGTTCACTACGACTCGAGGCTATATTGTCTAACACACTCGGAATCACAATCGCTTTCACCACTTCTGTCTGTCAACCGGTATATAGGATGAGAACAGAAAGAGATGCTGAATACTTTCGCAAGCGCTCGGGTGTTAGAGAAAAGGCTTCGTCACTATTTCGTAAACGTGACAGCCGACAGGTGACACTGACAATTCGGTCTTAATTTCGTAGTCAATATGAATCCCTAAACAAAAACTTAATTAAACTTAAATAAAACCATACAATGCTTTTCTAAGTAGGTATAAGTTATTATACTCATCTATATTGCTATCAGTGAGAGGCTGGATTCTACCTTACTGTATCCAAAGAAGTTTATCGGATGGTGTAAAGTAAATAATTAAGGGCGTCGTCAAAGGGGAGCAAGGTGGAGCAGCTGGCCCCCAGCCAAGAGATTCTGGCTAGCGACGCCCTTCTAAATAATTTCAATCTATTTTGAAGGGCGTTGCCCGATTTACCGAACTCCCACCCCACTATTTTGTCACTTGGAGGTAGTACACTCGAAGTTATCGACGAATAAGTATAACTGTGATAAACAGTCCAGTTGGATAGGTCCATCTTCAATAAAAAAGGTCTCTCAGCGAATCTACCTCGGTTGGGCAGCGTTCGGAAAGATACACAATCTTTTCATGTCCAAAAAAAAATACCGCAGTGAGTCAAAATTAAAGTCTGCCCAGTGGTGTTGCCAGTGATAACATACGGAAACGAGACGTGGTAGCTTACAATGAGCCTCAAAAGGAAGCAAAAAGTCATTCAAAGAGCGATGGAACGAACTATGCACGGAGTTTCCCATCAAATCAGAAATTAGGAGATCCAAAAGGGAACCAAAGTTACTGACGTAGCTCGGAAAGTTGCAAGACTTTTAAGTGGCAGTGGGCAGAACCACGCAGAACACACTGCTCGTAAATAGAACCGATGGCCAATGGGGGAGTATGGTTCTTAAGCGGCAACCGCAAACCGGAAGACGTGGCGTGAGAAGGTCCTCAACAAGATAGACCAACGATCTAATAAAGGTCGCAGCGCAGGACTTATTGTTGTGGAACTCTTTTGGGGATGCCTTTGTCCACCAGTGACAGTCTTATGGCTTATATAATGACACTTTACCGCACGCGACGTGTAAAAATGTTCCATTCACTTTCAACTCGTCTTCGTTTTGGTAAATTTCAGACCCAGCAAGGAGTGGTCATACGGGTCACTGCTATGTGCTTATGTGGGCAATTTAAAACATCGGGAATTCAAAGGTGACGGAGAAACAGAAGTTGAAGTTGTTTAAACAGTTTAAGTCGTCCACAACCCGCGCACACTCAACCACAGTCGCACCTTACTGACGTCGAGCCACTCTCGGTATACCTACTATGATTACTTATTAGTGATATATGCTCACTTTTAATCATTATCTGCTACGACGAAGATTATCATAGAGTCATTTTACTATGATCCTTGTGACACTTGTGATAATAATAGCTCTCATAGAGTGACGTCAAAATGTTACACACTGACACATTCTTGTCGTAAAAAAGGAGACCACCATGCTCGTACGGTCAAGGACTTTGAGCCACCATGGAACCTTCTCAAAAGAAAAGTCATTACGATTTTCCTTGTTAATTATGCGATATTATTATGACGTTTACTGTGAAATGGTTACGTGGTGGCTTATGAATTAAAGTCCTTGACTGTAAGTACCTGTGGCACCACAAGTAGCAGTAGTTACGCTAGCGACCATTTCGCACAGTAAGAATGAGATGTCCTTAGCACATATTTTCCTGTTTCCTCTCTTGCGGCTATTGTTATAACTCTTGTAATGTCACAAATAAATGTTTCCTTTCTTTCTAAAGTTCTAGTCTAAAAAACGCGCGCACCAGAACACCTAATGTGAACCAAGCTTTATCTCACAAAGCTACAAATTATAGTCCTTCAAGAGCAAAATGGCAAAAAGGTCGAATTGGTACTGTGTGCGGAATGGGTATAGTCATGACAACGACTAAGTATCATCTAAAAATATCATGAATTGGTTAAAATCATCGATTGATTGTTTAACATGCGCAAAGGTAGATACTGGTAAGCGCGCTGCACGCGAAGTGAAGTTTGAATCAAGGATTTTAGGGCTAATTTGCTGGTAAAAGTTAAGTCTTGATTTAGTTTTAAGCTCTCAAGTGGTATCTAAATGTAAACAACGTTTAATAGCTTGGTATATCCAGATTTATTTCCCAGCAAATGGCGATTATAATTTATGCTACCTAATATTTTTATAAGAATAAAAAAATCTTAAAGGAAAACTATCCTTTACGAAAAAATGAGCTCATCACCCTAGTCAGGTATTACCTATAAATACGAACTTAACCCTTAGTATATTTATTTTTTGGACACGGCTACTAACTTGCCAAATTAAGGGCAGTAAATATTTTTCTATTTTTATTTGTAAAATTGGAATTTTAAGAGAGTCGAAATTCGAATTCATGATTTTGTTACTTTAGAACGGTTTGACAATTCAGTGAACTGGCTCGGTGGTCTAATTTATCTGTTTAATTTGTACCACCTTCTTTTGTGCATTTCATTTTAAATCTTTATTGTCTTTACCCCAATTACAGAAGAATAGAAAACAGTTAGGTATGTCTATTGTAGAAACCGCTTATGGCTTCTGCTTTTGGCTATTCACATGAATGTAACAGTGAAAGGTAATTCAATTGTAGGGAACCAAAACCTCAATAGAGCCTAATATCTTAAAGATAGTGGTTATATTAACAACGTTATCTATCTAAGACTTTGCGTTAAAAATAAATGGCTTCAAATACCAGCAAGTAATGAATTGCCGTGTTTTTGGGACTCTGTGAAAAATACAAACGTGGATTTTTTAGACTAGTCACACTACCACACTAGCGGTAGTGTGACTAGTCCCAAAATATAGGGATAATCATACGCTGCTTTTCTAAAACAATTGACGGATTCGAAATTATACACCTTATTTGCAATAATTAAATTAAAGTATTAAGTTGCATACCGTAGTATTTTGGATTAGGACGTTGTTTTAAAAAAGCAGCATCATTTATGAATTTTGAGACTTTAAGGGGCATTTGTTGGTTTATTCTACTTTACTATGGTGCAAAAATTAATAATTATTAATAATCAAAGTGTCATAATTATGTTTCAAATAAGATGGTCTCACTCTTGCTGTTCGAATCAAGTAAGGCGAACGTATCATTGCTTCCCAGTAACAAATAATAAAGTACAATAAAAGTATTGCTCATATCAAGTTCAATTTCTTCTTTTTAAACCCTAACTTCCTATAGCATTTATATACATTCTTACCCTAGCGTAGTTCGATCATACATGTAAACTGCGAAAAAATTCCTTCCAAATTAAACGAGGCAAAGTTGAAATTATGCCCTACACAAACATCAGTATCCAAATTGCCAGCAGGTACCTAATAAAAACCGGAACATCATCGTTTCACTTCACTAAAATAAGAGCTCAGAAACGAAATGATACCAACAGCAATTGATTTAGAACCCCGCGGTATATCATTATCATTCCAGTTGATATTATCTCTACAGCCGGCATAAAACAAGTCAAAACATACGTTGACTCTATCGAATTAAATCAGAACTTTATCGGGAACGCCCAATAACCTAATCAGCACATTCGGCACAGACAGCCAGCATTCCGAAGCATCTCGATATTTCGATAGCTCAGTTAAGGGCCCGCAATAATTTAACACTGTGACCGCCAACGAACTGTGAAAGTCCGAGATAAATACTTTGACGAATTCCTCGGCTGTCCACCTCGATGGCGGAATACGTTAGATTACGAATTCTTTTTTGTTTTTCTTCTTTTTTTCGAATGCAATATTTGGAAGCGGTTTGTGCGAGCCGCTGAGCCGCGCATCGGTCGGTGGTCCATTAAAGCTGGAACAATGGGCCCACTCAGTTTCTATTACCAGTTTTATCTCACTTGGCGGAGACTATGTGGATTCTGGCAGGGTTTGTTTTTTTCAAGTTGGCTAAATGACGTGTCGTCGTTCGAGGAACAATTTATAAGAATCATCTTGTAAGTAGGTGCATCAGCTTTTGTCCTTTTAATGGCTTCCGTGCTTATCAGCAGATCTTTTGATTTTCAAGAGATTTGAGATATTTGCGGCCTCTTTAATTGTAGGTGCGTGTTTTGTTTGTTGCGTGCTATTGTAACGCCAAACTCGTATTCTACTTGAAGTAATATTATTCATTCTACAACAACTTGCACGGAATATGGAGAGCTTTTGTTCATTCTTAAACGCTGATAACAGCATAAAAACGACTCACCTCAGTGATATTTTCTAACACCAAAGAGATAACTGAATAAAAGGTAGCCAAGATAGCAAATGCGGCAGATAAGTGAAGGAAGATTATCAATTTGGAAAAATCTTACTTTAAACAGGAATGTACGGTACTGTGTATGGTATGATAATGGTGTAGATACGCACGCTTATAACTGAATCCACAAATACTTTATTAATTTGGTTACATTAATTATAACGTCCACACATCACACATCATTCTTTCCTACATAACTCTTCAGATAATCTCTTAGGGAATGCCATGAAATAAAGGTATGTGGAAGTTTTATCTATTATCATGCAAGCCACGGGTGGCGCCCCCCTGCGCTCCTCGCATTAGATATACGAGGAGTCCTTTACCAACGTCATTATCATTTTTAATAATATTGTTTTATGTCCAAAAATTAAGCAGGAATAATTAAAACGGACTTTCTATTGCCTTGTACATATTCATAGAGTTGAAAACAGACTAAGTCTATTTGCAAACATGAGACCTAAAGTAAAAACAGTTTCAGATTTGTTACAATCTTCTATCTATTACTTACAAAGTGTCTTAAAATTAATCCGGAATCTCTGGAAAACTTTTTCTGAATTTTTTAACTGTCGTAGAGAACTGTTTCAATACCTTGGTCGATGTTCGAAGTGTACCTACCTACCTACGGATTCGTGGGAGTGTCTGCAACTACAATTCCGATGATCTTAACAGGGATGATAAGTAAAACTATCCCAAACACATAAAGAAATATTCCGGATAAATTCAACTTGTATAGGTACAGTTAAATAAAAGAGTACCTGACTGACAGACAACGGACAACCTAACTTTGTAGTTACCTGAATATTGACTGTGAATTTGGCAGACATCATTTTGATGCCATGGTGGCCTAGTGGTTTGACCTATGGTCTCTCAAGCAGAGGGTCGTGGGTTCGAGTCCGAGCTCGCACCTCTGAGTTTTTCGGAATTTATGTAATTTACCAATTCCCGCGTGGGAACTATGGCCCAAGCCCTCTCATTCTGAGAGGAGGCCTGTGCCCTGCAGTGGGACGTATATGGGCTGGGATGATGAATCTCTGAGAAGCATAAAGGTGCATTGTAGAGGGTTTTCTGAAATCTTAACGGCATAGAGAAATAGCCAATTGTTTATTCTTCCACGAGAGCAAAGCTGCAAAAAAAGCTAGTTAATCACAAATTCATATTTATTTTTTATGTGATCGTGAGTAATCACGATCCTACAAAACCTACCTATACAATACTACATTAGGTACCTACGGAATTATTTGCTTTGTCTGATGGTTTACTGGTAAACCAAGTTTTGTAAATAGTATAAGTATACCTTTTATTTACTTAAAAAAATAATTCCAATATTATTATCCGCGAGTGCTAGTAAGTGACTTTCAGGAAAAGCTTGTCGTTGATACAGAAAATATGAGCAGCTAGAATCACGCAGCATCAGGCAGGAACGAAAACAAAACAAGCGTGATTCACTTTTCGCGGGAAATTATTTAATGTTTCATTGTGTAAAATGAAAAACATCACGCGATGTTTGTAAACGAAGCCGAATCGCCAGGCCTTGAGTCCGCAATATGTTCCATCTTTAACCAACAAACCCACTTAGCAAGCCAAATAAACTCGCGCAACGCGAAAACATCACACCCAACAAGCAAATCTTTGGCTATCCATAGTTGCACAGAGCACTTGCGGGCTAAAGCAAGCCACACCCGAATAGTTTGGAATAGAATCGAAAATTGGTTGGGTGGTTACATCTGGAAGTTTCGGGAGCCGGACACCGAGTTGTTTACACGTAAATCACGATCATTGTTTGAAGGAACTTCTATTTCGATGCATTTAGTGTGAAGCTTGCCGCGAGATCGGCTCTGCTTCTCAGTAAACGAAAGCGAACTGCGCCTTGGCTACTGAGAAAAGTTTTTACGTGCTCAATGTAATGATTGTGTAATAACAATTTGATGTTTATAATTGATGTTAATAACTAAAGGCACTAGTGCAAAACATTTCCTATTATTTGGCTGCATTAATAGGAAAGTGCCAGGCCCTAGGGCAGTCTACCGAGCTAAAGTTAGACTGCCAAGTTAAATGTCGAAACTAGGATTAACAATAAAGTAAAGTAACAATAATTACAATTTCCTGATTTCTCTCACGCTATGCCTTCGCGAAAGAAGAATGTGCTAAACTAACAAGGAATAATGTCTGCCAAATTCAAGTCTGGTACTCCAGTGGTTCAGGCTGTGTGCTGTCTGTTAGTCAGGCAGCCAATGAGTGGCGATTCGATTCAAAAGTCGATATTTCAATAATCTATTCATCAGACTCAGCTCGTAAATACTTTGCGATAAAGACAACCGCAGATCCCATGAATAGTGTCGATAAATCAGACGAATTCAGACGATTCGAGGTCTGGCTCTCGACAATTTCCTCGTCCAAAATGGAACCTATGGAATGGAAATATTGTTCATGTTGTTACACTAAAAGTCTGTCTGTCTGACGGTGATAAAACTAGGTAATTTTAACTTGTTTGGAGGTTTCTAGTGCTTTACGAAAGCAAATCATCAGAAAATGGAAACATGTTGTTGGAGTGAATATTTCTTACAAAAAAAATATCTAAACTTGTACTTGATAGAAGAAACCGTCAAGTCTCCTCTTAAGTGTTTCCACAGAATGCACAACACAAGTAATTAAATTAATCGAAACGATCAAACAAAAAAAAAACATGCGCTCGCAACTAACTTTATTACCTATTCGACTTTATAACGTTATTATACAGTAAAACTAAAACCTTTCTTCAAGAAGGAATTCCTGTACGGATTGGTTGTACCGGGCGGGCAGTGCCGCCTTTAATTCCGATCTTGTGAGCCAATTCGCTTTGGCCGCGGCTGCTGCTGAACCGCTCTTGTAATTTGCGTAGTAGAAGAATACCTGAAAGAGATATGGTCATTTTAGTGGGTCCTTAAGGGCCTGTCTGCACAGCGATATTTCACCGCGCGGTTTTTTATTCGCAATTCTATAACACATTGAATCTTGTGGCCGCGCGGCTACGTCCATAAGATTCAATATGTTACAGAATTACGAATAAAAAGGCCCCAAGTTTCCCGATCTTCACTCATTTACGGGACATATTTGCGTAATGAAATACTGTTTAAATTACCTCGACGTTTCAGCAATATTGCAGCGGTCGTGGTCACGAGTAGAGAGAAGTGTAGAATATCACTTCGTTTAGCCGCGCTAGTTCTGGATTTTGTACCGAAATCTTAAACTTATCAAATCGACGCATTACTAGACAGCACCTAATTGAAACAGTCTTTCATAACGTGATTAAATTACATTAGTGGTAGTAGGTACCTACTGGTAGTAGTTTTTGCGAGCGAGTGCAAAGCGTCTGCGTTTCAGCTCGGGCAAAAATGCGTTCGCACCTATGTCTGTTCTGCTATTCACCTTCGCAAGTCGTATTTGTCTACCGATTCTCGAGAAATTTTATGAGCCGGTTCGATAACTATGATGTGGATTTTTTTGACGATTAAAAGTTTGGAAATTATCCAAAATGGCGGAGTCCTGCGAGTTAAAAACGTAAGAAATATTATATTATATTTCAGCAATTTCGAAAACTCGCGACGTCTACCTATATGTACAGCTCACAGAGCCCCTAGTTTTAGTAGGTGTTAAGAAGATGGTGTGAAACTTCTTGCACACTACAGCAATGCGTGTAAGTATTGTATGTTAGCTTTCATCTCGCTTCTGACTGGATCGAATTAAACGAATTAAATAGGGTCCTACTTCTTCATTAGCTAAAAAGTAGACTAAAAGAGGAAATTATAGAAAATATCATACAGTAAAATAGAGCAGTGATGCCGCAAGTTTTTTCGGAAATAATAATAATTTCGGAATAAAATTCTGGTAGGTCTGTGAATGTAACCCGAGAGACTCGAGACTTCTTCAGGTGCTACAAACGCACATGTGCGTTCAGATGACTACCAAACTATTAAGCGTTACTAGGCGAAAGTCACGAAAACGCATATATGCGATCCCGGCAGCGAATGCGTTAAGAACAAGCGCAGTGCGATGCGACTTTTTCGTCGAGTTTGCACTTATTTATTATGTCTGTCTCTCGTTATGTATCTATGTCTGAAGGAATTTTGTTTGTTACCCCTCACAAAACACATTTTTACTCCTTTATGTAACTAATTACCTCCGTGTAGAAACCAAAGGTAAGACTGTAGAAGATAAAAGTAAGTACCCATATAATGGCCTTTATATCTATTAAATTATATGTAGGTATATCTCATGTGAGTCATTCGTGTCAATTTCTGTCTTTTTGACCAAGCTCCCTTTGGCAAAGACCGTACATATACAGAAATTCTTTGCAAACACACGGTACATAATACGTTTACTTTTAGTTTACCACTGACAGATGACTTGCCTTCATTTCATTTCCAACTTTAACACCATACAAATAAAGTAGCTATTACAAATTCTGCAAACGTGGGCAACAGTATTCTAAAATTGGCTTTATTTGTAGGTCGTTAAAGTTGAATATGAAATGAAGGCAAACCATCTGTCAGTGGTAAACTTTATGTAATTTTACCGTAAGTGCTACCGAAATGTACATTTTGGTTTGCACTGCACATTCTGTCTGTGTGGAGGCTAACTGCTACACTCAGAGTACAATGGTAGCTATGAAATTTTAGCGATTCACTTTATTTTAGCCGGTCTGCTCGCATTTGCTTTGAGGTAGGTTATTTGTGTTGGCAGAATGGAGCGGGTAATAAATTTCTCCCCCATTTTAGCGCAACAGCTATTAGAAAACATTAGCTTGCTGAAGTTTACTTTGCTAACACGTTAGTGTTTAGGTAATCTTCTATATAAATAAAAATGAATCACCGAAATGTTTGTACGCACATAACTTCCGATTGACTGCACCAAATTGGATAATTCTTTTTTGTTGCGTTTGTTATTGTCAAGAGAAAGTTTTTATCATAGAAATTTTAGAAAAAATAGAACGGGGCGAAGCCGCGGGCATCAGCTAGGGGGTAAGACGACAAAGGAGGCCAGTAGCGATGCGGGCGGCAGGCACACGAGGCGCGCTCGCCGCCCGCACCTCTCTCGGCCCCTTTGTCGTCATACCCCCCAGCCCCTGTACCGCGCAACCGAGGACTCATTTAAGCGGTCTAGCTATAACAAACCGTGACAATGGTTAGGTTTTAAGTTCATAAACTAATGTGGGGTTAATAAAACTATGGAAACAGTGAAACATTAGTCTAAAAAACAAAAACAATAGACTGCAGCTTTATAATCAACTTAAGGGTGCCTTTCCATCATAGGTGTGCTATGCTACGTTGCTATGGATGTGTTTGGTATCCAATCCACCTATCATATTCATTGGTTCACATAGCATAGCACTGGTGAAAATGGGTTCAACTAAGCTATGTTTTTATATGAATAGATGCGTGCTCTAGATACGTCCTGTGAATGCATGTTCTGGATCTTCCTCGAACGGCTACATAGCTTAGCATTAATGGAAACGTTCACATAGTTTCATACCGTAGCTTTCACATCCTCGCTGCATAGCTCATATAGGGTTGCCAGATGACAATTAGATAAAGGAGGGCAGACGGGTCTAAAAAGTAGGATTTCCCTTAAAAAAGGACATTTACAATTTATTAATTTTTTTTTTTTTTTTTTTTTATCGTGTTTAGCGGAGCTGCCAATTTTTGCAAGAAGTCTTGGTTTTCCAACAAATACCAATAATTATGAAAAATTTCACATGTCATTTTTTTAAAGTTGCATTGAGTTGCAAAGATTTAACTGACTGCACACTTAGTCTGTTGCTCTCTTTGCTTCACTGAGTATTAATCAGTGAAAAGAAAACACTCTACACAACGACATAGTAAGGCAAAATGGACGGATGGATGGGTTGGTAAAGGAGGAGTGGAAGACAAAATATGGAAAAGGTGGACATGTCCCCGTTTTGAATACCATCTGGCAACCCTAAGCTCATAGCACATCTGTGGAAGGACACCCTGAAAATGACTATATGCTGCAGTCTGCTATGTTTCATTTTCCTTATAGTTTCACCTATCCAGCTTAGTTTTTAGAAAATCCAAATAGTGTTCTTACTTTGGCGCCGACTTTTCCGTTGATTATTGACGGATATTTGTACTTGTAGAATCCACAAGGCGCGTTGGACAGGAACTGCACTTTCATGTCGGGGCCGCAGTGCTCCGATACTATTCTCTCAGCGGTCTAAAAAATAACTTAGTGTAAAAAAGGCACATTTTTATGCGCATGCTTGTTTATCTACTATACCCTCCTGCAGGCCATGTGCAATTTTGTTTCAATGAACTTTAAACTTTATGTCACTTATGAGTGAGTTCGATGTCACATTAGAATAAGTCTAATAGGACACTGCTGGACCTCAGGAGGATACTATTACTAGGCCACAGTAGAGAGATCTCTTTTCAGGCAAGGGGCCATCCATAAATTACGTCACACCAATTTCGATCAATTTGGACCCCTCCCCCCTTGTCACACTTATTACTATGAAAATCGCCATTATTTTGTTCTAGTGTCACAGATCGCTTGACCCCCCCTCCCCCTAAATGTGTGACGTAATTTATGGATGGCCCCCAAATAAATGCAAATGTTATAAATGTTATGCCTGGGGACCTCAGTCCAAAGGAAGAGTTTGAAGTTGTATTATTTATGCATCCGAGTTGAGAAACTTCGATAACCGATGTAGAACGTAGCGGTTTCTCCAATTGACGACTAGATGGCGCTAGAGGCCGCTACTCTATAAAAAAAGCCTATAAAGGTGGGGACTGACGTGAGTGAATATACGCATCAAGCATTTCTTCTGCTCCATTTGTTCTGAAGCAGCTGCTCCGCTCGCTGTACTGACGAGCCGAATATTAGACTTATAACCTGTTCACATCAAGCGAATGCTCACGTCAGTCCCCACCTTTAGGGCTATTTGCATGGTCCAGGGATAAAAATCAAATTTATGACCCTAGATTAAGGATGACAGTTCCATTTTGACACTACTTAACCCTGGGTTAGCACTTGACTCAGACTAACTAACTCTTGTCCATACAAGTCCGCCTTAATGGATTAAATGATGTAGCTATTAAGATTATTATGTGTGTTGGAGCTGACATAATATATTATACCTAACATAGTTGAATTGTCTAAGTAAAATTTTTTGAAGAGGTGCTAATTATGTTTATTCGAGAGTTGTTTTCTTAAAGATCAATTAACTGCAGCCGTTTTATTTTTATCTCCTATTATTTATCGGAAATATTTTTTGACAACATCAGAAACATTAGAAAGATAAGGATGCCCTGAGCGTTTCTCCGTCTCTTTAATTTTTTGTTTGCGTTCATAAACATTTTCTTAGAGTATTAATAGTAACATTAGTAACCTGTCTTAAAGTCTCGCCTTCCTTCCATAGTCCTTGGGGCATGATATGTTTCTCATCTGAGCCTAGTTTGTGATGTGTTACCAGCACCAAATGCCTTTGGAGGCATCTATCCAATGTAGACTTGTCACCCGTCTTATCAGCCTCTGAAATAAACACTTAGTTTACAATGACATAAAGTAGAATTTTTTAAAGAAAATAGTAAACAAATTATTATTCTATTCCACACTATTTAAAAGGGCTTATGTCTAACTAAATATCTAATTTATGCAGTGGAATTTATGGTGCCATTACAGGCCAAGCACCACAGGCCCCTGCTATATGGACCCTTCCCTGGTCAGACACCAGATTAACTTAAAAAAATGTTTTTTGGGTAAGAACAGATAGGAGATCTATAACAAATAATGTGCATATTTAATGTGTTAAATAGTTAAAACAAGTACCTGTCACAATATCTGCAAATTTGAACTTAGCATATTCTTCATTGGATGCGTCCTCAAAGTCCTGCGCTGTGATTTTACTCACCGCATCCGGATCCATGTCTGCTGATTCATTCTTGAGAAGTTCTGCCTGGATTCTATAGTAAAAAATATGTTTTTATTGTGTTATAGCATTACTGAAACATGTTTTCTAAAGGTCCCCCTCCCCTCTAGAAGCTATACTACTGGTATAAAAATTTTGAAAAAAATTAGGATGGGAGGAAATATGTCAAATTAACAAGGAAAACTATAATGGCTAAGTTTGCTTGAATAGTACATTGTTGTAGAGGCTGGAAAGTAAGCAATAGATGGACGAGTTTGTTTGAGGGCCGACGCGTAGCGGAGGCCCTCGAAAGTACGAGTCCATCTATTGCACTTTTGGCCGAGACTAAACATTGTGCTTTTCACGACTAATGCGAGGAAATAAAAAACGTTTCTTATAATAAAAATAAATATTTAATTAAAGTTTATGTTAATGTTTGCATGGGGGCAGTTGTTAAAACTCATTGTGATGTTTTTCCCTGGAAAGCTGATTTTAGTGTTCTGCGTCATTTCAGTCGGTCGGGAACTTAATCAAACATAGTTAGAGTTAATGTGAGCGGCCGTTGCGGCCGCTACGGCCGCTCACATAACTCGAACTATGTTTGATTTAGTCGCCGTCACGACGCGTCGCCGGTCGCCTTACCGGCCTAGTGGCCAGTATCAAAAACCACATAATTAAAAAATAAAAACCTTAACCTTGCAGCGCTTAAAAAGTTTAATGCTGTGGCGTTTTTCATACTTAAAAAAATTAAAGCATTTTGTGCATATTATGCGTTTAAGGAAAAAAAACACCTCATTAAAGTCATGAATGACGCATTCTCATTGGTCAATTGAATTTCACATGCAGCAGACGATTACTTTTGATTGGTTGTTTCAGCACGCCGGGAATGAAATTCAGAAATTATCTTTGAAAAAGTCGTATCGTATTATGAAATACATATACTGATACGACCTGTTTTCGATTAGTGTAACATTGTTGTCGTGTTTGCGCGCCATAAATGAATCAGCTGTTAAATGTACATATATAGGCAGTTTTGTGTACTGGATTTAGGTTATCTATGGCCACATTTTCGAGCAGTGTCGTGAAAAGTTATTAGTAGTTTAAGAGTAAATAAAATAATGCTTGTTTGATATGGACAGAATTAACAGTAAAATTAATAAAATATTTTTTAAATTCTTGGTTAAAGCCAAGTAAATAACTGCACAAAAAATTAAATATTCAAGAAGATGAATATTTAATTTTTTGTGCATATATATATATATATATATATTATATATCCCTAGAACATTATTTTTCACACTTACTTATCTGTTTCATGTCTCAACTCGTGGTCAGATTTAAGACTTTTCTCAAGTTCTATTGTGTTCAGCAAATCCTTGTACTTCTTCTGGATTTCATTGAGTGGTGGAGTGACAGCGGGGAGTCTCTCAACACACACTCCTGTTATCAAGTCCCAGGATGAATTAGCGAAACCTGTAATAATTAAATTAAAAGTTGTTTATTGCATCACTAGCTTAGCATCTACAAAGAAATTGTTTAGCGCTATCACACAAGAACTATGCATTTATCTGGGATAAAAACTATGCTATGTTCTTTCCTAGGACTAAAATTATCTTTATATTTGTCTAAATCAGTTCAGCGGTTTAATCATGTTGAGGTAACATACAGACAGAAATACAGGATAGCCACACTTTTGAATCCATACTAATTTTATAAATGCAAAAGTCTGTCTGTCTGTTACCTCTTCACGCTTAAATGGCTGAACCGATTAAGATCAAATTTGGTATGGAGATAGTTGGAGACACTGGGAGACATACATAGGAAGTTTTTATCCTGGAAAATTGCATAGTTCTCATGGGATAGCGATAAACAAATTCTTTTTGCACGGAGTCGCGGGCAACAACTAGTATGGATATTACTACCTACATTTATTCTGGTAGGTATTGTAAATAAGGGAGTCACTCTGTCTGTCTGTGTAATGCAACTTTACTGAACTGCTAACTTAAGAAATTTATTTATAATTTCCTTATACAAAGATAAGCGTATAGTAGTGGTTTATATTTGGGGCCATTCAAAAATGCTTTACAAAAAATGAGAATTAGTGAGGATCTCTAAAGTGGACTTTAATAAATTACTCGCACTATAATACTGATTTAGTATAATGCCTCAAGCAGAAATAGTTGAAATAAAGATAAAAATAACAATCCGAAAAGTCTAAAACTAACCTCTGTTGAAGAGCCTTTTGCATACCTTTAAATCGGTATGCAAAATTTTTCTGGCAAACATTTTTGTTTTTTTGTTGAGTACTCTTTAATATATGGTAGATATCATAAAATTGCAGTAAATCCAATTAAAATTCCGTAAAATGTTATGGTAGTTTATGTCAATATGACAATGACAATTGACAAGACAATAATGACAGCTGACAAATTTCATTAGTATTTTTGTCTGAAAAGCAGCGCGGATCCCACAGAAATATTATTGGCGGATCCCATGTATCGGACAGAAGCTGATTAAATAAATAAATAAAAGCTTATAAAATGTTACACACATAATGCACACGAGCAATAAAGTTGCAAAAATATATACTGTAGGGGAACGTATCAAAATTTCGATACCGGAAATCTCAAATGGCGTAAAATTTTCTATGAAACTATTGATAAAACGAACTTTTTAATCATGTAATCTACAGATTGGTTTAGGTTAGGTTAGTTAGGTTTATTTTATGAAAATCCTGTAAAGTTGAGAATTTCCAAGAAAATTGCATTATATCAAATGACCATTATGTATTTCGTCCATTATTAATTTTAAATTTTAGATATTTTGATACGTACCCATACACATGCGTAATTTCCTTCAAAAACTGTAAAATCAACTGTAAAATAAAATAATAATGTTTATAAAATAGGAAAATACAGTTACATTGGCTGTTTAGGTTTAGGTAAGTGCTTTAACAGTTTTGCACAATTTCATTGACAATCTACTTTTTAAATGGAGACTGGAACATCTTTTGTATTGAGTTTGCCATGCTTAAAAACTCATTTTTATTTTATATTTTTTCTTTATTTCTTTTTATTCTTCAAAAACATTCCTATTTTTTTCATAGTAAGAGTATGCGCGCACGAGCAACTTTGTCCCCGCGACTATTTTATCAAGTCTATGGGTTAGTATGGAAGTGCGCACACGTAGCGCCGTGATTCCCAGGATACAAATACACAGACTTGATAAAATAGTCGTGGAGACTAAGTTTTGTCTCCGAGACTATTTTGTCTCTCACATCAAGTCTATGGGAGCAACTTTTGACTCCGCGACTATTTTATCAAGTCTATGGGTTAGTATGGAAGTGCGTCGCGACTCCCGGGATACAAATACACATAACACAAAAAAATCGCCTTGCGACTAGGTTGCTCGTGCGCGCACACCCTATGGGTTAGTATGGAAGTGCGTAGCACCGCGACGTCCGGGATACAAATACACATAACACAAATATATCGCCTTGCGACTAGTTGCTCGTACGCGCATACCCTATGTGTACTTTTTTTTTAGAGATTCTACTATTTAAATTCCGACTTGTGTAACGACGGTAATGTTTTCTAGGATAGGAACGTTTTTTTATATGACTGCATATATCTGACGTTTCTTCTGATTTATCACAACTGGCAACAATCTTTAGCCCTTTTCCGGCTCTCTGTGTCAAAGAAAGTAAGCTATTTTATATTTTGCTGTGAAAAATCCAAATAAATCTTACGAAATATTAGTTGATTTCGCAATTCAGAGTTTTTCCGGGGTGACTTACATTATTTCCGAGATGTTTCAAACAATATTTATTTCATCAATGACTAAAACGAGTGTACTCAGTTGTCAAACACGTACTGAGGTTAGGTTTACAATAAAGTTTCAATTTACATTTTAGGCCTTCATCATGAAGCAAATCGTTGCGAACCAGAAAGTGAAAATTCCTGATGGACTGACCGTTCACGTAAAGTCGCGGTTGGTGACGGTGAAGGGCCCGCGAGGAGTTTTGAAGAGGAACTTCAAACACTTGGCGGTTGATATTCGCATGGTGAACCCACGACTCCTGAAGGTGGAGAAATGGTTCGGCTCCAAGAAGGAACTCGCCGCTGTGAGGACTGTATGTTCTCATGTCGAAAACATGATCAAAGGTAAATTTATCGTTTTGTTTGTTTGATAACCTATCAGGATATCTTAAGTGCTACTATGAATGATCTATGTTTCGCGTTGTTTATCAATTTTAACTGGCTGGCATGGTACCCGTGCACAGTAATTCTGGACTTTTTGAACCCTAAGTCAATAAAAATGTTTGTTATCACTACATGAAAATATTGTAGGTTATGTACAAAATGCCTTTTAATACTTATAGAGATTGTTACTTTGATGGTCTAAACATAACCAACATCAATAATAATTGATTATTAGAAAGATCCACTGGTAAATCTTTAAATTATTTTATAATAAAATAATACAAGTTGACCACTGTTAAATCACCAATAAGTAGTATGGGCAGACAATGAGATATCTTCCATGCCATTGTGCTAAGCTAGAGTAACATAATAAAGTTTAAACAATCAAAATATTTTCAGTTCCTTGGAATGAAAAGGAATTACTAAATAGTTTGGTTTATCACTGATATTTTTATTTAGTGCAGCTTTGTGATCTTCAAGGAATATAATTACAATTATAAATAATAATCATATAATGATCATACTATGTCTGCCAAATTTCAAGTCTCTAGCTCCAATGGTTTAGGCTGTGCATTGTCTGTGAGTGAGTTGTGTAACTCTTTTGTAGGTATAGATTTGTGAGATTTTTCCAATGAAAGAAGAATATGTGAATCCAAGTCATTACATATGTTTTCTTTTTTTGGTGCTAGATGTATCAGTCATTTCTATTGAAGCTATAATACACGTTACTATATTATGATAGGTTATATTATCTGCAATCTACATACTGGAAAACCTGAGTATGGTTTAAATATAACCCCATATTTTTTGACCTGGAATGAATGAAAATAAGGAATGATACCCCCAAATATTATTGTTATAAGGTTTTGAATTATCAGGTTGTGCATTATTAACCCTTTCGGCGCGCATGATGCCCATGTGCATCATGAGATTGCAGGCTCTCGCGCGCGCATGATGACCATGCGCATCATGGGATTGCAGTCTCTTGTGCGCGCATGATGCACATGAGCATCATTACAAATCTTGATCTAAACATACTATTTTGCCCAAAATTTATGTAGATTTTGGTTGATCAGGATTACTGGATCTATAATTAATTTAGTGTATTTTGTTATTATTATTGTTCCACGGTATTTACAGAGAAAAAATACTTTGAAATTCGACTGGCATTATTATCTGTATTTGGTTAAAAAGTTTTCATTTTTAAATGGTAAACCAGAAATTTGTAGTTTGATATCCATATTCAGTTAAATAAATCAACTTTATATTCATATTTTAACTTTGAAAATGCCATGATAACACGGTGCATCATTGCGCCGTAGCGTACTGCCAATCACAGTGGATGGTATTTTATGGCATAGAACCATCTCTGTTTTTATATTTTTAAAATAATTCATAGGTATAATCATTGAATATGTATTTTAGCGAAAAGTGTAGATAAATAGCAGAAGGAAATAGGGTTGTTGAGTAGCTGTTGGCTGCGACTCCATCTGCGAAGAATTTGTTTATCGCTAAACTATATTTGTTATAAACCAGGTTATAAACTATTTATGTGCCAAGTTTCATCATAATCCGTAAAAAAGTAACAAACATCTAGGTACACATCCATACATACAAACTTTCACGTTTATAATATTAGTAAGATTAACCAAATAAAGATTTTTTAAAGTAGTAGGGGTACACTAAGTAGGGATATTATGCGGTGCAGTATAAATTTTACTAAACTTTTCAATCTCATCATATTGCGTATTATTATTCAAGTCCGTGTTAAACCTATTCGGCTACCTGGCTTTACCGTGTCCCGTGACCCTGGTATACTAAGTGTGAGCGAGAGGCCCGATAAAAGGGTTTTACCCACGGACCCACTCGGCTGATGTCTGTGTGTCTTGTGACACTATGCTCATCCATATGACTCCCTAAGTGCGAGCGAGAGGTCCGAGTAAAATTTTTATGCCCCTTGTGGCTACTTACAATAGTAGCACAAATGCGATAATTATTGTTAAGGCTTTCAGACGAAAATCGACCAATCACGAGCATCGCTGACCTGAGCCTGATAGACAAAGGGCGGGTTATCTTAGTGTCTTTACAATTATTTTGTTCCTGGTTACAGTCTTAGTTTGTGCCTGTGATTGAGCGTTACGCGTTGTGCGTAGCGTTGTAATTGTGAATCTTTACTGACCCGACTATCTTTATGGAATCGAATACTGCATACAATCGATCCGGCTAAACGCCCAGTCTTTCGCAAAAAATCATACTCCTGTGCATATTTACCGGATTATCGTTATTTTTTGTACTTATATATTTTATGTAGGTATTCAAATCTGTACAATTTTATATTTAAACTAGTTGTTACGCACGACTCCGTCTGCGAAGAATAGGGGTATGAAAAATAGCCTACGACCTATTCTCAGACCAACCGAATATAGAGAAAAAAAAATATAAAAATCGGTTAAGCCGTTTCGGAGGAGTTTGATATACTTATATTGAAGTATGTTAAAATATTGTTTTTTATTTCACCAGTAAATAAACATTCGGTATTTGGTTATTATAAATAGCGCATTACGCCATCCATTCCCTTGCCGTTCGAGGCGAGAAAGTGCGTGCGGTCCCACCGCGCGCAATGATGCACAGGGTGCATCATGGGTATTTAGTACGGGAAAAAATGTACTGCGCGCGGGCGCATTGCATCGCTTCGTCGGGCCTGCGCGCAGGACTATTGCAGCGCGCTAGAAGGCGCTCGCGCCGAAAGAGTTAACATTCATTCCAGTTTGAGAAATACAGGTCTTGTTGTAACTGTACTCCAAAACTTAATCCAAATTGATTCATCTACTTTGCTTAATTATTTACAAATTGATAACACAACTCAACAATTAGACATAAAATGTAGTTTGTGCTCTACTGTATTGAGTTTAGGAATGCTTTCTTCCGACTTAATGCTAATAATGCTATGATAGCCTAGCTATTTGACCTATAGCCTCTCTCTCTCTCTCTCTCTCTCTCTGAAACCCCAGGCAACATGAAACTAAATCACATTCAAATTTATCATGACTTCTAAAATAATGGCAAATATACCCTAACACCTGAGAAACAGTTCAATACTGTGTGTGGTGAAAAAATCCTTGAGTTTAGTTTGACATAGTTGATGAAGGGCTACGGATTAGCCTGAAACGTGTAGAGCTCAAGTCTATCATAGATGCAAATTATCTGTATTTTTTCACTGAGTGAGTCATGGTAGTTCAAATACTGTGTGTATTTCCAAACCTGCATCGCACTAGACCTGGGGAGTACAATCCATCCCATATATGTCTTTTAGGGATAAGTTCGCCTTTGCACTCTTATTGTTTTGTATTATTTTGTGTTTTATGTACAATAAAGTATTTACATACATACATATTGTTCTCAGAAGAGGCCTGGGTCTGGCAATAGGACATGTAGACTGAATCTGATGGGATGATCCACCAACTAAATTTTAAATAAGTCCCCTAGTAAAATTTTCCATTCTTCAGTGTTCTAATCTAATCAATGGTTTACGGTTTCAGGTGTGACCAAGGGATTCCAGTACAAGATGCGTGCTGTATATGCCCATTTCCCCATCAATTGCGTGACCACTGAAAACAACAGCGTGATTGAAATCCGTAACTTCCTCGGAGAGAAATACATCCGAAGGGTAAAGATGGCCGTTGGTGTGACCGTTGTCAACTCCCCCAAACAGAAAGACGAGCTCATCATTGAAGGCAACTCCTTAGAAGATGTCTCTAGCTCTGCGGCCCTTATCCAACAGTCCACCACTGTCAAAAATAAGGATATCCGAAAATTCTTAGATGGTCTTTATGTTTCTGAGAAGACTACGGTTGTACCCGATGAGATATAAGGACATTAAATCATAAAATACGGAACTTAATTTTTTATTTTGAGTAAGGGCTGGAACGCAATGTGGCGCGCTTTCCTAGATATGATAAGGGTTTTTGTGACAGGCTGGTAGGTGCTAGTATAGTGAGATCCATTTGGCAACTTGGTCATTTGTGTCATGTATCACCATGATACTCGCTAACCCTGCTGCAGAGGCGGCTTTACCTATGGTGCAGGGTGTGCGTTGCACACGGGTGGAGCGGCGTTAGGGACGCCAGCCGCGGCACTTACAATGAACCTGCGCACGTGTACTGACGCCGGGCGTTATAGTTACTGATTGCTCGCGGGCACATCATGTTCTAGAGACGCTGCTGCCCTGCCGCCAGCAGTAATGCTTGCATGCATTGCTGTGTTCTAGCATGGAGCAAGACAGGCTGTGAAATTACTAGCTCATAACGTAATCTTAAGCCGAGTTAAGACCTGCAAGAAAAAACGTGCAAGTTGCATTACATTGCGAGGCAGTTAGGCGAACGAGATTGAGGTGGTCAATCAAACGCCGCAATGTAATGCAACTTGCTTAGTTTTTCTTGCAAGTCTAACCTCTGCTTTAGTCTGGCAAAGCATCTGCAATCCGCGGGTTTCGTGCTCATGGGTATGGGTTCTCTCTTACCATCAGGTGACCACTTGTTTGTTTGCCACACTCCATAAAAATACCTGGTGATCTCAAAACCGTGCGACTGTTAATGGAGCAGTAGGGCATTTTCAGAAAAGAAGTGTACTTACCATGTACTTTTTTTTACAACCTAATAAATTTAGGGTTATTTCTACTCAGAATCACAAGCACTATCGATTTAACCTTTTCAACGCTCTGTCAAATACAACAGCTTTCACTCATACGCCATGACATCGGAATGTCAAACGCGAAGTTGAACGCTAACAGAAATGCATGTAGGTAGATATCGCTCTGCACGCCGTGACTGATATATGAGTCGTTGGCGTCGAAAAGGTTAAGCAATTAAAAAAGTGTCCCAATTTAATTGTCAGTTTTGTGACGCAGTTAACCATACATATTGTATGGACCGTCACAAAACTGACTGATACATTTTGTATGGATAATTAAGGCAGAACGGGTACATTTTTTCTGAAAACCCCCAGCAGCCAGCAGCGTCTCGCTCGCAGTTTGTCAAATCCTTTTTTTTATGGTGCGGAAAGGGACAAGGAGCCTACCCACTAAAAACCGCACGAATTCCCTTGTTGCCATTGCGAACGCCAAGCCACGGGGGCATGAAGAGACACCGCAACGCCCACTGCCCGCCCTGGGATGGGGCTCTTCCGTTCGACACCGTGCAATGCTGTTTAACTTGTACATGGACAGGCTGATCGGTGAACTCAATAATACCAAAGTTGGATGTCATATTGAAGGGACTTGTGTAAACAACCTTAGTTACGCTGATGACATGGTGTTGTTGAGTCCATCGATCGGAGCCTTACAAAAACTCCTGCGCATTTGTGAGAGTAATGCGGAATCCCACGGGCTTAGATACAACGCTTGCAAAAGCGAAATTATTGATATTTAAATCCGGTACTAAAACTTATAAGCACGCGCTAACTACCCTATGTGGAACGCCCCTAAATAGAGTGGAAAAGTTCAAGTATCTGGGCCATTGGGTGACCGACACACTGCAAGACAATGATGATATAGAGAGGGAGCGCAGGGCGCTGGCCGTCCGTTGCAATATGTTGGCCCGCAGGTTTGCTCGTTGTAGTGAACCGGTTAAGATCACGCTTTTCAAAGCATATTGCCAATCGTTCTACGCGTGCAACCTGTGGGTTGGCTTTACGCGGCGGGCGTACAGTGCACTGCGCGTTCAATATAATGATGCGTTTAGGATACTGTTTGGACTACCGCGATACTGCAGCGCATCAGCTATGTTTGCAGAAGCAAATGTTGATTGTTTTTATGCTATCATAAGAAAGCGATGCGCCTCGCTGCTCAGTCGGTTGCGCGATAGTTCCCACAGTATCCTGAGCATGCTGGGCAGCCGGTGGGACTCCCCGCTGCTGCGGCGCTGGATGCGGCTGCACACCGCTGCAACCTCAGCAATGTGACTTATTTTAATTTAACTTATTTTATTTTGTTGTGTAGGTAATGAATGTTATTGTGATTTTTATTTTTTTTTGTTCTATTAACCCATTTTTTCTTACTGTAAACTAACATCTATGGATTTTGTCCGAAATAAAGATTTTATTATTATTAATGCGGGTTCGGGTTTATTTTGACATATCTTAAATACTTAGATGAGTCAACTATCCCGAAATAATACCCCATTCTAATTTAAAGTAAATTTACTTTCAGGAGGGCAATGATATTATATAAAGCCTGACCAGAAATATATGACTATTCGCCATGTTGCGGAATTTCATTGGAACTAATTTCTTACACTGGCAATAATTTTAATGATTGTCAGTGTCACTGTGGCGGTTTCTTTGAACAATAACAAAAATGCCCAAAACGATTTGTAGTCAACAACGGATCATTGTAAATAATGTTTATAATAAACTACTGGAAAAAAAACTCTTGGGGAATGAAACTATTTCGCTACAAAACCTTTCCAAATTAACATCAGAGCTAACAGGTAGGTAAACATTGTAAAATCGCTGTCAATTGATATTGCGAACAATGTCAATAAACCATTTAATGAAATATCCATATTTTAGCACTTGTTTATTGTATTAATGGTTTAGGATAGTGTTGTGGTAAGTATTGATTAAATAACACACGGATTTAGCAGTATTTGATGAGGGAAAATGGAAATTAAATACATTTTAAATACAAGGTTTGTTTACATTGTTTGCAATTTCCATTGACTGACAGTTTAGACAAGTCAAGATGTCATTGTTCCGACTATACTGAACTATTGCCATATAAATAAGAATAATAGCGCCCTCTTGCCAATAGTCATATATTTAAGGTTTACCTTTACAAAAAATAGGTAGATACGCCACCAACGCACCAAAACGTGTGCCGCGAAATGGTCCTAATTGTGACCAATTGGAATCAGTCGGATTGTGACGTTTGCTTACACTTGCGCGCAAGTGATAAACTATCTTTGTCTTTTTTCTTCATATCGTCTTAATGAAGCCATCTCTCTTATACCGTCTGTCAATGTAATAAAATGAAACGTGTATGTGTGTGTGCATGCCGCCGCGTGCGGAGCATTTTTTTTGGGCATCATGTGAGCATATAACGTATCTACACTTAAAATATCATTGCAGGAGGGTCTAAATTTAAATGGCGGATTAGGTATTTTGTGTTAGTTGACATTTAGGATGGGTGTCACGGGAACATGTCATGTGGCTTTGCCTGTTGTTCCCTAGCAGCATTGGACCTTGAGCTAAATCAATATATTATAGCTTCGCCTTTGTGTTCCAGTGATTTACTTTGGCCGAAAGGTTTGCTTAGTAAGTAAATTGATTGTAAAACTATTACACAGCAATGATTCGACGAACAGTTTAGGCAGCAAATAACCTTTTCGACGCCAACGACACATATATCAGCACCGCAGGTTCTACGCCAACGACTGATATATCAGTCACGGCGTGCAGAGCGATATCTACCTATATGCATTTCTGTAGGGTTTAACTTCGCATTTGACTTTCCGATTTCATGGCGTATGAGTGACAGCTGTTGTATTTGACAGAGCGTTGAAAAGGTTAAGCTAATTCAGCAGTCAATTCAAACTTGGTAGGCTCGGATACTTCAATTCGATCCTTTATCAAGACTAGTTTCGATAAATTTTAAAAATGCATTACGAAGGTCACACTTATGGCACGCGGCGGACACGACGTACAAATACGCGTTCTTGAATCTACATAAGCACGACGATGTCCAGTGTTGCCACCTTGGATTTTTTTATGGCGCTAGATCAAGAACAAAATGTCGCCAGATTTTGAAAGAATTTGGATTAACAGAAACCACCAAATTCCACTAAATTTATTGCATTTAAATCTCAGACCAAAAACACCCTTTTTTAAATGAAAAACGAATAAAATATGTATGAGACGCTAAAAAATAGTTGTATCCGACGTTCGTTCTTATTAATTTTACAATATTACGTAGATCTATGAATTTTTATATTTGTGCATGTTTACCAAAGTGGAATAAAAAGTTTTTACTAACGTACAATTAACCTGACATAAACATTTTTTTTTCTTGAATGGTATATAATGGTATAATTCCATTATTGGATATTATTTACAGCTTCAAGACCTCACAGAACGTTGCAAAACACGACTCTATCAAACTAAGACTTTTCTATAACACGAATTACACGAACCAGTAACCACATTCCAGACATAGAATGACAGCATTGACAGCTAAAAAGAAAAATATTAACTAACGACTAAGTACGCCTAGGGATTCCCCGGTCATGGAGTAAGCATAGAACATTATGAATTTCCGGAAAAATAGGGGATTTCCCTCTCAAAAATATGTTGCCAAATTCCATATTGAAAAACCCCTAAAAACCACTAAAAAAAATAAAAGCGCTATACAATGAAAAAATACCACTAGACGCCATGAAAACACACCAGTTCTGGTGGGAAAACCACCAAGGTGGCCACACTGACGATGTCTGTACACGCGTACGGATTCTTGGCGGGAATTTGAAAGAGAGCGGGCGTAAATTTTGCTTTTAAAATTAATTTTAATTATTTTTATTGACAAAAGTAAAATAAAGCTATATTTAATACTGTGAGACAACTACAAAATGGAGGGCAATGAGGAGGGCGGGGATGACCCGCCCAACTCTTCGAAACGCGTACGGGCCGTCGACAATGGAGGAGGCGGCAGCGGCGGCGGTGAGCGTTTAGACGAACTTTTCACCCCATATTACAAACCGAACTATAAAAGACTATACCCCGAAAATTCAACAAAAACCGAATTTAAAGTGTTCGTGGAACATCTCGACTATAAAGACAGATTAGGGAATAAAAGCCCGATATATTTAAACCATATATTTACAACAGACGTTAAAGGTGTGATGGCTATTCAGCGACTGAATGCTAATAAAATCGCAGTAATGTTCAAACAATATAACACAGCCAACAATTTTCTGAACAATACTACATTTTTGAACAAATACAGCATGAAGGCTTATATACCAGCAACACAAATCGAAAAAACTGGCATTATAAGATTTGTACCAGCAAATATTTCAAATAAGGACTTATACTCAAAACTTAGCTCCATTTATGAAATAATTTCAATTAGACGATTCACAAAAAAAGTAGGACAAAACAGAGTACCGCTACAAACAGTTAGCATTACTTTCTTATCTAATATATTACCGGACAATGTACAATACGATTTATTCTCATACCGGGTATTTGAATATATCCCACCGCTCCAACAATGTTTCAAATGCATGAAGTTTAATCATTCAGCAAAAATATGTAATGGCAAGCAAAGGTGTTCAATCTGCTCTGGTGAACACATATATAAAGATTGTGATAAACCAAATGAGCTATGCTGCGCAAACTGCAGTGGCCCTCATCTAGCTATATCAAGATTATGTCCTATTAAAATAAATAAGATTTTAGAAAAGAAAAGTAAAATAACATATGCAAGTGTCACACAAACAAAGAAGATTGAATTTCCTCCATTGCCAGAAACCCAAGTTGTAAATACTCCTGTAAATAATAATGTAAATATTCCAGTAAATAATGTAAATATTCCTGTAAATACTGCAAATAAAAATGTAAATAAAAATAACAAGCCCAACACACAGGGCGTAAATTCTCAAGTCCATCCCATGGACATCAAAGCCCAGATCATTTGCAATAATGATGTACTAATGGCCCTAGTACAAACACTAGTAGAATTGGGCAATAAAAGTGATCCTGCCCCAATCACTATAGCAGCCATTAAAGACATGCTAATTAAACGTCTATCTCCATAATGAATTCAAATTCTACTAGAACATCTCAGTTACGGATTGCGCAGTTTAACATTCAAAGTGCTAATAGTAAAAAACCTTTATTAACAAAATTTATGCTCGAACAAAACATTGATATATGCTTACTTAACGAAACTTGGTTTAAAGAAAATCATAATTTTAGGATCCCTGGTTATAATCTCCATTCCAGAATATCCAATAATGCTCACAATGGTGTAGCAATATTAATCAAACCACAACTTAAATATAATACATTAAACACATCCTTTTATGAGGACATCCAAACTATAGCTGTGTCTATATCCACCGAGCGTGGTAAAGTTACTATACTTTGCGTATACTGTCCACCTTCCAGTGGACACATAAGAATCCAGTGGGCGCAATATAATTCGAAACCTCCCTAAACCAATTTTTATTGGTGGAGACTTTAATGCTCACCATATTGCATTTGGTTGCTTATCTACTAAGGGTCGCGGTCAAGATTTGTACGATGCTATGGACGAATGTGATTTATGTATTTTAAATGATGGGAGTTTCACGACAGTGAACCGTCCTAGAACCAATCCTTCAGCCATTGACGTCAGCTTTGCTAGCGCATGTTTAGCGCCATTGTGCGAGTGGTCTGTACATGATGACTCCATGGGAAGCTACCACTATCCTACTATAACCAAATTATTATTACATGTTGATAAATACCAGATTAACCCACCCATAGATAAATTTGTGTACAAAAAAGCCGATTGGCGAAAGTATTGTGAACTTTCAGAAATCGAATTTGCCGATTTCGCTATTAATGTGGACAACCCACTTGCATCCTATACAGAGTTCTGTACACATCTTGATGCCCTTATGCAAAGAGTTATACCAAGGTTCAAGAAGTCTGCTTGCTTTTCCAGCAGGCCTCCTGCACCTTGGTGGAACGAGACATGTGAAAAAAGCGTAATATCATCCTACAATGCCTTAAAACTATACAAAAGTAACCCAACAATAGATAATTACATAAATTATAAAAGATTAGATGCATTAAAAAAGAGAACCATTTCAGAACAAAAAAAAGCTGGATGGAATGATTTATGTAATTCATTTAACAGAACTACTCCCATTAGTAAAATTTGGAACATGGTCAAAATGTTTAAGGGCATCAAATGTAGTATCAAATCTTGCAAAGATGAGTTCATTACTCCCTTTTTAGACAACTTATCAGACAATAGTAGTTTAAAAGACACAAGTAACCTTATAGGTTATTTTAACAGCAATAATAATAATAATTCAAAGTTTTTATTGGAATCTTTTACATGGAATGAATTCATGACAAGTTTAAACTCTAGACGTAACACAAGTCCCGGTTTAGATAACTTTCCATACATTGTAATAAAAGAACTCCATACATCAGTCCAGCGACTATTTCTTGACATTCTGAATGCCTTATGGCACAATCAAATTATCCCTGAGCCATGGAAAACTCAATGTATAATTCCAATCCTCAAGCCAGATAAAAACCCAGAAGATGCTAATTCCCATCGTCCCATATCTTTATCTTCATGCCTTGGTAAATTATTTGAAAATATGATCAAAGTTCGTTTAGATTGGTTTGTAGAGGCTAATGGTATCATCCCACATGTACAGTATGGCTTTCGACGAGGTCGTAGTTGCGCTGATAGTTTCATCTCATTGATTTCAGACCTGAAAATTGCAAAAAATTTAAAATCACACACTGTCTGTGTATTTTTAGATGTTCAGGGAGCTTTTGATAATGTAGATCCAGGAATTCTAGTAAACATTATGTCTGATATAGGAATACCTGGTAGATTATGCCAATGGATCTATAAATTTTTAAATGACAGAACATTATATGTAAAATTTAACAACATTTTACATGGACCTAGAACGGCATCTAGAGGCACAATGCAAGGTGCCACTCTTTCTCCATTACTGTATAATTTATATACTTGTGAAATTTGTAAATATGTAAATACTAGAGATGTAAATATATTACAATTTGCTGATGACATTGTTTTGTATAGTAGTAACCGAAATTTGCCAATTGCCATTGAAAATATAAACCAAGCCCTAAACCAGTTGAGTCTGTACTATGATCATAAATTACACCTAAAAATTAATCCTGCTAAAAGTAGTTTAATGATCTTTGGTGAAGATTTCCCAACCTGTGATGTTACTTATTGTGGAGAAGCAATAAATAGAGTAAATTCAAAGAAATTTTTAGGTATCATTATAGATCAAAGGCTAAATTTTGAGGAACATGTAAAATATATTTCAAAAAATGCTTTAAAAGCCATAAACATAATAAAATGTTTAGCTGGTGTGTCATGGGGTGCTGACCCTAAAATACTGTCAATTTTGTACAAATCCATAATAAGAAGTCATTTTGACTACAGTGCTATGGCATACATGAATAGTCCACATGCAAAAAAGCTAGATATCTTGCAAAATAGATCTCTGAGAATAATATCTGGTGCAATGTGCTCAACTCCTATTAGGGCCATGGAAGTTGAGACTAAAATCATGCCTCTAATCTTGAGGCGTATCCTTCTTGCTGAAAGGTATTGTCTTAAACTATTGTACTCAAACAACACACAAATTATTAATAAGATTTTACCTCATAGAATTAATGTTACTGGTCCTTTAGCGACTGGTGATGGTCTATTGATTGGTAATTCCCCAATGTTGTTTCATATCTTTCTGGAAATTGAAAATAACTGTTATAAAATCAAAAAACAGTGGCCATGGCCTTGTTATTCATCCCAATATAAAAGTATTATACATCCTATCAATGTGATTGATTCCATCACAAATAACTCAGATATGTTGCAATTCTTATCAGAAAATGAATACTACACATTATTTACAGATGGAAGTAAAGGAGACGGCTATGTGCGCTGCGCTGTGTATGATCCTCAGACCAAATTTTCTCAGAGCTTTCTTTTGCAAGATATATGTTCCATATTCACAGCAGAAGCTTATGCAGTCTATCAGGCTCTTTTGCAAATTAGCAATGTAGATAATTGTAAATATTTTTTAGTAGTAACTGACTGTTTAAGTTTGATTCAGGGGTTAAACAATCTAAAAATTAATTTTAAAACAAATTTCATTCTCCACATAATTAAAGATCTTTTGTTTAAATACCATCTTAAGGGCAAAGACATTTCATTTATGTGGGTACCCTCACACAGAGGAATCACAGGAAATGGAATGGCAGATAAGGCTGCTTACGAAGGTATAAATGCTCTTGATGTATCTAACGTTATGTTTGTACCCATGACTGATTACTTATACAATGTTAACGTAGGAATAAATATGTTATGGATACAAATGTGGAAGAAGGACCAAGAAACCAAAGGACGATGGTATGGCAGCATACAAGAAACATTACCAGTGAGACCATGGTATGATAACCTGAAGAGAGCCAGTAGAGATTTTATCACCACCATGAATCGGCTTCGTTATGGACACAATACTGCACCATCACACCTATCAAGACTTCGTATAATACAGAGTAACATCTGCACGTTTTGTGAAATAGAAGAAGGAACAACAAATCACATAATTTTCAACTGTCAAAAATTTCTAATTCACAGATTGGTTCTTGCGAGTGAACTCAGTGAAGTGTGTCAAAATTACAGTGATTTTTCCTCCCGCCCGCCGCCGCTCAATGAACTTTTAAAGAACACTCAAACCTACAGTGCAATTTACAAATATATTAAAAACACGGTTCAAAAAATATAAAAATGCTAAATTAAAATCCGCAATGTGGTTCCAACAAAATAAAGTTGTGGCTTAAAGGTCTCTGAAACCAGGCCATTAAAATCCAAAAAAAAAAAAAAAATACACGCGTACGCCTACATACATCGCGAGCGCACTCTTCTGGATTCGGGCGGTTTCCGGCTATCTGCGCCTAGAGGGGTGGGGTAATTCGAATCGGTGCGGGGCGGACCGTTTCCATTCTGTACGTCAGCACAGAATATATAATAATACTGACGTACAGAATGGAAACGGTCCGCCCCGCACCGATTCGAATTACCCCACCCCTCAAGGCGCAGATAGCCGGAAACCGCCAGAAACCAGAAGAGTGCGCGCGCGATGTATGTAGGCGTACGCGTGTACAGACGTCGTCGTGCTTATGTAGATTCAAGAACGCGTATTTGTACGTCGTGTCCGCCGCGTGACGTCAGTACTATTATATATTCTGTGCTTATGGGCGCACTGGAAGTATAGACGAAGCCTTGTACGGTCAGCTGCAGAGAAAAGGTACGGTGTGGTTGCCTCCGATAAAGAGGGGCAGCTTTTCTCTGCAACTGACTATTATTTATTACTTATTCTGTGATCTATCTAGCGTTGTTGTTGTTCCCCTGCATGAACAAATAATGCGCTCGTCGTATTAGTTATCTTAAGTTCTGCTCCGGCATGCCGGGCGAAATGATCGTAGTGACCTAATGTAGTGACGAATGAGTGTCACTGACATAGGAGTGTTCTGTTCTGGCATCTATAATACGGGAATATTATGGAAATGCTTTCCTTTTCTGTCTTACCCAGGTTATACTTATACTTCGTTTTTTTTTCAAATTGTAATAAAAAGACCTTTCTTAACCTTTTCGACGCCAACGACATATATATATATCAGCACCGCAACCGACTACGCAAACGACTGATATATCAGTCACGGCGTGCAGAGCGATATCTACCTAGGTACATGCATTTCTGTAGGGTTCAACTTCGCGTTTGACATTCCGATGTCATGGCGTATGAAGTGAGAGCTTGGTGAGAGCTGTTGTATTTGACAGAGCGTTGAAAAGGTTAAAAAGACACATAAAGATCGCTTACCTTCTGTTTAATGCTAAAAAAACGAAGTATAGTTGGTGTTAGTTACCTTCACACGAGAATAATGTCTCACTTTCGCAGCAAGGTAAAAGATTCGTGAGGTTAGCAAAACAAAAATGGAATTTTCAACGTAAATAATTTTATTCAAACTAGTCTATTGAACATCACTAACTCATAAACATTGTACATCTGCAAATATGGGTGTCTAATAAAATGTTAAGAATTTCATAATGACTCTAAAATTAATAATTTACACAGGATAGCATGCTTGAATAATTAAATACCTACTTAATAAGATAAAATAAATACCTATTAAAATAAAACATTTCATTATTATAATTGTTAATACAGTAATCACGTGTTAAAAATAAAGTAAAATAGTTCTATTAGTATTCAATTGTTATGTACAAGATAGAATGGTCTGCAATTAAACAAGGAATCACGACCAGCGAACACAAAACTACCTAATACTAACAAATGAGTAAAATTCAGTATTTTATTGTCAGACCGATTATAATTTGAAACATCACTTTGTATTGCTAATTTATTGATATCTTTGGCAGGTAGCTATACAACACACGACACAAACTGCAGGCGGATGTTAACACGAAAATTTAACTGAAGCCAGTCGCAATTCCTTTCTCAATATCGTCTACAATATCAGTAGATACATTTTGTCATGAAGATTATCTGATAAGTCATAATTAACACGTTCAAATTAAAACTAGTTTAAGTACAATAGGAATAATATTTCTCAATATTCTATTACATAATTACAAACAGTGCATGAACTAACAAATATAAAATGAAGCAACACAAGTTGTCGAACGGCAAAGTATTGCTGGCGAGCGCCGAGCGCCCGCGTCCTGCCATATTTGCAGATGGTCACTCTATTATTCAGTAAGAAAATAAAATTCTCAATAAATAAATGTCAAACACTATTTAAATTGGTGAGACACTTCACACCAGATAACACAATTGCTTACTATAAAAATGATCAACAAACAACTTTGCACCGCGCCTAACGTGTCAAAGAGGACATTAGTGTGCAGAATATGTCATGAGATTCAATGGCTACGATACAGTTTGCCGCTTGAGCAAATAATCTGTTAATGCAACGACTTAGCCTAGCGAGCCATGCGGGAGTTGCGTGAGGTGGGATCAACTACGCGCTAGAATAGTAAAGACATACCTACGCACAGTACGGCTGACTGTACCGTGCGGTACGATACGCTATCTATAAAACTAGTTATAATTATTATAGTATTTCAACATCACCGGTGCAACGGGACTCGTCATGTTATTATAGTAATATCTTCACTATCAGTAAACTTTTATAACGCTGACGAAGATTCAAAATGTATCTAGCAACCTGAGTAAATTAACATGAATAATACGATATTTAAATTTGTTTTAATATACAATCAATTTACATAGGTAGTTAATCGAAGCACATTATTATTAGTGGGATTCTTCAAGTAACTAAAATTAGTATCGAGATAAATAAGGGTACAACTTGATACAAACATCGCGATTGGTTAACATTACCGCTAAATAGATTTGCACGAAAACGCAAGCGCAGTGCACGTACTACAACGATTAGCGAGTTGGTCAACTTTTACGCACAAGTGATAATTTACATTTAAGTAGATATTTAAAACGATAACTTATGCTAAAATGAACTCTGATAGGGGGTATCAACGAAGCGGTGTTTCGAGACTACTCGTTAACTAGTATAAAGGCGACTTTATCGAATCACGTGATATCTACTGCGTCGGAGTACGTGTGCGGCCGCGGGGGCGCTTCTAATTATTGCTGTGGCCGCGGGGAGCGCGGGAACGCTCGCTGCACTGACTCGAGCGTCCGCTCTAGGGGGAGTGACACTTCAATCTTGGATCGGGAGTGGACTCGAGGCACGGGGACTGCGGCTGCGGGCTCACAGTGGCTCGCGGCGCGGCACCCATACGCTGGGCCCGCTCTCGGCCGCGATCACCGCCTTTACCTTAGAGTAGATCTCTTCCGGCGTATCGCCCGTCACCACCGCTGCAAACAAGGAGCATCACTATAGATCTGCTATGTACATGGACAAGACAGCCTGCCTCTGGACGTAGACGTGGGACAGCACTGGCGTGGTGCCGTAACAAGATTCCCACCGGGATGTTTACTTCGACAAGACGACCTCTGGATACCTAATTGGCTAAGTAAAGTTTTTTTAAGAGGTGCTAATTATATTTTTTTTCGACAGTCGGCGTTCTGAAGATCGAGAAACTGCAGCTGTTTTATTTTTATCTCCTATTGTTTACTGGAAATATTTTTTTAAGTGTTCGAGTTGATATTCGTGAGATTTAATGGCTGACAAGCGGTTCGTGCTCAGTACTTAGTAGAAACAGAAAAAAAACTAAGTCATCTGTCACTTTTGTCCATGTCAAACCGTTTGCGTTTCGTTTGCTTTGCATTTTGGTGTGATTTTTAGACTATTTTTAACAACCTCCGCACAAAATCCGGATTTACAATTTTACCGCATTTCTCCACGACTTATGCACGATAATTGAATCACGATTGAATATTTTTGATCATTATTTTGGAACTGCTTTTTGGACAATGCAAAGTAAACGAAACGCAAACGGTTAGATTTTATTTGACATTGACAATTGACTTCGTTTTTTTTTCTATTTCTGCTAAGTACTGAGCACGAACCGCTTGTCAGCCATTAAATCTCACAAATGTCATCTCGAACACTTAAAAAAATATTTCCAGTAAACAATAGGAGATAAAAATAAAACAGCTGCAGTTTCTCGGTCTAGAAGAAGACTACTGTCGAAAAAAAATATATTTAGCACCTCTTCAAAAAACTTTACTTAGCCAATTAGGTTTATCTGGAGTTAGGGCAGAAATGGTCGGAACTAACAGGGTGTTATCTGACAAATAACACACTATTAAACCATGAATGGTAGACATAAGATAAGAAGCCTCTAGATTCTTTTGTTGATAGCCATATATCACATCAACTAGAAATACAGACAATGGACCGAATCTTACGCTTCATCAAGAAGAAGGGTACAGTCATGGTCGTATTGATCTGTATAAATTTTTATGCCTTCACCCCTTGTAATGTAAAGTAAATCACGTGTACATTACTTTAGTGAATAACTCACCAGTGAAATATTCAGCAAACTCCTGCTCCATCTTAAGGGCCCGTTCATAAGTTTTCTTTGCTTGCTCTTCAGTCATACGCTTATTCATTTCCCTAAAAGTAACAAAAAGTTATCATATCAAATCTATGTTAATATAGAAAACTGAAGGATTTGCTTTTTTAAACGCGGTAAGTTATGATACTACGGTCTGATTCAAAAAAAAGTTTGCATTTCATAGCCAAGTCGAAGAAATAAAGCATTTTTCGTCGAGGTGGTGATGAGATTGGGCAGTGAAACAGCAGGGCACTACTAGTACGCATTGAAGGTAGCGCCCAAATAGAGCAACATTATAAACTAATGGAGCCAATTAACAGTAGTTCGAACTAATATCCGGTACTTAAGGTGTAAATGTATTTTTTTTTTTTTTTTTATGTTAGTGAAGCCAGACAAACGAACTAGTGGGTCACCTGATGTTAAATGAACACCACTGTCCATAGACACTCGCAGCGCTTTACGCGATACCAGTGCGTTGTCGGCCCTGCAGAAAATTGTACACTCGCCTCTTAAAGGCACCCAGGTCGTAACTCAATGGGAAGACCCCAGCGGGAAGCTCGCTCCAGATTTTGCAAGTTCGTGGCAAAAAAGACCGCTTAAAACGCACCGTCGAAGACTGCCATTCATCAACATGATGTCGATGAAATGAACGCTTACGACGGGAGGATCTGTTATGGAACCCCGCAGCTGGAATGAGGTCAAAGAGTCCCTCAGAGCATTCCCCGTTGTAGATCTTATAGAACACGCAAAGGGAGCTAACGTCTCTGCGGAGAGCATGTATGTGAGAATGTAACTAATATAAAGTTAAGTAATAGATTAATCCGTCAAGGAATACTTACATAATAGATTCTACACTCTTTGGTTTAATAAATATGGCTATGGGATAAAGTTGCGCCACTTGCAATCTCTTTATGGCGTTTCCGCTCACGTCTAAAATGCAGTGTTTTCCCTGAAACAAGTAAAATTATGATTCATGGTGACACCAGAAATGGGCCATTCAAGTAATACGTAAACACTAAAGAATTTCTTTGCTTTGCTAGTTTATGATGACATGGTGGATGGGGGAATCTGGATGGTGATTACGTCGGCAATATTTATTTTTTACTTTTTCGGATTTTCTACAAAATTTAGTCAATTTTGATTTGAACTCATAATGGCAAACCTCTTTTTCTACGCTCTATAGCAAACGAAACGCGTCTTCAGGGATTCCCCGAATGATCTGGATTTGCTTACTCTCTTAGGAGCGAGTGAAAGAACTGCGTAGGGAAATTAACGCGCACTATTCAAGAAATCAAAACAGATTAAAAATGTATGTATAAGTACAGTCATCTGCATAGAAGAAGTAACCCCACTATAATGGCGCTAACCACACCGCGCGGTACCTTTTCTCTGCAGCTGGCCGTGCTAATGCTTACTAAGGGCCGGCGCTCTCTGACGGCATGGCACGGCGTGGCATTTTATTACTATCAAGTTATTTTGAATCTTATTTCAATGAGTTTAGAATTCATGTTACTTTATTGGTTATGCGTTGCGTCATCCCTCGGCACGTCGCGCCATTGTGGTATCGAAATAAAGTAACATGAATTCTAAACTCATTGAAATAAGATTCAAAATAACTTGATAGTAATAAAATGCCATGCTGTGGCATGCCGTCAGTGAGCGCCGGCCCTAATGCATGGGAGGAGGGATTAAGAGATTTGCTTACTTTTGCTGACATGGGGCAGGGATCAATAATTGTTTATGTAATACTTGAACGGGGGATCGATCCTCGAAAGAAATAGAAACGATGGCAATTTCGATTCTTGTTGTTAGTGCTGTGGTTTACCTTTTCGGCGACCTCCCGCACGGAGGCGACGGAGGTGCCATACAGGTTGTCGTTGTACTGTCCGGCCTCAATGAACAGGTGGTTCTGTATGTCGCGCTCCATTTGCTCGCGGCTGCCCACGAAGTGGTAATCACGACCGTCCACCTCGTAATCGCGGCGCGGTCGCGTCGTGTCTACAACAATTACACGTACAGGCCTTATACTACGAAATGCAAAATTCGAACTTCGTATCGTGCCATTCCTCTCACGCTAATAGTATTTAACACAAGAGCGAGCAAGACGGTGCGATACGAACTTCGATTTTCGAATTTCGGAGTAGCCCCCCTGTTTACTGTGGTTTCACCGACAAATGTGTTATTAAAGGCAGTGTTTGCTACATATTCCATCGGACCGGATTGAAAGTGGAGGATAAAACGGATAACTTTAACAGACAAGTGTCAATTTTATTTTGCTGGGTACCGTGTGGACTTCAAATCGTCGGGCCTTCGATGAACGCTTTATGGACAATTAGGAGTAAAGCGTAAAATCTATTCAAATTTTTAGTTTTTTTTTAATGAGGAAATTTTGGGGTTTTCTTACTCAGAATCAAGAGCGCTATTGGTTTTGATGATTAAAAAATCCCTAATTTTCCATACAAATTTTTGTGACAGTTTTGTTACGAGCCATATGAACTGAATGAAAAATAAAAGTCATAAAACTGACTCAAAAAAGATTTTTTTCTTTATGAAAATATCATCGCGTCAAAATATGTAAACATCAACGCAATGGTTAATGTAATGTAATGACATAAGAGTTGTATAGGTATTTTTGACACCTTGTTAACGTATATATATTTTTGCACTTGACCATACTTATGATTTTGAGTAAGATAACCCAAAATTACCTCATTTAAAAAAAAGAACAGGTAATTTTTTTATTGAAAATGCCTATTATTTAACCGTCTTGAGCTACTCACGTGGCACACAGCTCCCAAACTTGTCCGGAAACTCCGAGATGAGGTCGTCGTTGATCCTATCCTTCAGGGGACCCAGGATTATCACTGGCCGCGTGTACGTTATAGTCAACTGCTGCACGGTTTCATACGACAGCACAGTCTCGTCTTGACCTGGGAAACAAACCCGTTATCAATTAATCGCCGCTAAATTAAAATGAACAAAATCCAATTATGTTCGTGGCGAAGTGATTTGCACACTTGGAATTGAGTGAGCTTTTTTGTACATGAAGGTCAGTTTTCCTGTTAAATAAGATGCGACACTAGATGTCTGGGTTTCCGAGGGCCACATTTTGTACTGCGTAATACCGCAATAATTGTTCTCCGTGTAACATTATTTATTCCGTGTTTAAAAGAGCATATTATTATGACCACTTTTTAAGAGCTGAAATCTATATATATAAAATCGTCTATATCTTCGCAGATACCATCTGAATAATCGTAATACTGCATAATATGTATAATAAGATTACCAAATATGCAATCAACGAAACGATTTCATGTTTGCAAGATCGAGAATAGGTATATTGAACTGGAGAAGACGTACCCCTGATGATTTAAAAACAAAAACCAACCAAAACTCTGCAAAAAATTGTGAAAATATGCGCATTCTTCAATTAGTGTTGTAATGTTTAGATGTGAACTTCTAAAAGATGGCAGACTATTTGTTAGCAATGGGATAATATCCTCTCCACTTCCATATCGTCTCAAATTATTCATAGTTTTGATAAGCTCTTCAGCATAACATTTAGGATTGAATACTACCTATAATTAACGTTGGAAATTTGTACACATAGCTACAATAAACATTGAAACTTACGTGCTAATACAGACAGTATGTATAAATATGGCCCTCACCAACCACAACTCTATGATTTCCGAAGCGTGCTGAATACTATGTACGAACAGACTATTTTCAGGCGTGCACCTACAATCTACTACAAAATATACACGGTCGAATGTTGACGTTTTCGTTTAAATTTAAAACATTCATGAGTTACAATAAGACAATCGTAATGAAAAATAATACGAGGTTTGTACACGAAAATCCTCAGAATATAAAGATTTACGTAGGTTAATATTCCTTCAGCTATGTAAGAATGCGACTGGTCAGGATAATGTAGGAAAGATACAACGTTGGATAAGTTTGCGTCCATCCAAGGGTCGGATTTATTTATTATGGTCTAAGACGTTTATAAATTCATAAGTTTATCATCGAACTGGAAAAATGTGTGAAGCATACACAGGCAGTAAAACAGCTCGATTTTTTTTTAATAAGCACTGGAAATGAACTCTATAACCACACTGTTTCGGTTCGATAAAATTCCACTACAAAAATATTCTATATTTCATGCTTTTACAACGTATTTCCGGGAAATGTGACAGTAAAATTCCAGCTAGAATTAAATAAAGCTCAACGTAATCACTTCCATTAATTCTGGCTAGAGCGAAATGCTCGTTTGAAGTACTTGAAGCGAATGTGCACATCGTAATAAGACACTGCGTTTGCTAAGCGAATAAATAATTACAGCACCCCTACGTCATTGAAGCGATAAAAAACTAACTCTAAAAACATCAGCACAGCATAAATCTGAACAACTTAAAATCAAGCTCGAATGAGATATGTCGTGATATCGTGTCGGTCTGATGCATGCTGGTGGCACGTGGCTGTGGCTGGTGCGAGCGGCGGTGCGGCGGTGCGGCGGCGCAGAGGCGGTGGTCAGAGCATGCACCTTGTGCTTCCAGTGGCCCCACACTCGCTCACAACCGATCCATCTAACGCTCCCGGGCGGGCCACGCCCTGCCCCGCCCGCGACGCACGACCCGCGTAGGCCCCGCGCCCCGCGCCCCGCACGACGCGGTGCGCAGACGCTATTAGATTTATCGCGTTGTATGAACGAAACAATTTAACGTAAAGTATGACAACATAATAAAAAAAAACTGGAGTGTTATTGAAATGAAAACTACGTTTCTAATTGATGATCATAACCAGAATGCGGGAGGTAAGGTATCGGCTACGGCACTCGCAAGCTACGCCTCACTCCCAAAACTTACTCTCGTCCTCGAGATATATGAGCGTTATCTCCTCCATCATGGGAAGTTCCACTCGGTACAAGATTTCCCCTACACGTAGAAAAATTAACGTTACATAAATTTCAAATCTTTAAAAAGCATAGTCCGTATGGCGGACGGTAGTCTAGAGCGCAGGTAACCTTCGTTCTGGTGCAAGGATTCGGTGCTGGCTCGCAGAGCTCGGGTTTAAAGATTAATTTACGGGTATTTTGGAACAGCATTTGAGATTATGTCATGAGTAGCTTTTAGGAAAAAAAAGGGCAAAAGAATAATACGCAAGAGTAATCGGATGAATGTTTACGTCGGCACGGTAGGCAACTAGAAGCACGGGACGGGTGGGCGCGCGTTCGCTCGCCGACCGCGTCTCCACATCAACTACGTGAGAACACATATCGCATCGCCGGACCTCTCACCACCCAACCCTGTTTATGCGTTACACATCGATACAATGCAATCATCAGACTATGGCTCGAGTGTGCCAGCTACCACAAGCCATTTACCGGTCGATCTGAGAGGGATGCAGCTAACTACCATAACCGCGACCCATGCGAGCAAACGCGAAATAGCCTGTGGCTGCCGGGAACAACACGAACTACTACATTTTCAGTATCTTATATGGTTAAACTAAAATTATAACATAAAACGTTTGACCAGTTCACAAAACTAATCTCACTTTTCATCAAATCATCCCTCACCAACCATTCATGCTTCGAGAAAAATACCTACACGGAAATGTGACGATGATGAACAAATATCTAAGTTATTCATTGGCATAAGAAAGCAAACTAAACATAGTTGTGTGGTAAAGAGGTGTTTGATAAAACTTTCTATGATAACAAGTACACAGCTTGTCGTTGGGTCGCACACAACATCATAGTATATTCGACAAGCGACATTAATACTGCCGATACTGTAATAAACAACTACCCATAATTATAAAGCACCATCATGCTTTACCATAGACACTACAAGCGATTGTTTACTCACACATATCCAGGACAAATTTGAAAATCAATGTAATAGTAATAAGACCAATTGAATCGAACTTCGTATTACGTAACGCAACTGAAATGATCTGTCATTGCGGCGCGACAAGGCCTATTAGGAACCGAATGATTAGATTTCGATCGCATCCAAAAATTAATCAATAAAATTTAATTGGTCAACTTTCAATACTTCTAAATAAATAAAAAAGAGATTTGCTGATGGCCCGCAATACGGACGGTCACTATCGTCCGTACAAAATCAAAGGTAATAAATAATCAATATTTTAACAATATTTTTTCTTGTTAAGATAAGCTTGTTGTTGGCAATATGCTAGCAAGTGTGGGGGAAGTTTAATGATTTGTAGCAACACAAGTGAAGTCGCATTATTAGTATTATTTTGTGACATAGATTCTATATAAGTTATTCACGAACTAACGCGACGTGTGCGCGTTATACAACTGTTAGAATAAGCGAATAGCTCTCTTCATAAAAATACCTATACATATTTTTAATTATAATTACAGTGGTTATTAGCCAGCCGCATGAAATAAAACTGCGAAAAAATGCCCTACAATACGATACAGCGAAATATAATAGCGAATGTAATAATGTATGGTGGACGTAAACGATAGTGCACTTACCATCGGCGTTAGCGTCTTCTTGAGTATAACAAAGCATGAAAGCTGTAACAAAATGGTCATTGTTCAGGTCAGGTTACGCATTACGCTTGTCGCTGTTGGGTAATATAAAGCGTATTGTCGTGGTATATTAGTAACGAAATATAATATTGTATAAGCTTAGGAGTATGGTTAAGTTTTAGTGGATTTGTGCTTACGTTCTTGATCGGAACCATCTTCGGATTTACCGTCTTCTCTGCTCTTCATGAAGGGGAATCTCCTGCTGAACGAAAGAGTCCTCTTTTTTCTTTCTAATGTAGACTGGCTCTGAAATGAAAACAGAGATTCTGATAGAGTATCAGTTGAAGAAGTGTCACGATATTTTGAGAAGTTCATGTCCAGTAATTTCAAAGACGAGGCGGTTAATTTTTTCATCTTTTCGACAAGTAAAGTACCCATATTATAGCCAAAAAAATTTGTCTATTTTTTTAGATGCTAAATAATAAGTTTATACCAATAATACGATGACTTCATAAAACCCTCTATACCAGAGGTTCCCAAACTTTTTTTCACATAGACCACTTTCAAAATTTAGCTGGTTCTGGTGGACCCCCTGCAGCCCTGCTGCCTGCTTGATTTCTACCATATACCCAAATCCCCCATTTTTGTCTCGCCAACGTAGACCCCCCTCGAATCTCCTGTGGACCCCTGGAGGTCCACCTGGACCACTTTGGGAATGAATGCTATATACTAAACGCCGTATATAGATTCCAAAAAAGTTACCAAAGATGGCCGAACGTAACTGACACAAGTGTCATTGTCATTGTGACCTTCCAGATGTAACCAACCCATGCACATTAATAAAAAATAGTCATAATAATATTTTGTTGTTATTTAAGTGAAAAGATTATCCCATGTTTTTGATGTTTCCTATAAGTATACCTACGCATACCGTATTGTGTACAATGTGTGTTGCACATGAACACCTTGGTTTTGAACTATCCATGTGCCAAAATTTATCACAATCAATTGACTTGAATTGACACTCATATGACTTCTAGGACGCTTCCTTGGTGGAGAAGGAGGAAGATTCTCGTCCCTGTGAGAGGGACCTGAGGCCATATTGTCTAACGCTTCTGACGCTTGCCTTCGCTTTCACCAACTCTTTCTGTCATCAACTTATACCGTTTGACAGAAAGAAATAGTGATTGCGAAGGCAAGCGTCAGTAGCGTTAGACAATAAGCCTGCAGGTACCGGTTCCATGTTACTAGCGTAAATGCAAAACCCGCAAACAAAACATAATAACAAAACTTAACAGGAAACAAAAACTCAACAACGAAAATTATCACGAGTACAGAAAGCATTCGTTCAATCCAAATGTCAGATGCCGAATGAAGTAACAATGGGAGATGTCATGGTGGTCCTGTGGTCGCCATGTTTACCATAAAGTTTGGCATACGTGATTTGTTGTCAACATTTCTATGTGCATATCAAAAATATTTGTAAATAGTATATAGGTACGCAAATTATAACATTGATAGTATCCAAATGTCCAAATATTATTTATTTTTATTAGCAGTTACGTCTGCTCACCGAACCTAAGATTTAAAAGCGAAAAAGTTTTCCGGGTGCGCCGGTGGGACTTGAACCCACGTCTCCTGGGTATGCGCCCCAACCTGGGTGTTCTACCAACTGAACCACGTCGCATCCAACTGACTTCACCGAAATTCTTAATCGTTTACATACGCCAACAGTGGCGTGTGGTAACATCCATCACAACTATTAGAAGCTATGACTCCTACGTTCCAAATTAGTTGGAAATGCGTAAGAAATGATGTACCACTTCTATTTAATTCAAATATTATTTATTTTTATTAGCAGTTACGTCTGTTCACCGAACCTAAGATTTACCACCGGCGCACCCGGAAAACTTTTTCGCTTTTAAATCTTATCCAAATGTTGTTTAAACCTGAAGTATTACCACTGTAATATGAACTTTTCTTCTAAAAAAACAGTTTCAACCAAATATCTGTAGGTGAAATTAATATTGATATTAAATTATTTATTTATGCGGTTGCATTTGATTTTAACTTTACAATTAGATATAAATAAATTACTTATGTATTATATTTAGAAAAGTTAAAACTTAACGATGCAAAACTTTTTCATTTTATTGGCAACACACTGGTAGTTTTTTTGGAATCTATATACGGCGTTGAGTACCTATAGATAAGATATTTTTAAGCCTAAGTTCCATCGTTACCATCTCAATGAATGGCGGTCTACAACTGTACATTTTTCTTGGCACTTCCTGCTACATAGTGAAATTGTGTGAAAAAACTTCCGGCAGCAATGTTTGCAGAGAATTATGACATCGGGGCTTTCAAGAAAAGGGTTTAAACATCCTTTAAAGCCCGGCAATAGTTTAGTGAACATCCTTGAGTTGCTGATAATCATAGGCGGTGGTGATCATTTTCCATCAGATGACCCGCTTGCTCGTTTTCCTACATACATATTGTCACGCCTCTTTCCCAGCAAAGATCTTCCCCTCCCTCCCATAATAAAACATAAAAATATAAATACTTACAGTGCTAACGGGCGTGCCCTGTCCCTGGAATTTAACTTGGCGGTCGCGCGCTCGCTGCTTACGCTCCCACCTCTTCTTCGACGGGATTATACCCATGGAATCGGGGTCCGTCGTGTCCAATCGTCTAGAAACGACAATTTAAGCAATGAGTAAGAGGAAGTTTAAGTTTAGGTCTTGAGCTCTGCAGACTTTATACTAACTTCATTCCACTAATATTATAATCGTGAAAGTTTGTAAGGATGGATGGATGTGTGGATGTTTGTTCTTTCACGCTAAAATTGTTTGACGGATTCTGATGAAATTTGGCACACAGATAGTTTATAGCCCGGATTAACATATAGGCTACTTTTTATCATGGAAAATTGCATAGTTCCCACGGGATAGCGATAACGGTAGTCGAATTCTTCGCAGACGGAGTCGCGGGAAACAGCTAGTTTTGTGTATTTGTATATTAGGAGGCAATCTCTGGAATAGATTTTAAAAAGTTATTCACACTGTATATGATTATCAGTAACTAATAAAGGCTACTTTTATGCAAGGAATGGCGCGGAATCCAGATGAAGTTCCGGGCAACAGTTAATATTGTATATTTGTACGTGTCAACTTTTGGAATTCAGTTTTGACACACTTACAGTGGTAGAATTGTCTTGTTATTTAGTAGGTACTTGTGTAAACGTAAAACAAAAAACATTAAGAAATACCGTTTTATATTCTAATCATTAAACAGCATTATTAATTAAGGCTAAATTTGATTTTGTATAATAAGAAGGTCAACTAATAAGAAAAAAATATCCCAGTGTATGTTTTGTGATTTGCGCAAAGCGAACAACAGGCAACAAATCTCTTAAATGTGCGAATTTGCGTGAGGATTTATGGTTTACCTCGTTTTTAACTGACTTCAAAAAAGGAGTAGTTTCTCAATTCGGTTGTATGTTCTTTTTTTTAATACTAAAGAGAGTACAATACCTTGCCTGCCACCATTCGTCGTCGGAAGCGTTGGTGACGTGCAAGATGTCACCGTATCGGAATGGCAGCCCTCGGGAAGGCAACCCGTCGTCCCTTATTGGATCGTAGTCGAATAGCGCTCTAGAAAACAATTACAAATAGATTAAATACAGATAAACATAGTAACAGTTCGTAAGCGAATAGACCTGTCTGTGCAACTGACCACATAAGTTTTAAAAATGCAAAGTTCCTCATGAATGTGAAATAACCGCAACGAGTTATCTTACATTTTTTTTAATCAAACAAGTTTACAATTTCTTGGCGGTTGATTGTCGTTTCTGATGGCTCAATGCTAAAAAAAGTCAATTTCCCAACCATTGGAGATAGATGGCTTACCTAACAAACAAGGATTTCTTCTGCGACGTCCGCAGTAGCGTGTGATGTTGCTTTAGTTCATTGATTCGAGCTTCAAATTTGTTATACTCCTGCGGTCTATACACAACTGTCAATTTTACATTTTGTCCCGTCCCCTAAGGAAAAAGGAGCAATTAATGGAAGTGCATATATATTTTTTCATTCAAAAACTGTTATTTTTATCTGGATACAAACCTTCAAAGCTTTAGCAGCCTGCTCGTGTGTAGCATTAGTTATATCAGTATCATTAACAGCTAGCAACCGATCCCCTCTTCGGAGTTCTCCAGACTTCTCTGCTGGTCCTCCCGCCAGGAGGAACGACACATAAATTCCGTGCCCATCCTCTCCTCCGACTATGTTAAACCCAAGACCTTGGTTTCCCTTCTCTAGCTCCACAACTCTGGGTTCTTCGGTGCTGTCAGTTACGTCTTCTCGGCGTAAAGAATTGGCGACGCTTGAAGCTAAAAATAAGTTTAATTTATAACGGTTTCGCACGAGTTCGACAGGTGCGATAAAACATGTGAGGTTATTGTTGAAATGAAGGGCAATTAATGGTGTCATCGAGATCAATATATTTGGTGAGGTTATACGGATATAAAATTTAGCATTGCAACCGATCGAGATACTCGAATGTGCCGAGAATTAGACCTTATTCCTGTTTTGAGTAACCGTTTCTGGTGCTACAATTTGACACATTTAAGGTTCGGCCATACCGCTGCTTAAAACACGGAGACTTTACGGAATCGCAATGACGTGCTGTAAACGTCAGACTTTAGCGCATGCTCTCCATAGTAAAGTCGTGACGTTTGCGGTGCGTCACTGCGATTCCGTACCGTCACCGTTTTTTAAGCGGCGGTTTGGTCGCACCTTTATTGGTATGAAAAACTTTATCATAGCCTCATACTTTATCAATTGAAAGAAATTCAGTTATAAAAAGGCATTGAATTGTGCTAATAACAACTGCATTTGGTACCTTTTATAAATTGAGCCATTTAAGTCTGTGAGGCTAATTGATTCAAGGTGAAGAGGCGATTTAATTTACACCATAATAATGTTAAAACATAATTGAGATATGATTATGGAGTACTAGCTGTTGCCCGCAACTCCGTCTGCGAAGAATTGGTTGATCGCGGAAACTATACAATTTTACGGGATAAAAAGCTAATGTTAATCCAGGTTATAAACTGTGTGCCAAATTTTATCATAATACGTCAAAACGATTTAGCGTGAAAGAGTAACAAACATTCGTACAACCGTCCATAAATTCATCCATCTATACTAATTCAAAAAGGGTCAATATTATCTTACTTTTATTAGATTTTACTGATATTAGAAACATGAAAGTTTGTGATGAAGGATGTATTGTTTGCAACTCTTTCACACAAAAACTTCTTAACAGATTTTGATGAATTCAACAGACCAGTTCACAATTATAATTTGGATTAGTAAATAGGACAATATTTATTCCGGAAAATAAAGTTCCCGCAGGATAGTGACAACAGTCTGTAGTCGATTTTTGGAAAGTCCTATGGGAATTCAGAATAATCCCGGAATATCAATTCAACTGCCAGACCTTATACTTAGTTACGAATACGGTAGTACAACCCATATATGCCCAGTGGGTCGTTTTTGACCCGTGCTAAGAACCCGCGGATTTGTAAACGAAAACTCTTATCTGTGACGTCTAGCGAATGAAAGAAATCGGAGACTAAAAATAGTTCTGGGCATATACAGTTGTGGCCATATAATTAAGAACGATTATTTATTGAGATGATTTTTTCAAAGTAACAAGTATAACTAATTGCCCGTATTTTTTTTATTTCTCTCGGTATTGCAAAACTTTTCCGTACTACCGGTACATTCATTTATGCAACATTGTTGGCTAAAAAATTAATAGAGAAACTTTATACATTCGATCTGAACCTAGTATTAGTACTTACTGGCTGGTCACGTAATTAAGAACGCTGAATAGTTTATTATTTTTTCAAATTTAAATAGAGAACACTGTGTGGCTCTGTGGTTGTAGATTATTATTCGTATAATTTTGGCGCCTTTTCGTGCTGTTAAAGTCTTAAAAGTGATTACTTCGTATAAAAACAATGGGGAAAAATAATAGTTGTGATAAATCTACAAGAGAAGTAATAATAAAACTTCGCGAGAGGAATTGGTCGTATAAAAAGATAGCCGACCATCTGCAATGTTCAAAAACAATGGTTTTCCATGCCGTAAAGCATTTTTCCACGTATCAAACTACTTCAAACGTTCCGCGTGGACCTAGACAGAGAAAGTCATCTCGTCGAGATGATCGAAATATCGTTCGTTTGGCAAAACAAAATCCTTTTAAAGGGTCTAATGAGTTGAGAAAAGAATATTTTGGCGAAAACAACCCTTCAGCAATCTCTGCACACACTATTCGAAGGCGTTTGGTAGAAAATAAGTTGAACGGAAGGATAGCAAGAAAGGTGCCTATGTTGAAACGATGTCATAGGCAAGCCCGACTTGCATTTGCAAGAAGGTATGAAAACTGGACAGTCAGACAGTGGAAAAACGTTCTTTTTTCTGACGAGACAAAAATAAATAGGGTATGTTCTGATGGAAAACGATATGTACGACGCCCTCCGAATAAAGCATTCGACCCAAAGTACACAAAAGTGACATTAAAGCATGGCGGGGGAAATGTGAAAATTTGGGGGTGCTTTTCTGGACATGGCGTTGGACCTGTTAGGCTGATAGAAGGAAACATGGATCAATTCCAATACAAAAATATACTGCAAGAAACAATGTTACCATATGCCGAAGACGTGCTTCCGGTTATTTGGACATTCCAGCACGACAATGATCCAAAGCATACTGCACGCACCGTTAAGGAATTCCTCACATCACAATCAGTTTCAGTCTTAGATTGGCCAGCCAACAGCCCAGATCTTAACCCAATAGATCATCTTTGGTGCGAAGTCAAGAAAAAGGTTTCAAATCGACAGTGTGGCAATTTGAGAGAGCTGTACGACGTTTTCTTAGAAGAATGGAACTCTATTTCTCTTGCGAAATGTCAAAAATTGATAGATTCAATGCCTCGCCGGTGTAAAGCCATAATTAAAAGCCGTGGACATGCTACTAACTATTAATTTTAGTTCAAATGTATTAAATTGCTTTTTTTTCTATACCAACTTCACATTAATATGATTTATTTAATCTAAGTTTCATATAAAACAACTCTCGAGCAGTTTAATAAATCGTTCTTAATTATTTGTCCAGCTTCATTACTATTTGAATTTATTAGTATAGAGAACAAATAAAATTTGTAAAAAAAAATGTTAGCAATTATACACTATTATTATTAATCCTGTTTGCTCTATCCATGTGGCTATTTTATAACATAACTTGTTACTTCTAAGAAGGAACACAACTAGACATATGACATGATTTAGATAAAAAAAAATCGGAAACTTCAAATCGTTCTTAATTGTATGACCACCACTGTATGGGCTAAAAAAGCTCGTGTCTTAAAATTGATACTCTTTCCGAATGAACTTTACACTGTCAAATTTAGGGTTCACTTTAGTTTCCACATCAATTTAAGATATGAGCTTTTTCAAAGTTGTGACGATATGTAGGCAAGGTACTTACGAGTGTTAGCTCGTGAACTACGCGGCGAGGGTTGACCGGGAGCCGAGAGCCGCGGCCCGGGTACTAAGACCAATTGCACACGCTCCCCTGACGCTTTCAACGCTGCGACTGCGTCTTCATGCGTCACGTTGTCTAGATCCACGTCACCAAGCTGAAAAATTCGTCCGTATTATAAGGATCATTTAGGTGTGCTGACTTGAGGATTCTCTTTAAAGTCTATAAAAACCCTAGCCATATTTAACAATTTTATCAAATGTGGTTTCTTTTCGCGTACGTAGACCCTTCGCAAGTCTTCGTCGACCCTGGGGATCGATATAGATTACTGGGTATCATTGGTCTGGTGGAATAAAAACTTAAGTCATATTTTTGATTGTTACTTATTTAGTACCAAAGAAATGGGTGCTTGGTTACAACAATAGATTATCATCTACTTTAATCCAATACAGATAACAATTAAACTTTATTCATATGGGTAACCTAACTCAGGTAGTACCTACTTACTAATCGGAATGTTAATGTTATGCTATCTTAATATGGGCATCTTGATTAATAATTCATACAGCATGTCACACCCATTATTTCTATTGTCGAGATTCATGTCAAACTACACAGAGTGACATGAATCTTTAAACATTATTTCTACAGTAATTAAAGGACTTCTTAATTTAAAAAAAATGCAAACCCTTAGTTGAAAATTACTATCTAAATTCAAGAAGAATGCTACTTAAAATATCTTATAATTATAACAGGTACCATGATCAGTCAGTTTGAGCATCGGTCGTGGTTTATAATAGTGAGCTCCTAGAATTAAGTATTAACTTAAGCATTCACTGCCAGGAACGCATATATGCGTTTTCGTGACTTTCGCCTAGTACCGCTGTCATAGTATGGCAGTCATTTGAATGCACATGTGCGTTTGTGACTGCGTGCAGGCAGCGAATGCGTTAAGCCATGGCCCAAAACGCATTTCAAATTCAAATTATTGGAGGAGAAAGAATTTACAATTATTTTGAAATTTATAAAAACTTCTGCAATTTAAATCCTGAAGCACAGAATAAGTAATAGTACTAGCCTAAAGCTCCAAACGCACAGACAGCGGAGGCGGTGACGGTTGTAATATTTTAACTTGTATGAACGAGTTCGCAGTACGGGACCGCACAACCGTTCATACAAGTTAGAATATACAAGTTTGGTATGAAGTACCTTTTTGTATTTATTTTTTCCAACTTCATTTTTTATTACTTTTACGGTCATCCCATGAAACCATATTTTTCATACTAAATACAAACTGAAATATAGATGCACAGAAAAAACCCCAGAAAAAAGACCAATGCTGGGAATCGAGCCCAGGTCCTCAGCATTTCGTGCCGTGTGCCATACCCCTGTCTGGTCTACTACCACCACTGGTCTACATTAGTGGTGGTGTAGGGGTTTAGCACGCAGCATGGAATGCTGAGGACCTGAGTTCGATTCCCAGCATTGGTCTTTTTTCTGGGGTTTTTTCTGTGCATCTATATTTCAGTTTGTATTTAGTATGAAAAAAAAAAGTTAGAATATTACAACCGTCACCGCCACCGCACCGCCACCGCACCGCCTCGCCTCCGCCGTCTGTGCGTTTGGAGCTTAAGACGCACTACCAAAGATCCATATCACAAAAGTATTGACATTTATCGCAGTAATAAAGTTTAAGTATCTTTCAGGATGTCTTGAAATCCGCGATAATATTGTCAATAATAGTATGACGATAATTTTGATAGTCTAATCTATGCCATTAAATAAAAGAAATACTCACAGAAGTGTTTTTAACCATGAGTAGTTTATCCCCGACTCTCAAGCGACCGTCGCGGTGCGCGGCCCCGCCACCCATTATCTTCGTGACGTAGATCCCATTGTCTCCTGGTATGTGCTGGTTACCCAAGCCACCCGCTATGCTGAATCCCAGCCCGGAGCCGCCTTTCACCAGCTCTATCTCAACGGCCTCCTCTTTATTAGTTTGTGACGTGTTTGTGGTCTCTACAGTGCCCGTGCCTGGACGTTTTATTTTCTGCAAATTGTTGTATTGATAAGAGCAGTCTACGCTTCTGGAAGTGGAGTTGCAAAAGTTTCAGAATAACAGTAAGTATATTTTTATATGGTAGGTGCTGGATCTGACTCGCCATATACTGGCCACTAGTTATCTAATGTGCAGCTGCTCTTAGCTACTCGAAGCGGCTACTAGTAACAGCGTCGTTCGTAAGTTTTCTAAAGAAAGTAAGATCCCATAACAACGATAGAAGACGGAAGATAGAAGAACGAAGTTTTCCATAGAAAATAGTTTCCATATTTTACGTCCAGAATACGGCAGAGTCCGGACTTTCCTAGTGGAAATTTCCATTTAATAATCTACTTTTTAATGTGGCAGTCTAGAATCTAAAGCAGTCCTATATTTTTTTTGTATGGGCCACAAATGTCGCACGTCAGTCATGTCAATGGTGCAGCGGGCCGCAGCATTGTTTGTCTACAGTATTAAAGGCCAAAATGGCTGAAAATCAACATAGATTTTTTTTTTGTCAGGCGAGCCACTAAGACCGTTCGGGTGCCAATAAGTTTCTGATTTGATTTGAGAATACTTGTTGCAAATCCGAGCGCAAAATAGCGAGGTAAACTGCACTTAAAAAATTAATAGTTTGTTGGAGAAATAAAACAAATATTATCTAAGAGGTTACGTAGTAAATACCGGCCTCAGTAGCCTTGACAAGTGATTACGTGCATCAATGGCACGCATGCTAGGGTTGCTAATGGTACCGATTTCTATCGCGCAGTAGGTAGGTACTTTGCTGCAGCAGGCTGTTAAGAGTAATAACCCTATTTATTGCAATATTAATTTCTAAATTATAAGCAACTTTACTTAATTTAGATTAAAGTTAAATAACTTACCAGTCTCACTGTACTTCCTGCTTTCTTCAACGCATCTACTGCTTCAGCATGTGTCACATGTTCTACATTTGAATCATTAACCTGAAATTAAGCCATAGAAAATAGACTAAGTATCTATCTAAATATTCACTACTGTATTGACCTATTTAAACTGTCTTGTCTACCACAAAGTCCACAAATCAGCGAAATATTTAAACTATACAATGATTAAACATTATTTTAAAGTTAATGAAGGCTCAAGGCATTGACTTATGTTATCAACTTATCACTGCATTCTTCTACCAAAACAAAAGTTAAATTTTCTTATAACTAACCTGTAATATGGCGTCGTTAATTTGCAACTGACTAGCGGCGGCCGCGCCGCCCGGTATCAACTTGGTGACGTAAATGTGGGGGTCATCTCCGATGTGGGGATTGTCTGATCCCCCGGCAATACTGAACCCCAAACCGGCGCCCCCCGCGCGTGATAATACTACTGTTAAATATACGTTGCCATCATCACCCGTGGTGCGTTCTGAACCACCACCTTCAATTCCATTTACCTGTAACTTTAAAATTGAATTCATAATCATCATCATCATCATCCCAGCCTATATACGTCCCATTGCAAAGCACAGGGTTCCTCTCAGAATGAGAGGGCTTGTGCCGATGTTACCTCGCGGGTCCAATGCGAATTGGGTATTTCACACATATTAACCATTGAATTTCTTCACAGATGTGTCAAGGTTTCCTAATGATGTTTTCCTTAACCATAATACTGGCTCTTGCTAAATTTCAATGTAGTTTCGATTTCACACATAAAACTCAGAGGTGCGAGTCTGGGCTTGAACCCACAACCCTCTGCTTGAGAAACTATACTTTGAACCACCACGGCTTCATTGAATTTTATGTAATCGTTGGACTGATAAATTTCATGGTAGCATGTTTTTTTTTCTGAGCATGGGGTAAGTGAAGGATTCTGTACTGTGTCCTATAGTCTCATTAAAGCGGGTGCAATTTGCATTATGTGCATAACTTGCTGGGTAGTGGTAAAACAGCCAATTACCAGCACTGTCTGTTTAATTCATTCCATGTTCTTTCTACATATTCATAATGTACAGTTGTGACTTAATGAAAATTCATAGAAAACGCATTGCAAGCTATTTTTTTGGTATCATTTAATGAAATCCTTTTTCCCCTAGTCCATAAAGTAGTCACCATGTTATTTTTGATTTCCATTAACTTTGAGGGAATATTTAACAAGTTAAATGGAGTTAATTTCTCTAAAAATAAGTGTCTTAAATGCTCCTTTTAAATGATCCTGCAAAGGTAAACAATATAACACAGTAATTACTTTAGCATATCTAAATAGAAGGGGGCTGGAAAAAGTATAACTTTTATAGGTAAAAATAAAATATTTAGTTTACTATGTAGGGTACATTACAAACAACTAAACTTAGCTGTACTGTTGAAGTAAAAACACTGTAATATTTAATACTAACTTTCTGCAATGCTAAAAAACCTTTGACTGTGACTCAATATTTAATTACATAAATACATTTTTCCATTTGGTCAAAAAGTTAATTACCAGATTTGACAAAGTCAATTGATATCAAAGAAAACATAGTGAAGGAATAATACAATTAATAATAGGTACATGCTGCTATCACAGTTATTATAAGTTGAATTGGGGTCGAGTTTGGATATTGATTTAGAAAGCCAAATATCAATAAGAACAGGAAGTTGCCAAGATGCAAATGGAACAACATATATCAATTGAAATTTAAATAGTATAGAAAATAAATTTGATAGGTCAATTGGGACTGGACACTAGACCCGATTCTAAGAGGAGGCCTGTGCCATGCAGTGGGATGTATATAATGTATCAATTCAATTCATCATTTGGGGACCTCATTGGCTGTCAAGAAATTATTCTTCAGTATACAACTATTTTAACTATTTGTATGCTTAGACACAGATCCATGCCAAATTTAACCTTTTGAAATCCACACATCATTTTTGTTATAAACAAAACTGTTTTTTATACAGATGCGGGTAGGTTAATTTTTGTATTTGTATTGTTGTCTATAGCCAACATTGGCATTCAAAAGGTTAAGTTATTCTTTTTTTTATCTCTAAAATTGGCTTTATATGAAACAGTTGAGAGTAGAATGCACATTTTTTTCATTTCCCGCAAATGAGGGGTTAAGATACTTGTGCCTAGAAAATGCTAATAAAACCCAGATCTAAACATATCCAAGGTTGAAGAAATCCCATAAAAGTTTTATTTCTTAAACCCAACCATGCCATCTAATTTTACTTGCTAACACATTATACAGACAGTGATCTGTTTCCATGGTATGCATTAAAGTGTCTATGGCAATTTATTTTTTACTTTAGTTAAAAATATTGAAACCTTGAGACATTTACCTGCTTCATTTCAGGTGTTGTAACATGAGCCTGTAAGAAACAAATAAGAAGTTAATTTCATAAATTACTGCAAGCTAAACATACTTAGGTATAAGTAAAAACTGTTACAACTTACTAACAATACAATAATTTTAAGTGATTTTCAAGCACTCTAGATAAGAATGGAATACCTTGTAATCTTAGCTTGCTTTAAAATGTATGGTATGTTATCATTATGCAAGGAAAATATGGTAGGACAAAAATTAACACCCATAACTTATTTACATGAAGACCTTCAATCAGAGTCAACAAACGGTTAGTAGGTATAATATACCTTGTATATGTATAAAATTATCAATACTAGTTAGAATTATACCTAACATTGAATATGATTTTGGCTTTCTGAGTCATGGAGTTATTTAAATTACCAGCGATTAAGAGCAAATACAGTAGTAGGTCTTAATAAACGGTTCTTCATTGTGTTGTTTAGTTAGACACAAATACTTGACACAGATTCTTTATGGAGCTCTGTCAATTTGTTTAATTCCATCACACAAACACATATTCGATTAATTCTATGCATCACTTATAATAAAGGTCCATTTTGCAGAATCTCTGTGGTAAAGGTGAAATTCTTTTTAACTTTTATCAAACAAAATTAAACTTATTGCCTACTCACCGAGTCAAGATTGAACAGGGAGGAAACTTTCCGTAGGAATCCATTATGTGATTTTTTCTTGCGTCTTTCAGTCATTTTGAAGAAAAAATATGCATAGCCTTTCGATTTTTCAATTATACTATGTACACTGCATGCATTGTTAGTTACACACTCCAGTCCACTTTGAGCACCTTATTTGAAGTTGTTCGGCATGCACCATTGTCTACCTAGAACCCACATCTAACTTGCACCAAAAAGTTTACATTTTGAAGTTCCTTAACAAGTATGATACCCACTTCAACTCTGAATGGATTAAAGAGTGTATTTTATCTTGTGTATGTTGTAATTAGATTAACCATTTGCGGCCCGTATCTCATAATCGTCCAGCTCGTCGAGCCGAGCCCTTTCTGATAGTGGTTTTTAGTAGATAAATGTATGAGCACGAATAAAATTAAAAGCGTGTTACCAACTTGCGTTCAATGACAGGATGGTATGAATGTCAAAGCGATGAACTTTAATTAGAATGTCCGTGTTACGTTATTAGTATGCAATTTATGTTCATTTGATAATATTATGAGCAGGTACAACAATCAGTGAGTAACACAGCGATTGGGAGCAAGCAAAACTAACTCGTAAGTCGCATTAGTCTCACCAAGAATCAACGTTCCCAAGGTGTAAAGAAATTACTAAACGTTTAAAAATAGATCAGTGTTTATTAAATGGCCTTACTTGCGACGAATACGAAATATCAGCAGAATGAATGTCAAAATTTTGTATGTAATATCATGTCACTATTCGTTAACGACGAGCAGAATCCCTTCAGCTGGTGCAGCGTTCATTAGTCATTGGCACAACGAAGAAATTTAACGGCACTAATCCACACAACGACGAAACTTTAGCGTACATATCGCCGAAAACTTGTACTATATTTTAGGTTATAAATAGTACGTCGGGACGCGAAACAACCGTCCGCCATTACCAACCACTTGTATGTAGCGTTTGCAGACGTCACGTCATCACATCAAAACGAAAAAATAAAAAATAAAAACGGAACGGAACCAGAAACACCTATCGATTTAGTTCGTTGTACTTAGCAGCAATTCCGAAAGATGGCGCTGCTGTTTACGAATGATAAACCGTTTGAGAATCGACGTAGGATAGGGGACGTATTTTTTTAAAAAGACTGCTTTAAATTCTAAAACGAAGCCGGTTATTTCAAAGAATTTCACCTTTTTTACATTTTAAGATCGTGCAAATCCTTTTATCGTTAAGGCTTTCAAAGCCACGCCACGAAATGAATCAATCACCATGTCACACCCAATGAACGTGTTATTTGCTAATGCTTGTGCTCAGGCGCTTAATAGATTTTTTTTATCATAGTAGGAATTTTACTTACTATTTTTTCTTGGATCTCTCCAATGTCCGATATCATGGACTGAACGATGTCCATCTGTAAAATAGAAAATTATAAATTGTGATCAGTTCATTAACAGTCAGTTAAAAAAAAAAAAATTCAGTTGATGATATGAATAATATGATGATATGAACCTACATAAGACATTTAAAGTTCTCTATAATATACACAATAGTACAGCAGACACATAAAACTACAATCATCTGGACATACGTTCAAGATTGAAAAATATGTCAAGCAGGGAGACCTTCTGTCCCCTAAACTCTTTACGAGTACACAAGAGCAAGTGTTCAGAAAATTCTCAGCCTTGTGGGAGTGCAAGGGCATCGTTGATGGCGGCAAAAGATTAACAAATCTTAGGTTTGCGGGACGACATTATCCTTTTCTCCTCATCTGCATCGGAGCTGCAGTCAATGCTACAAGAACTAAGCCCTGCAAGCCTTCAAGTTGGTCTGAAAATGAACCGGTCTGAAACTCAAGTAAAAACGAAACGTAAGGTAGAGGTAGACGCAGTTGCGTAGAGCGCCTTGGAGGGGCCCTGTATCAAAATTAGTTGGAGGGCTTTCCCGGGAAGCACGAGATTAAGTGACATTGTGGATAAAATTTTACTAATTTTTGCTTACACACGTTAGGGACCTCTGTAACCCGTGGGCCTTGTATCATTGATACGGCTGATACGGTGGTAGCTACGCCCCTGTGTAGACAGGCAGTCTTTACACTATGTCGACGAGTATCCCTACTTGGGCCAACTAGTCTCTTTCAGCCACAGACAGGACAGTGAAGTCGAAAGACGAATCCAAAACAGTTGGAAGAGCTAGTGGTCAATGAAAAATCTAATGAAGGGCGATCTTCCTCTAACCCTAAAACGGAGACTCGGTGATATTGTATACACAGCCTGTCTTAACTTACGGTGCTCAAACATGGTCATTGACGGAGTTACAGAAGACCAAATTGAAGGTTTGCCAAAGAGCAATGGAGCGCAGTATGCTCGGGGCGAAACGGGTTGATCGGATCCGAAACACTACACTGCGCTCCCAAACATGCATTACCGATGTGGGTGCCAAGGCGGCCAAGCTTAAGTGCGACTGGGCAGGCCACGCCAGCCGCATGGATCCAAATCGATGGGCTAGGTTAGCCACGGACTGGATACCACAGGACGGATGGCGGCGACGAGGTAGGCCCAGGAAGCGTTGGCGGGACGACCTAGCCGTGTACCTTAGAGACTGGAAGGGCACCGCTCAATATTGGGATGAATGGCGAAAATGAGGGGAGGCCTTTGCCCAGCAGTGGGACACTTCTCCAGGCAAACTAATATAAATATAATATCTTATTATGGTTCACCACATGATGAATAATTATGATCACCGCACCACCCGTAGACATCCGAAAAACCTAAAGAATTGCGTGCGAAGATGTCCAGAGACCTATTAGGACCGGAAAGCCTTTAACTATCCCTGCTGTCTAATCCTCAAAGTCAAAGTATTTTATTTGTTAAACATAGGTATAACTGTGTACAGTGATCGAAAAATTGGCGTTCAAAAACAAATTAGTACTTACTTATGTGGAAAAACTACATTAAAAGAGAATTTCATTAAATTAAATAAAAATTAAATTAAATTTTGCAGAGTACTTAATACATTCACGTAATAAGAACCTCAAAAATTTTGTCATTTATAAATCCGAACATACACGGCCAAATTACGAATAAGCAAGCGGTTAAACAATCCCAGTAGTAAATACCTAGTATAGGCAAATAACTAGCCTTTATCTAGCCTATAGTTTGTAAGGTTACCTTCGCAGAATCCGGCGTGTAGTTGCTTCGCTCCGATTTCCGGTTGTGGTCCTGAAAGAAGGCATTGGAGATAGATCTGTAATCGCTTTCTTCCGATGGAATCTGCAAATAAAATACAATCATTTATTAAAATAAATAAATAATAAAATAAATATTAGGGGACAATCTTACACAAATCGATCTAGTTCCAAACTAAGCAAAGCTTGTACTATGGGTAGAGGTGGGCTGAATGACTGTGCAAAACGGTCGACAGCCCGCCTGGCTCAGCGAGGCGTCCCCATACATCATCATCATCATGGGTAGAGGTAACGCCACCAGAGTTGAGGTCACGCACACAACCACATATCATGTAATGACAGCGGGATTTTGACGTTGTGTTGTCATTAAACGTCAACACAACGTCAAAATCCCGCTGTCATTACATGAGATGTGGTTGTGTGCGTGGCCTCAACTCTGGTGGCGTTACCCTAGACGACGATAAACATACTTATATATAGATAAATAAATACTTAAATACATAGAAAACATCCATAACTCAGGAACAAATACATATTCGTGCTCATCACACAAATAAATGCCCTTACCGGGATTTGAACCCAGGACCTCTTGCTTCGTACGCAGGGTCACTACCAACTAGGCTAAAGCGGTCGTTAAAACGCGTTAAACGCGTTAACGCGTGCGGTTATTAATTTGAAAACAAAATAAATAATATAAATAATGTAAAAAAATATTCACGGCACAGCCAAGATAAAAAATGCATCACCGCGGCGCCGCCCTCTATGCAAAATTGTAAACATACAACAACCTCTATGTAAAAACACACACAGCCCCTAAATCCGTTATTAGTCCGTGCTACGTAGAATTTATTGTCAATGTCATTTAACACTTTTTAACCCCAAGCTTGACCCCAAGTAAGTTCTTAACGGGCGGACCAGTAATACCAGTATAGAACCTTTTCACTGCAAATGTCATGTTGATATTTCATAAATCAACCAAAAAGTTAAATAACAACAAGACGGTATAGTCGGGGTAAGAAAAGGTTCGTCACTTTTCGACTCTATGTTAACGAATTAAGGTCGAAAAGTAACGAACCTTTTTTTACCCCGACTATACCTAATTTGTAACAAAGCAATCTAATCTAATACCTTTAAACGAGCAATTCTTGTATATATATAATCAGGATCTCGGAAACGGCTCCAACGATTTCGATGAAATTTGGTATGTGGGGGTTTTCGGGGATGAAAAACTGATCTAGCTATGTTTAATTTTCAGAAAATCGCTTTTAATCGTGTTTTCCGGCTATTTTTGTTTGCATTAGAATACAAAGCTAAATTTCGCCGGCTTCGAGCAGATCATAATAGCACAGTAGAAATCGGGTGGTCGCGGATCCAGCCGACTTCGGTTCGATTCCACGTCTTTTTTAAGGTTTTTAGTTTTTTTTTAAGTTTATTTTTCATGAGAAAACGTCAAGTTTCTTCTTTTGTGAGAAAAAGTATTATAGGGAACGTGCAGTAACTGTAGGCGGCAGCACTAATGCGACAGAAGAGACACTATGCGGACAGTAAAACAAACTTATCAAGGTAAAACATTCAAATTGATGGCACCCTTATGGCACCGGTTGGCAGCACCGTCTATGTGCACGTTCCCTATTGGGAGCACAGAACAGGAAAAACCGGTTGTCTGTAAAGTCGGTTTACGGACGATAGTTTAACGTGACTCACCCCTCCACCCCCTCCGGTGTTTTTGTCAAATCTCTTGAAAACGGTGCATCCTACGGCAAAATCAATGAAATTTTCATCCCCCCTTTGGAACCCCCGAACCTCCACCACCGTCCCCCCCTCCCTCGCACATATATCATCAGGATCTCGGAAACGGCTCCAACGATGTCGATGAAATTTGGTATGTGGGGGTTTTCGGGGATGAAAAATTGATCTAGCTTGGTCTTATCTCTGGGAAACCGGAAAACGCTTGGTACCGAGTTTCAGCCCGAGCAGAGCTCGGTCGCCCAGGTACTGTGCATTATGTGCACAACTGCTAAAGGGGGACAAATAATTATAGATGTAGTACTTAGAATTAAAATATGCCTAGAATTAGCCATTGACTAAACTTGAGACAAATGTTCATCCGAATTGGCTGCTTACGGGACAGGCCTAGCCTAGTGTGGGAGCCATTGAACCACATTCTGGAAGCATACCTTATTCAGCTGTATATCATGATACTCCTTTTTGTTAAGCTATATTGTAATATCAATACCAACGCCTGTAACAACTTAATTTTTATGTGTATGTACTTTGCAAATAAAGTTTACTTTACTTTAAAAAAACCTAGTGCTCTAGTACATAATATATACCTACATTTTAAAAGAAAAATCTGTTTTTAAATAAATACGCTATTTATTTCAAACTAAATACAAACTGAAATATAGATGCACAGAAAAAACCCCAGAAAAAAGACCAATGCTGGGAATCGAACCCAGGTCCTCAGCGTTCCGTGCTGCGTGCTTACCCCTACACCATCACTGGTCTAGAGGTTAGCGACGAATCTTTCCCATACATCGTACATTTCAGTATGTTATAATCACTTTATGCAGTGATAAAGCGCTTATCTATGTTATGCCCTCTACCGAGAGACTTTAACACTCCTTCGGAGCTAACCGCTCACCTGGACCAAGAGATGGCACACTCTAGACCAGTGATGGTGTAGGGGTAAGCACGCAGCACGGAACGCTGAGGACCTGGGTTCGATTCCCAGCATTGGTCTTTTTTCTGGGGTTTTTTCTGTGCATCTATATTTCAGTTTGTATTTAGTTTGAAATATATGGTTTCATGGGATGACCGTAAAAGTAATAAAAAATGAAGTTGAAAAATAAATAAAAAAGATACTTCATATCTGACTTGTTTAAATACGCTATTGTTAGCCAATTACAACTCCAGAAAGAAAGTAAACATCGTTAATAATCGGACAGACCGGACTGCACCACCAATTAAAATTGGGTTAAATACAACCAGAAAACAATACAAATACTGACAGCTGTGTATTGGGAGTACTAAGACTATTATCTATTCTGCGGTATATTGGGCTGTTGCAGGTAGCTATAGCTAGTAGTTTACCTATATTCAGTATGAATCAAGACTTAAAAGTGCAATTAGCCATAAATTCAGTCATAATCGATGTGTCATTTTCTTGTCATTTTACTTTACGTGCTGCGCGGCCTGCGCGCTATGCCTACGTGTTCCTTGAGAAAAACTCCGGAATTAACAAAAAAAAAATCGTCCCCATCGGTGATAAGATGGTGGAAAGTCACATACATACGCCAGTTCAGACGTGTCAGAGAAGGGACCAAGATCAGAGTCAAGCAGGCTTTTGGTTATAAAAAAAGCGTGTTAATAAATAAATATCACGGGACAATTCACACCAATTGACCTAGTCCCAAAGTAAGCTAGGCAAGCTTGTGTTATGGGTACTAGGCAACGGATAAACATACTTATATAGATAGATACAATTAAATACATATTAAACACCCAAGACCCGAGAACAAACATTCGTATTTTTCATACAAATATCTGCCCCGACACGGGAATCGAACCCGGGACCTCAAGCTTCATAGTCAGGTTCTCTAACCACTAGGCCATCTGGTCGTCTGGTGGTTATCGCGGGAAAGAATAGAGGCAGAATGCACCCGCTTGTCACGTGGTGGACAAAAGTATCCAAAGGTTTGGAACGGGCACAACTGGACCCAAAGACAACCCGGAGGCCATTATCTAATGCATCTGAAATCACAATCGCTTTCACCACTTCTTCCCATCAAACGATAAAAGATGAGGGTAGAAAGAGATAGCAAATGCAATCACGAGCGCAAGACAAATACAGGGTCAGGATAGATTAACCTGGCGCCTAAAGACTAGGAGAGCCGACAACAAATAAATGGACAAGGTTAGGAAGAACAATAAGAAGTTAAGCTTTAGCTTCGGTAAATGACAATTAGGTATAGTCGGGGTAAATCCGAGCACTAGGTAGAACTTTACTATGACTGTAACTTAACGCTTCCAGTTTGAAGGCACAAGGTGTTTTAAAATAAATCCAGTGTATTTTTGTATTACATAGTATATAGTGGCTTTTGAGCGATAAGACCGCCTCCTATTGTCTGCCTCAATTTTCATTTTTGATAATTTTTCTGTACTGTTTTTGGTGTTCAATCCTACTAATATTATAAACGCGAAAGTTTGTAAGTATGGATGGATGGATGTTTGTTACTCTTTCACGCTAAAACGGTTTGACGGATTCTGATGAAATTTTGCACACAGATAGTTTATAACCTGTATTAACATATAGGATACTTTTTATCCCGGAAAATTGCATAGTTCCCGTGGGATAACGATAAACGAATTCTTTGCAGACGGAGTCGCGGGCAGCAGCTAGTAAAGAATATTTGTATTGTATTGTATTGTAATATTTTAGCACATGTTAGGTTAGCTTGGCTTAACACCCTGTGGAGGTTTCTTGTCAGAATTTTTAATTGAAGACGTCGTCACTGCTTTCACGTCGTATAAGTATTTTGAACATCTAATCAAATGTATAGCAACTTTTTGTCAACCACTATTGAAAAACATTGAAAAACATTTAGACATGTGGCACAGTCGATCTTACCAAATCATCTGCTGAAATATTATGTATGGAACCCTTGGTGCGCGAGTCCTTTAATACTTTGAAAGTTTTGTAAGTTAACGAGCTAGCACCAAGAGTACACCGCTGCACTGATTGGCTAGAAATACGCCCATAAAGCTGCTGATTGGTTTATGTGGCTTTAGTAGCGTATCTCTGTTCAATCACGTGAGTCTTTTTGCTTATTTTTTATTATAATTTTTATTTATTATGAGAGGGAGGCAAACGAGTAAGAGGGTCATCTGATGGAAAATGATCACCACCGCCCATAAATAAATAAATAAATAAATAAATAAATATCAACAACTCAAAGAGAGTTACTGATCTGTTGCCGGCCTTAAAAAAGGAGAGGGAATAGGGGAGAGGTAGGAGGGAGAGGTATTGGGCCCCCGGCGTTCTCACTGACCGTACAAAACGCAGCAGGAGTACTGCTTCACGCCGGTGTTCTGTGAGAGGGTGGTATTGCCCCGGACGAGCCGGCCCATTCGTGATGTGATACAGCGGCAAGCTACAACATGGCTCTACCACTACTAAGCAGCTTTCAGTACTAGCTAGTTAACTTGAAAAGAGTATAGATAGATATTTAAGAGGCTAACTTACTTCTCGACGGGTGCCGTCGGCCTCCCATTTGTTGGCAATTCGGATGGTCTCCGCTGTTTTCTGCTGAATCGACTTGGTGTCATCGAGGAGTGTTAGCTCGTAGAACTCTTGAATATCTGTGGAAGAATCATCAAGTTATTGTGGAGAAGTGTCGAAGCTAAAGGGTAGGGTCAAGTCAGAAATTAACTAAAACTGAGGTCTGTTTAAGTGAACTTATTTTCGTTATGTACTGTAACGTTGTTAAGTTCATGAATTGTCAGTTACAGAGTTTAGAAGACTCCAAAAAAAAACTTAGTCTTAAGTATAGCTTTACTTACTACTTAACTAATACAAATAATTTCACTAGCAATTTGGTATCCAGCATACTCAGAGTACGACATAAAGATGTAAAAATTGTTTTAAACTACATGGACACAAAATGACACGGCTTTAAGGTTTTATTTTTTATTTTTATACGTAGTCTAACTGTTGAAACATTAACAACAGTGTAATTGTAGAAATTTAAGTGACTTAGCACAATAATCAATAGACTCGACGCGCGGACACCGTACAGTGAGCATCAACATCGCATTGCTCCGTGAATTATAATCGTCAAATAGTGTTTAAAATAGTGTTTAGTTTCAGTGACGGTTACACCAACAAAGTAAATGAACTAGGGTACCAATTTGTGTAAACAACTCTACAATATTTACAGTGCTCAACAAAATATCAAACAAAACATCTTTCAAAACTTGCAAATCACAAAATACTTAAGTTCCGTGCGTCGAGCTCACACCGGCCGGCTGGGCAGTTTCTTGGAATAGCCGCTTCTCGCTTCGCACTCACATCGCACGCTCGGCCCTCTCGCTCTGACCCGCCCTCACCCGCACGCAGTACGCTGTTTTTGAAACTCGGTGCTGGTTTCAATTATAATTTTATTTGTGAATGAAAATAACAACTAACATTTTAAAATTGGTGATCTTAATAATATGCAATAAAGGGCCTACTGTATACCAACATTACTAACCCTCTTTTGTTAAAGCGCATGCTTGTGTGGAAAACCTTTTTCATAATACAATTACCTATCTTCGAAATAATTACGCACGTTAACCATGAGCAAAAACACTAAGCTTAAGGGGAAGGCTAATGAAGAGATCCAAACCCCGGACGCTCTCGCCGAGCTTCGTCAACTTAGACAAGATATAGGCGAGATGAAAAGGCAAAATAATGAAATAAGTCTATTAAGACAAGAGGTCACTGAACTTAAGGAGCAGATAGCGACTCTGTCGGACTCCTTGACCGACAAGCACGCGCAATTTATAACGAAGCTAGAACAGGCAGACCTAGAAATTGCCTCGTTAAAATCATCTGTAACTCATCTACAGCAACTACTCGGCGCCCAGGAACAGTATGCGATGAGGAATGAGTTGGAGATAATTGGTGTTCCTGAGAGCGATGCTGAGAACCTCACCCATATTGTGCTCACAGCATCACAACTGATCGGCGTCCAACTGCAAGAAACGGACCTTGATGACATCACTCGCGTCGGATCTAAACGCCCAAAAGGCTCCAAACTTAATTCTAGTGACGACGGCAAGCCGCGCCCGATTCGTCTTAAACTGTTGCGCCGCCAAAAGAGAGACGAATTACTTAAAGCTGCTAAAGCCAGACGCAACCTGACGTCGGAAACTATTGTGAGCGGAACTCCTCGAAAACTGTACGTGAATGAGCGGCTTACACGTGAAAATAGACAGTTATTTCGGGAAGCAAGGCTGCGGACGACTGCACACAACTTCCGCTACTGTTGGACCCGAAACGGTATCATATACGTTCGTGAAAATGACAGTAAGCCGAGCTCCCGCATATCGTCCTTGGATGACCTGGAACAAAGGGTTGGTCCAGCCACTCAAACTGCAACAACATAAATTTGTTTTATCATTAATTATTGTTTTTAAATATGTGTTAAAAAAATATTTTATCTCAAAAACTGATCTCAATATTAGTATTAAAACTATTTCTTACTTGATACACTCGCTTCCACTTCCAATCAAACACTCACTACACTCACTACTATTCTCACTTACACACACACTACACTCGCCCATACACATTCTCTGCACTAATGTAATTAAATCTAACCACACACAGGCTTTATCTCAACTCAATGACCAGCTTACGTCACTTCCTATCAGTCTCTCAAGCGCAAACTTTACTAGAAACATACACTATTTTAATTATCTACTTAAACTACATAAGTGGACTACGTAACAGAAGCAGATCAACTACTGCAAATCAACTGTCGCACGTTTGAGAGCCTAGAGAAGTGCGGTGAAGCTATTTCGGTTTCCAATTCGCAATTCAAAATCCTCACTTTCAACATACGCAGTATTCAAAAGAATTTTAATGAGTTTATTGTAACTTTAAGTCGATTAAAATTAACTTTTGACGTTATTGTACTCACTGAATGCTGGCTTACGGAAGGAATGTACTTACCTGTAATCAATGGATACCATAGCTATCGTACAAAAAAGTTCATAAATAAGAGTGGTGGTGTAGTAGTTTACGTTAGTGATTCATGGAGCGCCAATGTGTCAGAACCCCTAATGAACGATTGCAACTGTTTAAGAATCACTTTAGGTCCAGACGTAAATATATTAGGCATTTATCGTTCTCCATCTTTTTCTTCAATAGATGAATTTCTAACCTCCTTAGAAGCGGTTCTTCGTGAAGGGAACAACAGCAAAATTATGATTGTGGCAGGTGATCTGAACTTAGACATTTCTAACATCCCTCTAAGTGAGCAATGTTCTGAGTACTTGAATCTTCTTACTGAGCACTTATTGCTCCCTGCTATTACCAAACCAACTAGGGGTTTAGCCTGTTTAGACCATATTTTCGTCAAAAATGGAATCGGAGGTAGTGGATTTGTAGTGAAGTCAGGCATAACAGACCATGATTTATGTATTTTAGGACTACCAAGTATAAAGGTAAATACAAAGCCGCCCAAACGCACCAAAACTATAACAGATCACACCGCGATTGTTTCCAATTTAAAATCTGCAGACTGGTCACCCATTTTCAAAAGTAATGATATAGACAGTGCAGCAACGTTTCTCGTTAATACTTTAGATAATGCTATTCGTTCAAATACGAAAAATGTTGTTTTTTCTCGGACTAAATTTACTATAAAGCCGTGGATTACTCCTGGCCTCATAAAATGTCAGCGAAATCGCGACTTTCTCCACCTTCAGGCTAGAAAAGATCCAAATAATCTTATTCTTCAAGTAACTTATAAAAGATACCGAAACTTTCTCACGAATTTACTTCATAGACTTAAATCTAATTACGAGAACGAGCTGCTACTAAACAGTAAAAATGACCCAAAGAAACTCTGGCACAGTATTAAAAGTATATGCAATATTTCCAAGACGAAAAATGATGCAACATCTCTTCTCTGTACCGTTAATCCTATTAAATCATTAAATGCATGCAATGAATACTTTTCAAATATCGGCAAAACACTAGCAGATAGAACATTAAATAAACTGAATACATCCGAAGACACACTCGCAGCTGAAGTCAATAATATAAACTCTCCAGTAAACTCCTTGTTCCTTCTACCCACTGATGAGAAAGAAGTTTACGAATTAATCCAAAATTTACGGTTAGGTAGCTCCCCAGGCTTTGATGGATATACTCCACAGTTAATCAAATTGATTCATCCATATATAGTGGCACCTTTGACGCATATTTTTAATCTAAGTTTATCAAATGGGAAGTTTCCCAACGTATGGAAGTTGGGCGTTGTGTCACCAATCCACAAAGACGGCGACAAAACCTCCCCAAGTAACTTTCGACCTATTACCTTACTAAGTATATTTTCTAAACTCCTAGAAAAAATAGTGAACAAGCGTCTAGTGGAATATCTCGAAAATAAATCTCTTCTCAATGATAAACAGTTTGGTTTCAGACGAAACAAGTCTACGGAAGATGCCGTAGTGCTTTTAACTAAACGAATAGCGCATTACTTAGATGACAACAAATGCTGCCTCGGCGTCTTCCTTGATCTAGCTAAAGCGTTTGATACTGTTTCGGTTCCTATTCTACTACAAAAACTTGCCAGCATGGGAATCAGAGGTATCACACTTGAATGGTTCCGCAGTTATCTTACGAATCGGCGTCTGTGCGTAAAGGTTGGGTCGTTAGTCAGTGAACAGCTCCCAATAAAGTATGGAGTACCTCAGGGTAGCATACTTGGTCCAACTTTATTTATTATTTACATGAATGACATATTTAATATTCCAAACCAAGTCACTGACCTCATATGCTACGCTGACGATACGGTTATTTTATTCCACGATGAGTCGTGGGACTCTGTTAAAAAGACAGCTCAAAAGGAAATGTCAAAAATAGCCCTCTGGTTAAGCAAAAATCTATTAACTTTAAACGTAAAAAAGACAAAATATCTAACTTTTTGTAAAACACGCATCTCTAGTCCTCCGAAAACGTATGAGCTTAGCATACATACCTGTTCACCGAATGAAACGCCACTCTCCGACTGTAACTGTCCACCCACAGAAAACGTTGATATGATTAAGTATCTTGGTGTACTGGTTGACAAAAATCTTTCATTCAAAGATCATATTTCCACGCTAGCTGGTAAGATTAGAAAAAGTATTTTTATCGTCAAATCCTTACGTAAATCTGCACCTAAATACGTATTAACTTTAGTTTACAAGGCCCTCTGCCAGTCTGCCCTCACCTACTGTCTGTTAGCATGGGGAGGTGTCGCTAAAACCACTCTGCGAGTACTGGAGACTGCTCAACGAGCAGTTCTAAAGGTCATGCTTGGTAAACCTCGTAGATTTCCCACAAACGAACTTTATTATGTAGCTAAAGTATTACGAGTGCGCCAATTATTCATCTCAAAAGTAAGTACCGTAATCCACAAATTAACTGTCTCTTCGAAAGATTTCGCGACCCTTACCAAACAACGCAGATACAAGATCCCAATCCCAACTATTCGGTCTACCTTCGCAAGGCGTTTGCCGCCATACTCCCATTCGTATATTTACAACAAAGTATGTAACCAAATACAAAATATGAAGAATTTGTCATACAAAAAGCTAAAAAAAGAAGTTGAGTGTTGGCTAATGAGTTTAGACTATGACGAAACTGAGGATATAATTGCAGCCTGTAATTAAACACACACACACACACACGCACATACACACAAACACACACACACACACAAACACACACACACACGACCACACACACACACACACGACCACACACACACACACACGACCACACACACACACACACACACACGCGTGCTCGCACGCACGCACAGTGACACACACACTTTTAGCATAGGATTTATTTACTTAAATGTTTCAACTTAGTACTAAGCAACTACTGTCAAACTGTCACTGGTCTCCGCGATACAGGCCTAGAGTCTAGTGTGGAGACCGCCAAAAAACCATATAATTGTAATGTTTTTATATTTTAAATAAATATCTTTTATCTTTATCTTTTTAATCCAGCGTCTAGATAACAGCGGGTTCGTCCAGAACACTAAATTTGATCCTTCGAGACGGATTTGATTTGTCCAAGACAGAAATTAAACGAGCGGGCCTTTTTCTTCGTAACTGTCACTTTTTTGAACATGGAAACAATTATTTAATAAAATTTAGTTCTTTTCACACCCGTTTTCTACATTTTCTGTCTCCTCCGTTTTTATACTCTATTTATAAATATGTGTAGTCGGGGTAAAAAAAGGTTCGTCATTTTTCGACCTTAATTCGTTGACATAGAGTCGAAAAGTGACGAACCTTTTCTTACCCCGACTATACTAGGACAATCGAGAGTCGGTAACAGAAATCATAAAATGTTCAATCTACTCAAGTAAAAGTTAGGTAGGATACCCAAGTTGATCCAGCAAAATATGTGAAGCAATAAATTCTTCAAATTAGTTTCAACAAACCCGAGTCTATTTAAATTGTCCCTAAATAATTGTACTTACTTATCAACATTTTATGCTCTCTTTGCTTGTCATTGTTCTGACAGTTGTTCCCTTTCTCATTTAACTCGACATATTAAAGGTAAATAAACTAATTATTACTTAGGAACTACGCCTAAGTTACCAAAAATTACTTCACGGCTATTTGCCTATGTACGAACATTGAAAGTTCGCAATTTATCCCGTTTTCACATGGATGAACGCTTTCCGAGCACATTAAAGCTCTTTTGATGTCGACAATCCCTCATTCACACAAAGAAGATACCTAGTAGTTCCTTAGTAGTCGTCATTATTTATGGTTTTCGGCGTAATGTTTTACTTAAAATTTGTTTTAAATATGAACGTGGAACACTGGCTGGTTATAAGACGCTATTAAAACCTCCATGCTTAATTTGCTGCAATTAAAAATAAATATCGTACCTAGGCATCGCGTGAGTTGAGGGATCGATGGGGGGCGGTGAACCCACGGCCCGTAGTGAGACTGACCACTTCATAAAGTGGGCCCTATGTTGCGTCAATTTTATCTGCCCCAACACAACCTACATTCAAAATGGAATCGAAATATCGATACAAGCCCTTTTCCGAATTTAATTTTATTATTTATAGAACTTAATGTTATGCGATTGTAAGAGATGTTATGCGTTATTATTATTATCCATCATTCATTGCTACTTATTTCATGTTAATTTTAACTTGATCCTTCCATCGGTTCCGGAGAAAATTGTCTTGACAGACTGACGCACGAACACGCTGACGAACAGCGAAATGACCTTACAAGGGTTCCATCATTTACATTTATGGCACTTAACCCTAAACATGACTTATTAATTAAAAAACAACGAATCCAAGAAAACGAATTGGGAATGTCTAAAAAAAATTACCAGTGGTTTTTTTTTGTATAGATAAGTCAATTATAAGAAACTAATTTCAATATTTTGCCATTTAGTTCACTACTTTTTTCAAAATTAATTATTGAAAATATTTTGGTTGATGACGTCATATTATAATTGCACCTGCACTTGTATTCAAACCTGCACCTCTTAGTTCCGGAATTTTTGCACGAAGTGAGACTTGGGATTGATCATAAGTTTTTTAGTGCAAAAAAAAATATCGCGTGTGATGTTCCCAATCCGCACTGGGCTCGCGTGGGAGGTACAGGCCGTACAGCCCAAGCCCTCTCAATCTGAGATGAGACTTGTGCCGTGCTTTTGTAGGTACCTGTGTGCTGTAACTATGCAGGAAGCGTATGAACCCAATATGATGATGAGACTCTAGGTTCTCACATAATGTGATGGATGATATCATAGATTTTTTATTCATCATTTTATTTATTATTTTGATTTAATGTTCGTTATCAACGTTAGCAGTTATTGAACTTATTAATAATCCAAAATCATCAATCATGTTGATAGGCAGCTACAAAGTGAATTTTAAATTCTTAATTTAAAATGTATAGTTGACAATAGACTAATTACTACGTGGATGTACTTAGGTAATTATTAAAGATAGTTTAAAAATTAAACAGGCGAATATAAAAGCTCTAAAAAAATCTTAACCAAGAGCATATCAAACTGCATTTTGTTGCAATAACTTGCTTCTTCAAAATAAAAGGCAATTTTGAGTTTCTCTACACTATTTGCTACAGAAAATGAAACAAATCACTGAATGTTTCCGGTTAGCGTTTCTTGTTCTGATGCTAATTGGAATATGGTATCCGCCATCATGGGAAAACTCCCGCTATTTTTACGTTTTCAAAATTTATAGGGTGCTAGCTGTGATTATCATTTTGATTGGAACGGTAACTCTCCAAAGTTTGTACTTTTTCACGGTGAGTTAAACTTATTTATAGTCGCAGAGAGGGCTCGGAATGATATTTGGTACTATTTCATTTTTTCGTTATGCTTCATGATTATCAATTATTATTTATTGTCAGATTGTGCTTAAATACATATTTTAAATGGTATGGTATAACAAACATCAATGCATAGCCGTAGTGGCCTAGTGGTTTGACCATTGCCTCTCAAGCAGAAGGTCGTGGGTTCGAATCCGGGACCTCAGAGTTTTTCGAAGTTAATGTGCGACATTATATTTGAAATTTGCCATGAGCTTTACGGCGTGAAGGGCAACATCATGAGAAAACCTGTGCAGGTTTGCAAGTTGTGTTCGTGTGTGCACACGTGAGAAAGAAATGGACGGGGTTCTTATTTTTGGGCTTAGGATATTTATTCCGACAGCTAGTATTTTCTTGAACCAAAATAATTCAAGTTATGAATTATGTATGACGTTGTAAATGTAAAGATCGAATGAGTATTTATTGATCGATGATAAGGTTTTTTAGCGTATACTTTTTATAATTGCAATTTCAGGTCGAAAGAGGGTGTCTTTCGAAAAATAAAAACTTAAAACTCGAATAACTCGAAATGTACTATTATTTATTAAAATACAAATGTGAGTGATTTAAATGAATATACTTACGTATCGTATGCTTGCATTATTTTATTGGCAAAAAAACATACAACGCATTAAGCAAACAAACTTATAATTTACCAGTGTTTTTACTTCAGATAGGATGCACCACGTACGCACACAGCTGGCAACTCTAAAATTGACTGGTAACGAGTGAAATTGTCAGCAAATCCTATCCTTATGTCCATTGAATTGTATACAAGGTACATTTAGCAGCAGAAGTTTATAAGCATCTCAATCGTTCATCCACTTCTGCTGCCTGTACAATGCGCGTGGGTCGACACACACTAGTTTCTTATCATCATCATCATCATATTTATATTTAAGAGCAAGGCTCTTGTCGGTGGAGTTATTTCCAGCTTATTCTACATTCCGCTCTTTCCTTCATTTCTTTATATAATGAAACATTTTTTTTTAATTTGCTCTATATAATTATGTCCTTCTTGGTCTTCCCCTTTTCCTATTACCTTCTATCTTTGTCTTAATATAATTATCGTGCCGTAAGATAAGAGATGACCTGACATTTTCCCTCTCCTGTTCTCAATTATTTTCAACAAAGATCTTTTTACGTTAAAGTTTAAATTTTAGTTTCATGTTTTACAAAATTAATTGTTAAAATGTATTGTAATAAAATATATTTGTTTTGTTTCAAGGTGTTTGGCGTCGATCTAAAGAAAACTATCGACTCTGTCTCACTTTTTGTATTCTTTACGCTCTTTTTGAAGACAATATTAGTTATTAAAAAGAAAAAAAGACTCGATGAACTGTTGGAGATTATTGACAGTATGTTTAAGTACTTTCATTTTATATTCGTTTTCCAATGATGTAATAAATTAGAAAATAACTCTTCTCATTAGAGAATACGCGTTAAGGGCCGACCATCACATCTGTTTTCCGAATGGAAACGATTTATTTAAATCTACTTAGCAGAATATGGCCAATGTCGTAGAGTCAAGGTATTTCTTTTCATTAGTTTATTGACTACGTACCTTGCCAAATTAATTAGATTCCAATTGAATATATAAAGCCTATAATTATTTTATAGAACATATAACAGTTAAGTTGCCAACCCTCTTGTGGACCGTATTACCACCGCCGCTGCGGAAATGTTTTTGGAGTAGTTAAAAGATACATAATTTTGCACTAACGTTTATTCCTGAGAACCTTTACAATAGTCTTAATAATTTACTGGTCCAAATAAATATACAAAAAAAAAATTGAAACGCTAATAATACTACAATGAAAATTATAGTTGATTGAAAATTAGATATGCATTAGTATTTTGCACTTTATTAAAACTTTATTGCATAATTATTTCAATAATTTCAGACGAAGAAGATATTAACGATATGATGAAAGGGACAGCGACAAAGATAAAGTTAATGTGCGAAGCATACATCGGTGGATGTTTCTTGACATCAATTTTGTGGATATTGATCCCTTTTACACAACCCACGCTCTATTTGCCGTTTTATTATCCAGATTTACCATCAGATTCATCATCGTAAGTCAATGGAGATGAGCGTTAGCTGCCAGTACGGTCTAATTCGTATTTTTCACTCTTCGTTCTCTGCATCATCGTTGCTGTAGTGAGAGATAACCAGATACCTATATGTTTATAAACATAGGTACCATAGATAAACCGGTGTGCCTTTGATCAAATTGGGACAACTTTCATAGTTTTAAATTCGCTGTAAAGTCGACATTATCCATATGAGGTAATGTAAATGTTGATATGTAGATAAAAGGAAGATTGATGAAGACATCGACCAGGAATACTTATTGCTATTCCTTGCAAATTCTCACAAAAATGCGTGTGTTGGTCAGCAAACTACTTTTAAAGTCGCCCCGTAGTTCAAAGTCACCCCGGTTTACGGTAAGCAATTAGTGTTATTTAAGTAGTCCTAGTTTCTGCTTGAGATATTGTCTGCTTCAATTTAAAATTCCGCTAATTTTTTTCCGAATAAATCAGGGTATAAGGTATCTCCATTCAAATAGCATCCAAATCCATTGAACCGTATAAGCTTGCAGAAGTTACAAACACGCAAGCAAACTCACACACTTACAAACTTTAGTAAGAGAGGTCCGATTTCGCTTACATGTAAGTGAGAAGCTTTAGTTGCCTATGCCATACACTTTTTTACCTTGCAACAGGACTCCATTGATACCTATATGTCGATGTCTTAGGTTATGACCCCGGCATGCGTTAAGACCGCTCTGGCTAACTGGAAGTTATGGTCAACAACTTTAATTGTTAAGCAACTTGCCACTGTTCGTATTCTAACCGTGTACCTAATGCAAGTCGGGTTTAGCCTCTTATACCTACTCGTATATATCTTCATTTGCATTACACGGGTAAAATGCAAAGAGTTGCAAGTTGCTCAAAGCTCAACAATTTAAAGTTGTTGACCGTACAGTAATTGCAGTATTTAAAAAAGTAGGTACAGGTAATTTATCTCTCTATTTAGGTAAAGGCGGCATTTATGTCAGAATTAAATGATTTCCGGGTAGTTATTGTATTTTAAAAGCATCATCGTGATATTCAGATTATTGTTTTGCCTACACGTGACTATAGTGCAGTAAGTAAAGATTTTATTAACAACAAGTTCTTAAATGTTAAGTACCTATATTCCAGGTTCGTCGGATGGTACGTTTACGAGTCTATAATACTCATAATCGACGGGACCTCTCAACCAGGCTTCGACTGCCTCTTCGGGGGGCTGATGGCATTCGCGGCGACGCAACTCGAACTTCTGCAGTACAAACTTGAAACTATCGGTAGGATGGAAACCGACGGGCTTGATGGTAAGTTGAGCTTAAAACACGAGTTTTGTTTAACATGAAGCTTTGAGGCCGATTAAGACTGACTGACACTCAGCGGTAACGATCAGCAGATAGCGTAAAAGCGACGGACAGAAGTTTTCGGTCGATTTTTATTTTATTTAAAACTGTCTTGACTTTTGAAGTTAGCTTATACTTAGCTTTGTCTATTGCAAAAAGAATAATCAAAATCGGACTTCTATCTTTATAAAAAGTGTTACAGAGGAAGAAAAAACCCCCTGTTCCATCTATGTCTACCGCCATATCCCCCCTAACAGCGTGTCTCACTTAGAACCTTTTTTTTTTTTTTTCGTTAATTCGTCATCTCATCTTGCCAGCCTATATATGTCCCACTGCAGGGCACAGGCCTCCTCTCAGAATGAAAGGGCTTGGGCCATAGTTCCCACGCAAGCCCAGTGCAGATTGGGAACTTCACATACACCATTGAATTTCTTCTCAGGTATATGCAGGTTTCCTCACGATGTTTTCCTTCACCGTAAAGCTCATGGTAAATTACAAATGTAATTTCGCACATAAATTCCCGGATTCGAACCCAAATCCATTGAGAGACCGTAGGTCAAACCACTAGGCCACCACGGCTTTCGTTGATTAAAAAGAGGTAATCTATGTATAGATAAAGAGCATAAAAGTGTTCTTTGTGGTTATATTATAGTTTGTTGAGTGACGCCAGATCTTCACTTTACTAACAACCTGTTTGAGGGTGAGGCCACACGAGTGTAATTTTGTGAGTTGTGAGCGGCAGAATTTCGGTTGCACCATACATTGTGTCACGTGAGTGCCACGTGATGGCGCGCATATTGTATCGCGCGGACCGAAATTCTGCTGCTCACGACCAATGTTGTCACATACAATTTTGAAAAATTGGTAGAATAAAATCCAAAAGTTAATAGAAATAGGTAGAATTGAAAATGAAAATAGGTAGATCTACCACTTTAGATCAATCACTTTAAATCAGTACCTTTTTAATGAATGAAAATTAGTAAAAATGTTTGAAATTATTTATGGATGGTGCTTTTACATGTTTTTGTTAAACGATTTCAAATGATTGGAGTTAGGAACACCATTTGTAAAAAAAACTTTGTGTGTGCGATTATTTATGGGCGAGAACAGTCTCTCAACATTCACACTTCTATGAAGAAGTGGACAGAAACAAAGAAATTGTTTGCAACGGAAATGTTTTGAAAAAGAGGTAGAATAGAGGCCGCGGGTGGTAGAGAGGTAGACCGGAGGCAAAATAGGTAGATCTACCAAAAAGTTGGTAGATGTGACAACACTGCTCACGACTCACAAAATTACGCTCGTGTGGCCTCACCCTTACAATCGGTTAACTTCCTGTTATCTTATGTGATAGACGTATTAATGATGCCGTCTCTGTTAATTTGTCCGACTAAATAGAGACAATATTTGGGTGACCGAGCTTCACTGAGGCTAAAGCTTGAAAACACGCATTTTCCCAGACATAAGACCAACCTGTCGAATTGTAGCTCGTCTAGTAGATACCCGGGTCTCATTTCCGTGTAGTCCTTTAAATACTCCTAAATAACAATACAAGAATTGTCCGTTTAGGGCCCTCGCCCACGGCGACTTTTTGTAGCGATGCAGTAGAGTACAAAAAGTCGCCGTGGCGAAGGCCCTAAAGTTATTGGATATCTGTCACATAAAATATAAGGAATTTATCAGAGAGTTGCGAGGCAGGTCCTTATTCTATGAAATGTAGAGCGGTAAAGCGGTTAGTGCGCCAAGAATAGAACTTAGGCCCAATATCCGCTAGCTCATTGACATCCTGCTTAATTATTATAATAGCCGATAAAACCTTATTTGCTACTAGAGGGAGTAGGTTATTTATTACTATTACTGAATAAGTGAGCTACATATTACTTTAGCGGCCTTATTTGCACTTGCCAGTGAAATGAGGTCAATGGTAGTATAAAATAAAAATAAAAAATTTTAGCGAAAGATATTTCTCATTTATAAGTAGTTCACGTTATGTATTTTTTTGACCAACAGCAGATCAAAAGGAGCAAGACGACTACAATGAAGCAGTTTCGTGCGTTAAGTTACATACAAAAATAATAAGGTAGGTATCAACAAAATGATTTATTTTACTATAATGTATACCTAAACGATAAAGGCTTTCTGCCAAATTTCTTGCGGCGCATTCTTCTCCGTAATGATGATCTATTTGAAAACGCTGGTAGTATAAAAAATATAGGTACATCTAAAAGAGTCCTTTGTGGCCTACTTACAGGGTAAACGTTTTGATTTGGGTGTCCCGTGTAGTCTTAACAGTTTTTTTAATTACTTATCTGGGCTAGGGGTTTGTCAAAAAACATTGGGAAACTGGCCATCGGCTCTCATAAACCACCAGATAATTTATTTTTTTGCGCTACATGCCTCCATTAGCTCTATCCCAGCCCAGAATCGGTCACAGGGGTGTGATTCTCTAAAAGAACCTCTTCTGCGCTGCGAAGTAGATTCTGCGCTCGTCAGACAATAGTAAATTGACTCGTTCGATTGCCAGCATTAACTTACCTATCTTGATGTTGACAGGAGCAACTTACTCCACCACTACGTTTTCCGCTAAAAGTAGATACAGCGTCACTCCTAGTGGCCTATTCAGTGGTTGCCTCGCACTGCCTCGAATCACAAGCGTGACGCGCTCGAGTTTATTTTATTTACTTTATTTTATGTACTTGTACTATTATAAACAAATAGTCTTTGCCTGCCGATCCCTTTGCTGGGAAGGAGGCGAGATTGTATTTATTAATTATGTAAAAAAAGCTAGTACATTTTAATAATAATATAAATAACTGTAATGATAGCACTAATGATTTTTATAGAGTTGTGGACGAGCTAACAAGTATCTTCGGGGCTGGTGCATTCTGCCAGTTCGCAGTGGCTGGGCCGTTGCTGTGTTTGAGTCTTTTTATTATAATAACAGTAAGAAATTATGACTTTCTTCATCGATAGTAAAATAACACATTATTTAGTAACGCTTACGGTAATAAATTGCGCATCTCCTCTCCGGCCTATATAACTATGTAAGTATGTACGTCTCACTTCTGGTTATAGGCCTCCTCTCGGAATGAGACGGATGGGGCTATATTCCCCACGTGGGCCCAGTGGGCATAAGAAATTTTACACGCATCCTTTAATTTCGTTGGAGATGATGCGGGTTTCCTCTCACGAAGTTTTCCTTACCCGAAAAGCTTATGGTGAAATTTCAATTGTAATTTCACACATAAGTTCCGAAAAACTGAGAGCTGTGAACCCGGGCTCGAATACAAGGTCCTTCCCTCCGTAAATGAAAAGCCATCGAAACGTCAAACCACTCAGAAACTACCATGACTTTTAGAAGCTATTATTTAACTTGCCATACTAAGTAATATGTATGTATGAATGTGTGGATCCACTAAATAAATATCAAGGCACAATCGATACGAATTGACCTAGTCCCGAAGTAAGCAAAGCTTGTATTTATGGGGTACAGTCTAGTGCAGAAATATCTAATGGTTTAATCTCTAATAATTACCGGTACCCTTATTCGACGACATAAGAGCTATGCTATGGAACACATCTTATGAGCAAGTTGTATTCAAATTTTTACACTACGTACTAAGTAAACACCAAATCTTGGAAATCGTAACATTTGACCCAGTGGTGGGTTGTCTTGAAAATTTGGTTTTCATAATACCTATAATATTATGTTGGTTGGATGACAGTACAAGTACAGTACAGTCAACAAAAAGCAAGGTCAGCAAAAAAATGGTACTTATTAATATTTCAACTTTATTACAAAAACTTCTTAGACGACCAACGCCTTAGTGGTTAGAGAACCCGACTACGAAGCTTGAGGAGGGTGGGTTCGATTCCCGCGTCGGGACAGATATGTGTATGAAAAACATGAATGCTTGTTCTCGAGTCTTGGGTGTGGTGCTTACTTTGGGAATTATCCCGTGATATTTATTTACTATCGGCGGTGGAAAGGTAAAATTGCTTTAAAATCGCTATAGCGTCATATATATATCGATTATAAATTGAGAAAGATCAATGAAATTAAATACCTAAGTAATTTTTATTTTCAGAGCAATGACCCGATCAAAATGATGACTAGGGTGTTATATTTCTTCTGCGTCATAGGGGAAATATTTTTTTATTGTTTCTGCGGTGAATTGATAAAAACTCAGGTAAGCAATTCTGCTGACATTAGAGACATTTAAGTGTACTTAGTTAAATTGTTTATCTATACCTAAAAGGTGTCCCTAAAGTCCCAAAACTCAACGAAAACTGGTACCGGGCGAGATATCACATTATACCAGTGCTGGAAAAAAATAAGAAAAAATCCATGCCACTTAGTTCAGTATTCAGTCATTTATTGCTTTAAAGAATTCCAATACATTATAATGTATTGGAATTCAATGGATTGAACTATAGTTCAATTCAATTCGATATAGTTCAATAATAGTCCCATATTAGTTAGAGTCATACACACCGTTAGAAACAAAAGTAGTCCCTCCGAGTCAGCAAACTTAAAATTTAATTAAATGGGCCGAAAATTGGCCAGGCGTCCCATACGCTGATGTAGACTTGACTAAAAAATATTAACTATAGACTCTTAACTTTGGCCATGTCCACAGAGCGATGCGCACAGAAAAATTTGTATGAACCATAACCACTTTTAATACAAGATATTTCCGAAAAAATGTCTATTATCGCTTAAAACTAAGTGACATAGATATTTTCTCATTTTTTTTAGAACTGTTACTGGCCGCTCGCCCTGTACCAGGTTATTGTTCAATTTTTGGGACACTGTGTATAAAAACTGACTGTATAAAATCATACATAAGACATGAGACTTGAAATTCAACAGACATATTCCTTGAGGGTTAATAGAGCTGCACTAAGAAGAGATTTTTCAAAATTCCACACAATAGGGAACACGAGTAAAATGGTATTTATATTTTCGTCTCAATTTGGCTCTATCACCTTAATTATTATTAGAGACTTAAAATATTTCAGCAAATGATTGCGTTAGTCTGACTAAACTTCCTTGTACAAGTTTCTAGGTAATCGTAAAATAACCAAATTCAAAATTTTGTCACACGGGTCATACACAACACAGCGTAAGAAACAAGTTCTCTCCTGTGGACATAAAACTAGCGACTCAGAGTCAGCAAACTTAAGGTTTAGGTATTTGAATGGGCCGAAAGTTGGTCAAGCCCACACGTCGATGTATTCACTAAAAAATATTGGCTATAGATTGACCATTAACTTTTGGCATGACCACAGGAAACATTTGAAGCAGTTAAAATATTCGAGCGTTTTGACCGCGCGGTTAAACCTCATTACCATTCGACGATTATTACCACAACCGAAGGACGAATCGCGCGAAATTTCATCAAACTAGATTCAGCATCGGTACTGTCTTAAGTTTTCATAAAAAGTTAACCCTAAGCATCATCCTTTTTAATCATTTCTGCTCAAATGGTAATGACAAAAAAAAACCACCGTAAAAACGCTGAATATTTACCCAGTAAATTGTAGTTGCCATAATTATTTAACAAGTTAGGTATGAAGTATCTTTTTGTATTTATTTTTCAACTTAATTTTTATTACTTTTACGGTCATCCCGTGAAACCATATATTTCAAACTAAATACAAACTGAAATATAGATGCACAGAAAAAACCCCAGAAAAAAGACCAATGCTGGGAATCGAGCCCAGGTCCTCAGCATTTCGTGCCGTGTGCCATACCCCTACACCACCACCCATTCGATTCCCAGCATTGGTCTTTTTTTCTGGGGTTTTTTTCTGTGCAATGTGCATCTATATTTCAGTTTGTATTTAGTTTGAAATATATAATTATTTAATGCTAGCAATAGAGGTGAAAGCATGGTGCCATCTATTCGGTATTAGCAAGTCGAGCACGGAGTTACATTTTTTTTTCTAGAGTGATCGCGTGGCATCAGCTGCATACTTTTCCTCTTGGGAGACGACATCTATTCGAACCCAGAAAGCTCTGAAATTGCTCATGCTCAGAGGACAAAGAACACAATCGGTGGTAGCTGGCAATCTTTTCGAACTTTCCTTGATCACATTTGGTACTGTGAGTACCTTTTTGCTATCCGATAAAATGCCAAAAGAAGGGATTTTAGCAGTCTAAGAGCAAAATACACTGAGTTACGAGTACTATAATTAAAATGCCGTAGTACCCTGGTGGTACCTATGGCTTATCAAGCAGAGGGTCGTGGGATCGAGCCCGGGCTTGCACCTTTGAGTTTTTAGGAATTTACGTGCGAAATTACATTTGAAATTTACCGTGAGCTTCACGGTGAAGGACAACATCGTGAGGAAACACACATGCGAAGTAATTCAATGAAGTGTGTGATGTTCTCAGTCCACCCTGGGTCCGCGTGGGAACTACGGCTCAAACTCCTCATTTGAGAGGAAGCCTGTGCCTTGGAGTGGGACGTACCTAGGTATATATAGGCTGGGATGATGATGATGATGAAAAGAGACTGTCGCATCAGGACCGTTTGTCGCCTCTTACGACACTTACGGAAAGGGGACACGTCTATCCTATTCTAAGCCAGGCACGGCATAGCTCATTAAAGGCCGAGGGTGTCCCAAAACTCAACGGTAACCTGGTACCTGGTGAGAGGTTAAGTTATAACACTTCACACATACACACACACACACACGTCATACACACACAATCAATCCAAATTTTCTTTCAATCCTTCTCCTGGACTTAGGCACTGTTTTTTCAGTATATATAAAAATTGTCAAACCTTTTTAATGATTAAATTGTACACTGGTTTCTGTATAATATTGATAAGTATGTAATTAGATCTAAGAACTCCTGACATATGCATCTCCCGCCCATACGACAGGTGATCTCCGGACGGAGGACGCACCCGGTAGTCCCAGCGGGGACCTCGTGGGAGCAACGGCGGAAGTCTAAACTGAGAATCGAGACTAAAAGTTTCTTCTCTGGCCCTTCAGCATTGGCTGGGGTAGGGATCTGCCGAGCTCCGCATGATCCCTTTAAGACACTGGGGCGTCCAGCCGTCCGGGGGACACTCCTCGTCCCTCCGTATTATTATAGCAGAAAAAACTATCGATGGAAGCGGAAACGAAAGGAGGGTAGCGCTAGGAGACAAGCGCAAAAAAGCACACAGCATGCCAAAAAACCACCAGGCATAAAGGGTAGCCCCACCCAAAAGATGGCATCCAAAGCCACACAATGGGTCCAAAAGATCTCCGACCCACCCTTCCATCGCAGGGCAAAAGAAAGGAAGCCCGTAGTTATAGATAAATGCATATGACAGGAAATCCCACCAACCCAACCAATAGTACTAAGTAATTGTACAGAAACGGGCGAGGGTCGGTCAAGGAAGTAACCAACGGGTAAAAACATAAAAGACCGACCTAAGCACCCCCAGTGCCCAGCGGGAGAATGCATGCTCCTCTCCCGGCCTTCCAGCAAATGGCTGAGGCAGGACACTGTGGGTAGATTAAGTCCCCTCCCTACCCTTCCCCTCCTCAAAATTTTAAAGCACACGTTTTTGTTTTGATAACCAATAGAGAAGGGGACTTGTGACCGGATTTTTGGGTCCGTGCAAGTCGGACACTGTCTGGGCCCTCCATTCCCAGTTCGTCCGAAGGGATTTTTCCCGAGCACAAGTCACCCTTCCAATCCTTAAAGTAAAAAACAGCAAAGACTTCGCGTCTTTGGCCCCTCTGGCGACTCATTCAAAAAAAAAAAAAAAAAAAACACTTCTGGAAAAAATAAGAAAAAAAACCATGCCACTTAATTAAGCGATAAATAGACGTTTTTCTCAAAAATATCAGTGAAAGTTGACATTATTCTTTACGTATCAAAACGCGAAGTGCAGTTCATGGTCAGTAAAAAATTAAAAAGTTAAAAACATTGCAACAAACAACAATGTCGCATACAAATTCCATTATTGTCGAGTCTCAAACTTTTTAAAAAGTTAAAACGGCCATGGTAATAAGTTGGCACTATCGTATACAGCCAACTCAAATGACCGGTATCAGTTGTTTTGTTGGAACTCCGGACTTTTTTTATTGTGTCTGAAACAGCTTGAGGTGTTTTCGGTGGAAAAATAAACCGGCAGATGATTTTTAATGATAAAAGGCGGGAAAGGGTTAAATAACATTTAATTTCAAGAGATTTGTAATTCCTTGTACCTTTTTAAGTTAATAAAAGTTTATTCAAATTTTTTTCCTTCACCATTTTTGAATAAGCTTTATATTAGTCTCGGCTGGAATAGCATTTGCTGGCTTCGTATTGCCTACTTCCATCCAGGCCACGGCAATAATGTACTATTTTTTTGGAAAATATCTAATACTAAAAGTGACTCTATGTGAATGTGACTCGATTAACGCTTAATTAAAAAAAGAGTTGTTTTATTTTCCTATTGTTTCCAGGACTGGTATAACTTGAATTGTCGCCCGGTACCAGGTTATCATTGAGTTTAGGGACACCCTTTATGTACTTTATTAACTGTGTCGCATTTACTTCTATTACCTATACTATAGTTAATTTACACATTAAATAAAGGTATAAGTTGGCAGCCGACTCCACGCAGCAGCAGCAGACGACGTGTCGCTCGCTAGCTACGCGAACTTATACCTTATTTCTATGAAATTCCCTCCGTAGCTAGCGTAGCTAGCGACACGTCGTCTGCTGCTGCTGCGTGGAGGGCTGCTTAAGACCTGGTGGACATAACTGGAGACCAAAAGGCTGGCAGCTATCTCTCTCAACGAATGGCGATCGCCATTCAACGAAGGAATGTTGCCAGCCTATTGGGCAGTAAGGCAGCATGCCACGGGAGCTTATGTTAGTTTCAATTGATTTTTAAGTTTTGAAGTAAGTATTTAGTTTTTATTTATGTTATAAGTAGTAAGATTTTACTATTCGTTCCGTACTAATATTATAAATGCGAAAATGTATCTGAAACTGATTTAGATGAAATTTGATGCAGAGAGATTGTTTGAGTCTCGGGAAAAGACATAGAATAATTTATGTCGGATAATTGCAGTTTCCGCTGGATGGGTCTCTATGGTTTTCCATAACTTAATAAGACAGACACAGTATTTTCTTCGGAATCATTATTAAACTAACCTAACCTACTGCATTTTATGCAAAAAAAAACAAAATCTTTTATTGACAAAAAACCACATTATTAATTTATTTTTGAGAGTATCCGCCAGTGGCCAAACTAGGGGCTGAGCCTGTATCTTGGCCATCTGCGATAAGATATAAGATGGCATTTAAAAAAATCCTGAAGAAAAACCTGTTTCAGAAATAAACCACTTTATGACTAATGATAATGAATTATGGAAAATTATACATTATGACTTATTAAATTTTGGGAAACCAATGTGTGCCGTACGAAAAGTATGCAAACTTTACATTTAAAAGGAAATTTACTGAATTCTTGTTTCAGGTTTTGAAATCATCGTATACATTCTTCGCCGTTTTGAACGAACAACGGAACGCTTAAGTTTGCCTGCTTTAACAGGTCGAACTTGAATTTTCAGAAGATAGTATTTACTTTAGTACCTAGGTGTCATAAATCTTAAGAATATACATATCACTAACTATAAGTTTATTAAAATATAGCCTTATATGAAGTACAATAATTATTATTATTATTCATCTCAGCATTCAAATTCTACTACTGGGCACAGATCTCGCAGAATGAGGTCTTGAGCTGTAGTTCCCATGCGGGCCCGGTGCATATTGGGAACTTCACACACCTTTCAATTGCTTCACAGGTGTGTGCAGGTTTCCTCATAATGTTTTCCTTCACTGTAAAGCTCGTAATAAATTTTGCACATAAATCTTGAAAACCCAGAGGTGCGAGCACGGATTTGATCCCACGATCCTCTGCTAGGCTACCAGTTATTATTACTAGTAATGATAATGAAATAAATATACGTTTTGAAATAAACACATAATTATTTCTTTAGATAATTGTTATTGAGTTGAGCAACACCTTAGTATGTGTTGAGTATACTTATATTGTTATTCATATAACTATCTGACTTTTCTTTATCGCAGATAGGTCAGAGTAGAGTTCGACAACTATCTACTTGTATGTTTATCTTGTGACGTGGTGTGTAGTTTACTACTACGAGAGAGTTGCACCACAAGGACTTACATATTTATTTTAAGAGGAATTTAAGAAATTGGCATTTTCAGAAAAAAAGTGTACCCTATACAAAAAAAAAGGTAATTTTGGAGTTTTCTTATCCAAAATCACGAGTACGATTCATTTTCACAAAGAAAAAGAGTTCTTATTTTTTGATACAGTTTTGTGACGTTTTTTTCATCCAGTTTATTTTATATCCACTCACGTGATTTTTAGGGTTCCGTAGTCAACTAGGAACCCTTATAGTTTCGCCATGTCTGTCCGTCTGTCTGTCTGTCCGCGGCTAAGCTCAGAGACTGTTAGTACTAGAAAGCTGTAATCAGTCATGCCGACAAAGTGGTTAAATAAAATAAAGTAAAAAAATTTTTTTTAGGGTACCTCCCATAGACGTAAAGTGGGGGTGATTTTTTTTTTCTCGACTAACCCTATACTGTGGGGTATCGTTGGATAGGTCTTTTTTAAAACCATTGGGGGGTTGCTTACATGATTTTTGTATTCAGTGATTTGTTTGCGAAATATTCAACTTTAAAGTGAAAATTTTCATTAAAATCGACCGTCCCCCCCCCCCCCCTCTAAAATCTAAACTGATGGGTGGAAAAATTTAAAAAAATTCAAAATGGTATTAAATATATCAAATTTACAAGGAAAATTATAGCGGCTAAGATTGCTTGGGAATTATTTGTAGTTTAAGAGTAAATAGTAGCCTAAGGTATTAAACATACCGTCACTACTTAGAAAAACTCGTACCTCAAATCTGCATGTAAACAAAACTGAACCTTGATGCGCGCGTAATAAAGTTCACTTTGCCAGATTAACGATTTTGAGATACGAGCTTTTTTCAAAGTATTGACGATACCTAACTAGGAAGATTCCGTACACATACGAAATCCGTAGAAAAATATTACTTGATTTTTTCGTAATGGCTACGGAACCCTATCTTGGGCGTGTCCAACACGCTCTTGGCCGTTTTTTTTTTGAATTTACTGTCATTTATTGACAAGTGATTTTAGATATTGGTGGATATGGGTCTTCACAAAACTGATACAAAAAAGTACCTATGGAAAATTAGGGACATTTTTTTAAACATCAAAATCAATAGCGCTCTTGATCCTAACTCATGAGAAAAAAACCATAATTTAATCACGTTAAAAAAGTGAGGTAGGTAAGTGTACACTTTTTATTGAATACGCCCAAATGCGAGCTAAAACGCAAACAAATGCTAAAAGCCATAAGTACTTTGACCCAATCGAGGGTAACTTTGGCCCATATAAAAAACAAATATTGAAAGGGACTAATGAAAAAAATAAAATCGTATGCGGTCAGCTAAAACCAACCATATAATGTACCTACAATAAGTCATAATTTCAATGCAATAATAAAACGGACCAACTTAATCCCAATGGCGAAAGTTACCCAACAGGACCAAAGTAGCTCGACCTTAGGGTAGGTACAATTAATAATAGTAGGGTAGGGTAGGGTATAATTTTCCCAACTCAAACTGAAACGAAAAGTTAACTGGTCAAAAAATGGGTTTTTGCACAGACGTTAGTTCAAAAATTATAATAATAATAACAATTCATTGGTGTGTACTTATTACCCTAATATTAAAATATATAAAAACGAATAAAAGCATTAAACGGATTGAATTGATTCATGCAAAAGCAAGATCTTTAATTCATGAGCCACCATGGAACCTTTTCAAAGGAAAAGTCATTACGATTTTCCTTGTTAATTAATGCGATGTCACTATGACGTTTACTGTGAAATGGTTCCATGGTGGCTAATGAATTAAAGTCCTTGACCGTACATTTGAAGTATTGCACTTTATGGATGTGAAACGTAGACACTGACACAGAATGATAGGGCAAGACTGGAAGCTTTTGAAATGTGATGCTGGAGGAAAATGAAAGGCGAGGAAGTTTTGGGAATGGTCAACGAGCGGAGAACAAACCTGAATACTAGGTATAGATAGTAAGACGCAGGAAAATGATTGGACACTTGATACGATTCAACATTCAACAGCTTCTTTAAGGCCATTTTAGAATGAAACATCGAGGGGAAGAGAGGAAGAGCCGTCTACCTAGGTGTAGCTACTGGATTAAATAAAGGATAAAGCCGGTGTCGTGTCGTACAGGAGGTCAAGGAGATGGGTCTTAGAAGGGATGAGTGGAAGATTGATTACTCCACCAAATAGAGTGTAACTATAGATTAGCGAGAGAGGCCAAGAACGGTCGACATCGATCGTGGAAAAAAATCGCACAGTAAGTAAGTATTGTCTTATCTTGTTCCTTGTTATGTTTCTCTTATTATTAGCTCTGTGGGTGCAGCTCACACTCAGTGTTTTTAATATATTATCTTTAGCATTAAGTATAGAAATAGATCAATAAATAATGTGTTATTGTTATTGAACCCACTGTTATGTAAAGGGTTTTAGTCTATTAAGTACAACCAGCTTTGTAAACACACTAACAATAAACAAACTTTTGAAAACTAAAGTAACATTTTTATAATGGTACTACCCTGTGTCAGCAGCACTCGAGCGAGACTTATTATTATTACGTGCTGAAAATGAAACTTTTATCAAAAAATTTCAATCAGTTAAAGACACGCGGTACCTAGATATTAATTTAAATACCATCTTGCAGTTATGCGGTAAATAAATCATAGAGTTTATTTTCTTGTATGCAAAAAAAGCCTTGGTAGCCTAGTGGTTTGGCCTACCAAGCAGAGGGTCGTGGGTTCAAACTCGGGCCGAGTTCTGAGTCCGGTCTGAGTATTTCGTAATTAACGTGCGAAATTACAATTGACATTTACCATGAGCTTTACGGTGAAGGATCACATCGTGAGGAAACCTGCACGCACCTGCGAGGAAATTCAATGGTGTGTGCAAAGTTCCCACAATCAATCCGCACTGGCCCCGCGTGGGAGCTACGACCCAAGCTCTCTCATTCTGAGAGATGGCATGTTCCCAGCAGTGGAATGTATACAACGTGCCCACCAGGTTTCCGCGAGAGTCTAACCACGGATTCCTGAGGCCATATGGAGTAATAAATGTTATCTGAACCTAGGTCGAAATATGCTTAGTTTTGAGACATTTCCATTATTATGTTTAAATTTTACTATGAAATTGGTGGAGGTGCTGGGATTGCGTATTTATTATATATAAAAAATAAAAAAGTTAAAAAGCATAATTCGACCTAAGTTCACATAACATTTATTACTCCATATGGCCTCAGGAATAGGCGGAGATGGTGATACAAAATACAAAAAAAAAAACAAAAATATTTATTCGTTTCCACACAAATTGATACAACAATTACGTCGAGCCCCTCCCGGTAAGTATAACAATACTTGAGTTGGGAGGGACCGCTCCTTCCAACCAGACTATTACATTAAATTAAAATTAGTGGATACAATAAATAATTTCTTTAAAACTATAATAATTATAAATAAGTAATTAGTAAGTTGTGTGTGTGCATATGTGTGTGCATATGTGTGTGCGTGCGTGTGTATGCGTGTGTGTGTATGTGTGCGTGAGTGTGTGTGTGTGTGTGTGTGTGCGTGTGTGTATGTGTAAGTGTGTAACAAAAAAAAGTTCAATCTTAACTCAAACTTTCGAAAGTAAAAACTTGCAAAGATACTAAGTATAAGAATCACCATGTATAAGAATCACGGGAGAAATGATTCAGCGTCATCATAAGTCAGCGTGCAAAGCCACTGCACCAATGCCTTACTACAATCTAGTTGATTCAAAGGGTACGTATTAAGGATTTTGTTTATTTTATTGCACAGGTAGGATGATAAGGCAGTGTATTGTCTCTTAGCAAACTTAGACCTGATGATGATGATGATGCCTTAATTTTTTCCCTCCGCAATTGCGTCCAGCGCTACAGTATGGAAGGCAAGGGGAAACCACCACACAATTTTTCCGAGCAAGTCGAAATTATTCACAACATTTCCTTCGCCAGTAGACTATCATTCATGGAACAACTACTAAAAGCTTTATTTTTTGCTCTAAATTCGTTACAAGTGAGGAAGGAAAGTCAAGGAACAAAAGTGAATAAGAAATCGCAATGGTTCCATTAAAGGGGCTATAGCGAATAATCTAAAAATCTTGAAATTAATTTTCGCTATCATCCTCCAACGACTCGCGCGTTTCAAGCACCTCACTGTCGCAGTCATATTTTTTACAAATTGGCTGTAGATTTCGATATCATGATTGGTTTTATATTAGAGGTCCTGTATTTCTATCAGATAACTAGAAACAGTATCAGAATCTTCTCCTGTTTCTACAAAAATGTCGCATCGATATTATGCGTTACAAATTGCGTTTATTTAAATTTTAGAACACATTCGATCAACTGGCGCGCCAATTTAATTAAAATTTTAAAATAGATTATTTATTAACAACGAATATATTTCCAGATTTTATGAGATTGCTTATTTACATTTTGATTTAGACACCCAGGTATGTATGATATTAAAAAAAACTGAAATTTTTACTAAGGGCTAAGCACATGTTTTAGGAACGCGCGTTTACAGCACGTTTTTCACTCCATTAGAACAGCCTTAAGGCCCCTAGCACACGGCGTATTTTTAACGCGCCGTCGACGCGCGTTTGTATCAATACAAACGCGCGTCGACGGCGCGTTAAAAATACGCCGTGTTCTTAGGCCCTAAATCTAAATTTACCGCCATGGTTCATAAGAACAGATTTCGCTACCTCTAATAGTTTCTCACTTCTCCATACTGACCCATTTGGATTTATCCCGCTGTATATATAACGACACGGAAAGCCGCCCGCCTCCCACTTTGTAACTAGGTCCAATCAATATCCGCCTGATATGTGCTAGAAACTGCATTAAAATTTTCAATCACAGGGGTCTACAGAGAACATTGGGTTGTTCCGATTCGATGTACTCGGTGACCCATGCCCAATCTGGGTCATGCGGACCATCGCACATGCCCGCGACTCCCATACCTTTTCGTTCTTCTAAACGCGTGTTACACAGCTTACGTTTTGGGTCATTAAATTACTACCTTAATTTTTCTTTGTTACATTTGACCGTTGATTAATAATTGGACATGGAGTAGTAGGTGTTCTTGACTTATGTGTTATGTGGTAGATTTAAACCGTGCCTACTTGGGCAAGGCCGAGTCCTTTTAAGTATATAACATCATAATAGTGCAGTATAACGTATAAAAAAAAATCAGCATCTGGATCAGATACTCCCATCTGCTCCATCTTAGTCGTATGCCATATCTGACACTGTTTTGTTTTGTTACATAATAGGTAATTTCCTTTAGTGCGTTTGGATTTGGTAGAGTAGAGCTACTTAAAACCTTTAAGCGAGCAATTCTTGTATAAGTATTTTCTTTATTTATTAATTTCGGGAATCTCGGTTCTAACGATTTCGATGAAATTTGGTTTGTGGGGGTTTTCGGAGACGAACGATCCATCTCCATCTAGCTTGATCTTAATCTGGGAAAACGCGTGTCATCGAGTTTTATAGCCCAGGTCGCCCAGGTCATATCATTAAATCATTTATTTTTTACCTTGTAACTTACCCTTGTCTCTAAGTCAGTTTTTTGAGTAGTGGTGAGTTACCTAGTACCTATAGCCACCAGAGTACCTTATGAAGCGACCGCCATTATCTTAGTTTTATTTAAAACTACCTGCGGTTTTAGATATAGTATTGCTTTGGGCTTAACATCACTAAATTTCATAATACCTTATTCACTAATACCCCTAATTTTCAAATTACCATGGGCTCATAATACCTAAAAATACCTAAAATTTCAAATTGTCTCATGTTAAAATTTTAAATTTTAGGTATTTTTAGGTATTATGAGCCCATGCTGGTAATTTGAAAATTAGGGGTATTAGTGAATATTGTTTTAAGCCCAAAGCCTAGTATTAAGCTGTAGTGCAAATTTACTGGCAATGTGATGGATGATAATAAAATAATGAAGATAATATTAAGATACCTAGCTCGAAAGATCACTAATAATTAAAACTAGATTGAAATGAAATAAACTAAAACTACATTAAGTCCAAAAATGGCCCCTGCGGCATGGTACCGAAGACGCTAGCATCATTTCCTCGCCGGATTGTAAGACGATGCGTTGAGCGAGGAAGCTGCCAGCTCTTCGGTCTCCTAAGCTGTGGTAAGTATCTCTGAGTCTCTTTGATAAGTCTTTGACGACTCAGAGCGCCAGGGGCCCACAGATCAAGGGTCTCGACGCCGAATATAATTTTGTAACTTTCGGCGTCGAGACCCTAAGGTCTGTACGTACTTTCCTGTTGTATAATAGTTAAATTATTCAAGTAAGTATTTGTAGCTATAATTTTACATAATTGGGAATGTCTAAAAAAAATTACCAGTGGTTTTTATATTTTTTTTGTATAGAAAAGTCAATTATAAGAAACTAATTTCAATATTTTGTCATTTAGTTCTCTACTTTTTTCAAAATTAATTATTGAAACTATTTTAGTTGATGACGTCAGATTATAATTGAGGGCTCCCACAATGCCAAATTTCTAAATCTATCTAAATGCTTACGATAAGGCAACCCCTTTAATTATTTTTTGCGTAGTGGTACACTATACACTGTGTCACTTTACTGGCACTGACAAAGTGCTAGATGTCAGACAGCGGGTCCAAATCAAACTCCGTAGTATAATCCACGCGTAAATTGTGAAGAATTCTAACCACACAGAATAAAGTACGACTTGAACCGGTCACGCAATTTACACCAATTTTACCAAATCTCGAAATGGTTTTCGATTTACTATACATTGCAAAAAAATAGACATCCCCAATTAGTACCTATCGTAACATACAAACATAATTCTAAAATGCAGTCTGACATTGATGCATGTTGAGAAGCCACATCGCTACCTAAGGCCTTATTGACTAACGCATACGGAATCACAATCGTGTTCACTACAGTACTTCTTTCCGTCACACGGTATAGGACATTATGGTAGAAAGAGATATACGTTAGATAACACAGCCTTAAGTCTACGGTCAGCTGCAATCAAGTACGCACAACTGGACAAGGTTAATCCACCACGCTACCAATGTATCTCGTTTATCTCTATTGTTAGGGGAATAAGGTACAATATGTAATTTTTCAATGTTACTAAGATGCAACGTTATGGAATAAGGAATCATTGACGGTCAGATTCGATGTATATAATTGTTAATCGTGCAGTTAAGAAAATTGCCCGTGTCTAAAGCAAATAAGATAATGTTTTGCAAATTGATCTTTTATTTGCTTTTAGCAGGGACAATGGACATAGTTAACTTAATTATGTTTACACGAATGAGTTTTTTATAATATATTATATTCCGTTGGCTCTCGAGATATATAATGTATGAAGTCAACAGTCAAAATTGTAATATAGCGTGGTTTTTTGAATTTGACCCATACGCAATTGCCGCACCCTTTTGTTTTTAAGATTCCGTATCATAAAAGGAAAAATGGAACATTTATATAATAATAATGTTAAGTTAAGCTAAAGACAGACCAGTAACGCAAATAAATGTAACCCGATTTGCATTACGCGGCTAAAAATACGAACAGTGGCAAGTGGCTTAACAATTAAAATCCTTGTCTGTACCTATTTCAACCTATATCGTATGAAAATTTAAATGAAAGAGCTTGTTGTGAGCATCTCAAACATTTTTTTTTTATAATTTTAAGATTAAATAGGTTTGAAATTATTTAAGAAAATAGGCGAAAATTGGCCATTCCCTCCACTTATCCCCAAAACAACTGGCCCTATACATAATTTTATTTTGAAAAATACAGAAAATAGTTCTATACATAGGTATACACAGGAAAATCTGTAGGTAAGAAATAAGTGGATTAAACATGGGGAACGGAACCCTCGTCCTCCACACGAGTTCGACTAGCGCTTGTCCGATTTTTTATCTACCAAAAACACATGTCGGCAAGACGAAATAAGCTATTTAACATGCAGTCTGATAAAAAGTCAAACTTTTGTCCGACATAAGAAACAGTTAAGGTACCGAACCGACCACAATAAAAGTCAAACCAGGAAGACATTATTTGCACTGACAAAGCATCCTCTACGTAGCTAAAAAATACCAAGGATGATGTAGACTGGATGGCAGTCGCCAAAGTACGGATCGGCCGCGGTTTTTGTAGTTCGATTATTAAATCTAGATGGCGCTGAAATATAGCCAGAGGCTTTGAAGGCAAAACAATGAGACTACAGATATTTCATATCACTGCAAATGTATTATTATGCAATATTTTTGAAAAATAATTCATTTATAGTAATATGAAACATCTGTAGTCTTATTGTTTTGCCTTCAATGCCTCTGGCTATATTTCAGCGCCATCTGAACGACGACTAACGACCGCTTTAGCCTAGTTGGTAGTGACCCTGCCTACGAAGCAAGAGGTCCTGGGTTCAAATCCCGGTAAGGGCATTTATTTGTGTGATGAGCACGAATATTTGTTCCTGAGTTATGGATGTTTTCTATGTATTTAAGTATTTATTTATCTATATAAGTATGTTTATCGTCGTCTAGTACCCACAGTACAAGCTTTGCTTAGTTTGGGACTAGGTGGATTTGTGTAAGATTGTCCCCCCCCCCTAATCTAGATTTAATAATCGAACTACAAAAACCGCGGCCGATCCGTACTATGGCGACTGCAATCCAGTCTATATCATCCTTGAAAATACTCAGTATCAAGGCGGAAGGAGTAATCATACGCGAAATCTGCGTGTGCGATTCGCCTTTGATATCAAGTCCGTCCATTCATTGCAACCGGCTAAATATAATTCGGATCAAATTCACAATGGCAGTGTCTTGGTCGGATCCAAGAGCGGTCGTGACGCTCTGCGGTCACGCGTCTACAGCGTATTTATTTATAGTCTCTATACAAACTGTTCAATCGATACGTCATACCTACATACGGTTTAAAGGGCCAGAATGATAAAATTAATACCTAGGGTCTGGGTCGAAATGGTCAGGTTTCAACCTACTAGTTCGAAGAAGCAAAATACTAAAAGTAGATTTAAATAGTTCAATTTAGTAGCCAAAGAATATTTACAAAAGAAATCCCAGATATTATTAAGTACCTACTTACATACTTTAAAGTTTTAAACGATATGCCAAAATTAAATGATTATCAGATACTTTTATGTATTTGTAATTTTATTACTAACTAGCGACTCGCCCCGACTTCGCACGGGTGTAATGCATGTATTATACATATAAACCTTCCTCTTGAATCACTCTATATATTAAAAAAACCGCATCAAAATCCGTTGCGTAGTTTTAAAGATCTAAGCATACATAGGGACAGACAGACAGCGGGAAATGACTTTGTTTTATACTATGTAGGTAGTGATGGACCTAAATTTAAGTTTTTAATATTACGGTATTTCGGAACAACAGTCATGAAATAAGGTAATCTTACCAATTAGGAAGAAATAATAATAGAATATAATAATAGTTTTTATCATCCAATCGAATCGAAAAACAATACGCGCACGAACACGTTGGTATTAAGTCTGCTTACATACATTACTCGTTGTCAAGAATTGGCTACGGTCTGCCGTACGATGTATTATGTTACAGCATGGTAATAATACACAAAATTAAATTTGCTGCCATAAATTTTACAATTTCTCAACGAAACAGCGATTCAACGTCAGCTAAATATCTTTCAGAGTAAGGTAGAGCATAAATTAAAACAAAGTAGGGGTATCTTCATTTCCCTTTATTTAGCTTGTGACTGTGAAACAGGCAGACATTTTGTCTTGAAATAAGTCACTAAAGTGCTCATCTCATGGGTTTCTGAGTAGGTATGGGATATGAAGACGTAGATAAATAAACTGGTGATCTAAACTTACTTGCTGTCTGATGCTTCGTAAGTACAGGCGGCATGCTCACCGAAAATAATCATCCCAGCCTATACATATACGTCCCACTGCAGGGCATAGGCCTTGTCTCAGAATGATAGGGCTTTGCCCGTAATTCCCACGCGGGCCCAGTACGGATTGGGAACTTCACATACACCATTGAATTTCTTCTCAGGTGTATGCAGGTTTCCTCACGATGTTTTCCTTCACCATAAAGCTCATGGTAAATTAAAAATGTAATTTCGCATATGAATTCCGAAAAACTCAGAGTGCAAGCCCGGACTCGAACCCACTACCCTCTGCTTGAGAGACCATAGCTCAAACCACTAGGCCACCACGGCTTTATACCGGAAATAATATCCATGGATAACTATTATTCCTTATTATCACTCATTTTTAACCCATCATATACTCATACGCGATTAACCTCAAGAACCTTTCGAAACCAAAACAATCGGTTCCCGCTGTCTGTCCCTATGTAGGTATGCTTAGATCTTTAAAATACGCAACGGATTTTGATGCGGTTTTTTTAATAGATAAAGTGATTCAAGAGGAAGGTTTATTGTATAATACATGCATAATTACACCGTGCGAAGCCGGGGCGGGTCGCTAGTGAATACTAAAGTTTTAAATTTATATTATACCATTGCAACGTTAAGCAGACACATTGTGTATCGACAATCGAAACGTTACATTTTCTAATGGATAGTCTTTTCATTCATAAAATATGGCATGCCTCGTAGTCAGATCACTTGAGCCGTACTGCTTCAAATCGAAGCCTCTTCTTTAATTCATGTCGCCTGCCAAAAGGCTATGTCGAGCCGATGCTTAAATAATTATGTTTGTTTTCCCGGTAACTTGATAACGTTCTGTATTTCTCTTGCGGATGTGACATCGACATCATTGATCGTATTGAATACTATTTGGTTTTATTTTCGGTTATGCCGCCGTAATTAAATAAGAAAAGAGATCGATCTCAAGAAAGATCACAAATTGTGTGCCTCGTAACATGCTTGTCTAGATTTTTCCTTCTTTCTATGTTGTTCTTTGCGTGGTGTTTATTGAATGACATTATCTACTTAATACTTAAGAGGACGCCTTATCAATTATCATAAAACGGCGATAATGGTTTGCCACTCCCTAAACAAAACGTTAGCCATTGTGGACCAATTTTTGATAATTTGTCAATCAATACTAAAGCTAGGGTAATTACTACGTTTCATTTTTAAATAAACCTGCTACTAATACCTACTAATCAATATTTCACAAAACAAAATGTACAAACCTAGATCTCGTTTTGATTGGTAAACATATCAGAAATTGGTCAAAATCGGTTAACGTTTAGGGATGAAAATGTATTTTGTAGGTAACTAAAGGCTAGTTTTCGTTTTTACTTTATAGTTATCCATTATGGTAAACTAAATAGCCTTCTATACGCTGTAGCTACGTTCAGAGTGTGAAGTCTGCCCTTTGTTTACAGAGTGCAACGCCTAGGCAATGCTTAACCACCTTGAATTAACTCAAAGCCTGATCAATAGGTGTTGGAACCGCATCCTTGCCGAAGCCCTTTTATGCATCCGCGCACTGATAATCTTTAAAAGGAATCCGCCATAAAGCACATATGGTTACACGATATGTTGATTGAACGTAGCTAGTCGCTTAGAAAGGAGTACCTACCTTAAACGAGTACCCTAATGTCTAATGATTTTAAGGATATGAAGCACTTTGAGGGCTCGAATAAGTGCCTACTTCAGTCAAACTTTAATTTTTTGTGGACACCTTTTACCTAAACAAAACAGCTATAAATAAAAAAACCGGCCAAGAGCGTGTCGGACACGCCCAAGATAGGGTTCCGTAGCAGGTACGAAAAAATCTTTGCATACTTTATTAATGTGGTTGTTTTGGTCCTAACGTCGGCGGTACAGCGCCATCTATCGGCGAATCGGGTAACTAATCTACTGCAGTCTACTAGATAGAACTAGTATGTTGATTGTTTTTCAGATGTAATATATTTTTTTTATTTGAAAGAAGATACTGTTAGCGTGATCTTATAGGTAATTAAAGAAAAAAAATGCTTGCAATGAAGGTTAAATTACAATCTTAGTTTAGAAATATTTTTTTACAAAAACTTAAAAACTGCTCGACTGATTATGTTGAAAATAATTTTCCAAGAAAGTTTTTACTAAGTTTCACTTACTTGATTTTTTTCATATTTTTTAGACGTGCGGTTCAAAAGTTAGAGGGGGGGACACATTATTTTGAACTTTCGGAGTGAATATCTCCGAAAATATTCACTTTATCAAAAAATGGTATTAAAAAACCCCTATTTATTTTCAAATACCTATCCAATGATACTCCACATTATAGGGTTAGACGTGGAAAAAAAAATCACCCCCACTTTACGTCTATGGGAGGTTGGGAGGTACCCTAAAAAAAATTTTTTATTTTTTTTTTATTTAATCACTTTGTCGGCGTGACTGATATATATATTCGTGCTAAGTTACAGCTTTCTAGTACTAACAGTCTCTGAGCATAGCCGCGGACGGACAGACGGACAGACATGGCGAAACTATAAGGGTTCCTAGTTGACTACGGAACCCTAAAAAGAGGAATCAGTAGGTAATTAATTTGGAACGGTTAGGTTAGATCTTTTATCATAGGTAGGTATATCATTTGATTAGACGGTCAATAAAAACGAAATTTAAGAAAACGACAGTGGTTTGGAACGTTTTTGCGAAACTACGTAGGTTTGATGTAGCACTGTTCTATCTCTTTGGGCAAGTTGGAAAGTGACGAACATTTAACGTAGCTAGGTATAGTATGTTGCAGTCAAAATGACGAAAATGCACTTAACATGGGATTTTACAACTTCTTTTGTTGCTGAATATGAAAGGAAAAGATAACAAAGAGACGTAATAAAACTGACCAAAGACCAAAAGAAGACCTTATGGCCTACCGATACACCTGCATAATTGTTTTACAACCCCACTTGAAGATAACAATTAAACAATAGATGTTGGTTTTAAGTACTTTTCGTCATTTTAAGAGGGTTTATACCTGCTGAGCTGGCAACGTTGCATTTTTGTTAGTTTTTCTCGATTATTCCATAAAAATTGAATGAAAATTAAAAATGTTTTGAATACAAATTGTTCTAATATATAAGTTAATGTGTCTACTGCAATAATTATTCGTGATAAGTCTTTAATTTTCTTTAAAAACCGTTAGGTAATAATTTGTTCGTTTTTAAAGAAAAACCTCCTTCAAAAAACATCCAAAAAACTATGAAATAATAATTGAACCGAACCGACCACAATAAGCATGAAAATATCTTTCTTCTAATCTGTTTGAAGTTGGTGCCTCAGCTCGAGCCAGCAGGAGTGGACCTAGTAATCTAACTTACCTACATAGCTACCTACTATCTATAGGGCTTCTACACCCCTGCTGGCTCGTGCTGAGGCACCAACTTCAAACAGATTAGAAGAAAGATATTTTCATGCTTATTGTGGTCGGTTCGGTTCAATTATTATTTCATAGTTTTTTGGATGTTTTTTGAAGGAGGTTTTATTTTTTATTTAAAATTTTTATTTTTTGCTTTTTAGTTGTTTCTGTATAAAATAGATGCGTAGGATAAAATCATCAGTTTGACTTCGAAATAAGTTTATGTTAAAAATTCTATTTTTAATGTTCGACGGGGTTGTGTCGTTTTATTACATAGTTCTATGATATTTTTTGAATGCAAATGTTCGACTTGTCACCGAAAATACTAAAATCGCTATACATTTCTCTTGAATTTTTGAGGAGTTTTGTCAATTCCTCATGGATCCCATCATCAGAACTGGATTCTGGTAACAACGGGACCAACCTTGAAGCAAGTGCTTTCAAACAACGAAAAAAATTTCCAAATCGGTTCATAAATGACGGAGTTCTGAGGTAACACACGTTAAAAAAAAAAATCACGAATTATTATTGCAGTAGACACATTAACTTATATATTAGAACAATTTGTATTCAAAACATTTTTAATTTTCATTCAATTTTTATGGAATAATCAAGAAAAACTAACAAAAATGCAACGTTGCCAGCTCAGCAGGTATAAACCCTCTTAACTGGAACATACTATACCTACCCCTGATACTCCCTCATTTTGTAATCTTTAAGCTAGAACGATTATTAAAACACCTCAATAATAGACCTCACTAGTAGTAAGTAGTGATGTGCCAGTTGACATCCCTGTGATCTATCAGGCCACGTGACTTGTCTACTACGACAACTTATTGCTAATCACAAAATAAACTTACCAAGGAGAGCTTGAAATAGGCGTGACTTGAAAATCCTGATGACTCTTTCGATCGCGAGGCGCAACTGCCGATCATTGGGCTTCACCAATTTGCTGTGGTAGTCTTCCAGCAGTTCTAATGCTCGGTGGGCTTCTGTGAACGAACAATCAGAACTCTAAAGTAATAAAGCGTAAATAGGTATTCCTTGAGTAGGTAGGTAAGTAATAGGGGATTACAAGAAAGGTAAGTAAGTAAGTATTCGGATTGGCTGTCTTAAACTTTTTTTATTAACTTAAGTATGATTTATATGTTTTCAAGAATTTTCAGACGCACTTTTTGAGTGTGAATGAAACTTTCATTTGTTTTCGTACTTTGCCTCGTAGATGTAAAGCGCGGGAAAACAGGTTTAGGTACCTACTTTCGTTCTGCATCTGGCTTTTTACTACGAAATTCGACTTTCGTACTTCGTATCGTACCGTTCCGTTTATAGGTACGTAACAAACAGAAGAGTAAAAGGGACAGCATGATTCGAACTTCGAAAGTCGAATTTCGTGGTAGCGCCCGTTTTGATCGGAGCCGTAGCCGCAAATTGGTCTGCTTTTCAACCGACTTCAAAAAAAAGAGGAGGTTCTCAATTTGTATGGGAAGTTGACTCTTAACATTATAAAAACTAACGTTTAACGTTTTATGGAAATTTAAGCGACGTAGGTGTATCTAGGTATACGTAGAGTGACAATATGACCTTGTTGCGCCACATCTGGTACAGTGTTAAGCCCATAAATAGCTTCACTAATTAGTCAATGATAGTAAACGTAGTATTTTTATACGACATTCTATGTGTATATTATACGTACTTCACTCGATGTTTGTTTGTGTAAAGAGGTCATGAATACGAACGAGAATGGTTATGAAACCAAATACTGTCATTCATTTCATTACCTATCTAGGTGCGTAATTTAGCTGGTTTTGTATCTCTGGCTCTACATACCGAAATCTACCCTTGGCTTCTTTAATAACCATTTTTAAACCCAATAAGACAAAGCTAGCACCCAGTTTAGCTTAGCTTAGGTATCTCTAAGCAAAACACGTAAATTAAACTTAAATAAAAGAAAATGAAAACGTGTCTCTTTTACAGGGTAAGCAAGTAAGTAGCCACAACAATTATTGGCAAAATTAAGGCTCACTATGTGCATTTAAAGCATACCTAAGTTTTCATTTTATAAAACAGAGTTAAGGGCACCATTTTACACCACTATAGATACGGAACAACAGCACGTAAGGGTGCTATTGTTTGCGCAATCACCCCCTGCCTTATTTAGAACCTAAAGAATAATAATAAAACCACTCATGCACGAAAGCACGCGACATTCACAAAGGTTCCTTGCTTAACGTAACACTAAGATTCACCTTGCTTACGAACGGGCATCACGGCACCACCCCCCAATGTAGTTTTCCGAACCAAAAGCACACTTTCGAGAAAAATAAAATAAATAAAAATATTTCAAACCAATAAAGAGAAGAGAGGGCACATTTTATACAGTTTTAATCACAGCCGTAAACATTTTTAACGGCACATATGGTTTGCACTGTGAAAACATTTAGAAGATAAAAGTGCGAGGTGATGCGCGGTAGTGATTCCGCGGAGGGCTAGTGACTACTACGCCCAATGGGATTGGTCGATTTCCACCGTGACGTCAGGGGGTGAAAGCATAGACAAATGAAAATGTAGACTCCCGAGGGTTGGAAATAAAAAAAAAATGGATTGGCCCTGGATTCTCACCAGCCAGCCTAAGTATTTTTAATCTTTAGGTTTAATTAATAATCACATTAATTTACTAGCATATTTAATTTTAAAAAGTGTATGAGAGTGTGTGAGCTTCTAACCTAAATAGGCAAAAGTTCAGATCCTACCTACAAATACCACAATAATAATAAATATGCCTACCTACAAAGCAAAAATACAAATATTTCGTGACCGAACTTTTGCCGATAAATAATGATTAAGTATACAGCCCACATCATTCAACGGCCTACGCTACGATCTCTCACAAATTCTCTAGGAAACCGTTAACGGCCCAGTGTGTACCGGCCCAAGCGGCAGCTTACCCTTGCCTTGCCCCCGCTCGGACTGGAAAGAATACAACACAGCTCTTGGACACGAGGCAGTAAACCACATAATGGAGCTTTAATTAACTATGCGGAATACAATATGTGGATAATGTAAGCAGTGTGTGTAGTGGGACGTACATAATATATAATACAACGTTCATTAATTTCATTATGTTCTTTACTTAAAACTGCTGAAGTTAACGCTTAACGTTGAGAAGAGTGTTCTAAGCTTTAATGTTATTTCGTAAGTAAGTCATGGGCTTAAACATAAAATTTTTAAATTATTTTTAGACTTAAGTTCAAATTTGACATTACTCTGCAAAATTATTTTTTTTTCTAATAAATTTACACTGGCGGGTGTTTTTCGTTAAAAACGTTTCGTTTTTTCATTGGTTATCTACACAACTACACCTATAAAAAATATTTAATTCTTCATGGTGTATGTGGGCAGAATAATAAAAATAACTGTCTCTTACACGTTTTTATGATATTAGACAGAAACTACAGGTATTTAATATTTAAATGTATTATTGAAGTAGTTTCATTTTCCATTTTAGAAATGTGTGATAATTATTACTACTAATAAAAAAATTTTATAGAACATACACATGCATTAGATTATTTAAACATTGTTGTAAAATAATTTCAAAGTATAGTATATATATATTCATGAGGCAATAAACGAAACGCAAAACTTTGACAAATTGCTTGACCTTGAACGGTCTGCGCATTCGTGAAGCGAGCGAGCGAACGAACGAATCAGTCTCGATATATGTGTGATCTGAAATATATCTACGTAGGTACGTAGATTTTTCTAAGCAAGTAGATAAATTATAATCTGCTATAGTGGGGCACAAAGATGCCTTTATTTGGGAAAAAAGATTTCGGCAGGAAATCAAAAAAGGATGGTCGAGAATCCGACAAGCAGCCGTCCATCGAAGACAAGTATGTGGTTAAAGATTTGTTGGGAACGGGAGCGTTTTCTGAAGTACGTTTGATAGAAAGCAAAGATAACGGGCAGCTGTTTGCGTGTAAAATTATTAATAAAAAAGCTCTCAAAGGAAAGGAGGACTCCTTAGAGAACGAAATAAGAGTTTTGAAAAGGTTTAGCGAGCAAGCGAGAGGTGAAGGGGAGGAGAAGAGTTTATTTTTGCATCCGAATATTGTCCAGCTGTTGGAGACTTATGAGGATAAAAACAAAGTATATCTGGTGATGGAGCTAGTGACGGGCGGCGAGCTGTTCGATCGGATAGTGGAGAAAGGTTCTTACACGGAGAAGGATGCTTCCAACTTGATGCGGCAAGTCCTCGAAGCTGTAGACTACATGCACTCCCAAGGCGTCGTACATCGTGACCTCAAGCCCGAGAACCTGCTCTACTACAGTGCGGATGAAGACAGTAAAATCATGATAAGTGATTTTGGTCTATCTAAAATTGAAGACTCGGGCATCATGGCCACAGCATGTGGAACACCTGGTTACGTCGCGCCTGAAGTGTTAGCTCAGAAGCCTTATGGAAAGGCCGTGGATGTCTGGAGTATAGGAGTCATATCTTACATCCTGCTTTGCGGGTACCCTCCTTTCTATGATGAGAAAGATGAGAATTTGTTTGCTCAGATTATGAAAGGGGACTTTGAGTTTGACTCTCCATATTGGGATGATATTAGTGAATCGGCCAAAGATTTCATAAGGCATTTGATGTGTGTGGACGTGGACAAGAGATATACTTGCAAGTGAGTAACTGTTTCTTTTGTTTTAACTATTATGTTAAGCCTTGGAACAATATGTCCTCAGCTACATTGGTTATGAATGGTTTGTTGTAATCTGTGTCACTGGAATATTAACAAAGCAACAAGAGTATAATGCATATTAGTTGAGCTGTATTGTGTAAGCTGAATTAATCATCCATACATGTTATATCTGTTGTTCTTTTGTTTCTAATATTCCTTGAAGGATTAAAAAAAAATGTAACTAATTTTTTAAATATTGAAAGACTTGCCACTATTGTGTTTTATCATGTTATTGTGCTTGGTATTAATAAATAGCATGTTTTATTGAACAGGGCTCTAATAATATTAACATGTTCAGCACCAAGAACCCAACAGTTGCATTCTCTAGTTGGCAGATTTTGTAATAAAGCAGAAAAATGTTTTGTTCCTACAGGTTACTACTACTAGCACAGTGCATAGCTCTGTGCGGTGAATGTGTTAAACAACATCAGCGCCATCTAGCCCAATTGTTTTTAACCATATATAGAAATCCTTACATTTAGCCAAATTTGCATACTTCTGGGGTCATTTTTGTCAGACAAAGCAGGATTCTTTAGAGTAGGGATTTTGCTGTCAAAAGTGGGTCATACTAAAAAAAAGCCATTCAAGTGCGTGTTGGACTCACACACAGTGGATTCTGTACAATCTTGTATGTAAAACATTTAAAATTTTCGTCCTTTTATTTGAATTCCAAATTACATTTATATGTATGAGAATACAAGTTATTTGATGAAAATATGTTATTTTACCATATATTGTTGCACAGTTGAGTAATCCCCCAAAAGCGAGACTGAGCCTGTCCTGTAACGGCACTAGATTGGTTGACTATACTACAGCCCCTATTCAGTAAAGCCTTTTTACACGTTTTCACCATTCTAATGTTATTTTAGGATAGTAAATATATTTTGTAGTGGTAGAGCCATGTTGTAGCTAGCCGCTGCATCACGAATGGGCCGGCTCGTCCGGGGCAGTACCACCCTCTCACAGAACACCGGCGTGAAGCAGCAGTAATCCTGCTTGCGTTTCGTACGGTCAGTGAGAGTGCCGGGGGCCCAATACCTCACCCCTTCCCTCTCCCCCTCCCTCTCCCCCTTCCCCTATTCCCTCTCCTTTAGGGCCGACAACGCACTGGCATCGTGTAAAGCGATGCGGGTGTCTATGGACAGTGGTGTTCATTTAACATCAGGTGACCCACTAGTTCGTTTGTCTGGCCTATCTAACATAAAAAAAAAAAAAAATAGTAAGGCAAGAACTAATTTTGATTAGAATTTAAATTTAGTTTAGAATTTAAATGATGTTTTTGTTTTCTAAGTTTTATTGGTGCTTTGTAATAATAATAATTAATATGTTGCAATGTTCCCATTTCTGTTAAAAAGCAATATTACCTTTTTGTCCCATTGATATCAAATTAACCAAAATTGTCTGGCTAATTTCCGGTAAATGTGAAAGCTAGCTCTTGGAATGCCCTTTTAATGGTTATTCAATATAGTGGAGATTTACCAATTTCTAGTCATTTATAAAAGAAGCATTCAAGTTGTGTAGTACTGAATGCATTACTCCAAATGCATTCAATACTGTAACATGATACACAACAAAAACAAAGAAGGGTAAATAATTGTTTTCATGATACTTGTCATTTGTCACCTTGCAGTATTAGGTGAAAATGTAAACAGATTTTCTGTATTGTTTAATGTTTACTTTTACTAAAATAGAGTAGTACTTCTGTGGTATTTTTTATTGCTTTTCTGACCATAATTTATACTTATACCTACCATGGTTTTATTTTTCAATTAAGTCTTTACATGGTACTATTTAACTGCCTTTCTCATTAAGAGTATATGTACATATTTTTGCAACACCCTGTGTAATAGGAGACTCGCCTAACTGTTGGGATATAAACTCTTGATGGCCTTTCCTATATATTGTTTTTTTCTTAGAAAGAAGGTAAGCAATCTTGGCATGTCTTTTTATTGAAAAACAATTTTGAAAAATATGTCACAGATGAGATTTGAAAGGAAATATGGTCATTTACACTCTTTTGGTTTAATAAGTAATAGTTACTATTTTTTTAAAGCGTTTTTCAATAAAAAGACTTCACAATTGTTTACCTTATTTCTAATGCTAAAAAAAAAACGAAGTATAGGTTTTATTTTATTCTTTTTCATGTTTGTGTTTACTTTTCAGGCAGGCGTTGGCTCACCCATGGATCTCAGGGAATGCCGCCAGCAACAAGAATATTCATGGCACTGTGTCCGAACAGCTTAAGAAGAACTTTGCTAAGTCTCGCTGGAAACAAGCATACCATGCGACAACGGTCATTCGGCAGATGCAGAAAATGGCACTTAGTAGCGGTGGATCCAGTCGCAGTGCAAACTCAAGCTCTCAGCTCAAGCAGTAGCTGCTCCCCCGAACCTCTCCCCCATGACACGGCAATCACGTTCCGTACTGACAAAGGTACTTAAGATCTGTTTCATTTTTATCTTATTGGGTTATATTTAACCAACTCTTAGTTTGCTATAAGTTACTCCATCATGTTTATTAAAATTGATAAGCCTGTTACATTAATTGAAATTCATTGTCAAACCAGTTGGCAGACACATTAAGATCTGTGTCATCACTAAAATTGTTATCACTTTGAGTAGATTGACTCAAATTTTAATTGATCCATCCATTTCAAATTTTATTAAGATGTGTGCTTATTTAGCATATTTCAACAAAAATCAACGAACTGTTATTAGAATTTTGGCTAGTCATTGTATCTTTTCTGCTTAAAAATGTAAATCAAAATGATTATAAAACATACATTAATACTTTACTTAAGAGATACTTAATTTCTCATCTGATTTAGAAATTTTTCGTAAATTTATTCCTTTAAACATGAAATCCTGATTTTTTAATTTTAAGATGTCAATAGGAAAAAGGAATTGTGACGAAAACATGTTTGGTGACTTGATCACTTAGTTCAGATCAAGTTTTTGAAGGGATTTGATTGATTGGATTTTAACTGCCAAAATTAATAAAAAAATATTTGACAACTTCCTTGAAACTAAATAAAGTAGAAAACAAAATAAGTAGTTAAACATTAAATGATGTTCTCTTTTAAAGATACTGATTAATATATGACTATTGTTTAGGTATGGTGATAATCACTGAGTAATAAATAAGGTCTGTTGCAAAATTGATTAGAAATAATTGATAAAAATGACAAATATTTACAAGTATGATATGGTTTGATGTCTAAAAATTTATTTGAATCTTTTTTGGTAGTTTTTTCCATAATATGTTGGGTGAAATCGATCAAATACGGATGTTGAACTTAAAAAAAATAAAGGACATAGATACTGATAATAGTGATAATGATAATTCATTGTAATTTCTATTAACATGAAAAGTCTAAACTTAATGTAAGGTGAGATAAGTGAAACTATTGGGTTAATAAATCAAAAACTACCTCTATACTGTAGCTCTATGATTAGTTGACGTAATCATAAGGCTGCACTCTATAGTGTTTGATTTATAAAGTACTGTTTCACTTTCCCCTCAGTTTTACTTATGCTACTTTACCTTTACACTTGTTTATTACAATTTTCTACAATGACGCCTCTTCTCTTCGACTCTGGTTAGATAGGGAAAAATGCTGTTAAAAGCCACAGAGTCTTGTCCGTTTGTGTGTTGTTTACTAAGGGTCAGCAACGTCCGAATTTGTTGGATAGATCCCCTAACACATACTATATCTAGCGTAAGTTTGCGATTCTAAATTTGAATCCTTCCTGTATTTTATCATTTTCATATACCTATATCAAGTACATGTATTAGCGATTGTTATACATTACTGCATTGTTGAATTTAATGTTCTTATAATACTCTATAACCGTGACTAATAGTTAGTAGTGTTCCCCTATAATATATAAAGGGCATTTCATACATAATGATAAGAATGGGCCTAATGTAAATTTATTTCATGTAGTAAGATCTCGTAATCTTGCTTATGGACTAGCGAGAAGAACCGTGATTTAATTGCTGTCGCTTTTGTTTCGCAAGCTTAGACATGCTTGAGACGCGTTCTTTTTGCAAGACTGAAATATTTTGACATTGTTGAGTCTTACATTTTTTATGCTTGATACTACGTTATCTTATTCTTGTGCTCTCTTTCTGCCCAATTATGAATCTCATGATCAGGAGCGCTTTTTGTCGCACGTTTGCTTAAACATGTGACAAATTCCTTTTCTTTCTTTTATCAATTGACGCGATATAAGTATACTTAAAATGTATATCTTTGTAAGTGTGAGGGTATGAATATCATATCAAAAAAATTAACATTCCCATAGGATAAAACATGAAATAGTACTATTATTGTAAAAAAAAAACTGACATTCCAAATTTCAGTATTGTGTACAAATGAAATTATACATTCTTTTAAGGCAATTTATATTGTGATCATGAATCAAATGGAATGTGTTGTAGAAAAAAAAAGTTGCACGTTTCTTTTAATTATTTTACAATATGGCGAAAATTTCTTCCGTCCGTGCGTCTCATAATTATCGAATATTTTTGTTACTCCAACATTATTTGGTACTCAACTTTCTTTTCAACAAGTCCAAGTCCAAAATCCACCGTCGGTAGTGTGGAAAATGGGTGTATTTTGATGCGTACCTATATTAAACGTTAAACGAGTCCCGTTTCTGAAGTGATGAATTTTATAGAGCGATTGTGGTTTTTTTTTATGTTAGTATCTTACTTTATTATTGATTTTCACGAGTGTGCCGTTTGAGATGTAGTCAAATGTAATAAAAAAACTTCACACCTCATGGCCATCACACACTTGTCAAAGATGTAAAGATAAATTAAATCATTTATTTTATTACCTACTTCATTTTACTAAAGTGGTTATTCTATGGCGAGGCACACCAAAAACATCACAATCGCTTTGTTTAAAAGTATGATGACATCATTCTGCTATATTAGGACTTGCTTTATTATTAGAACTTTGAGTTATTAGGGCTTTTAAAATGTCGAGAACATGTTTTATAGACGATACGCTTGAGTCTTAGAATACTAAGTTACAAAGACAAATTGTTACTTCATCTGCTGCATAATATATTTTCCGAGTTGCTAATTCGAGAATTGCTTTGACTGCAGTCTGCAGTGTAATAAATTGTTATATTTGAAAATCTTGCGAAATATTACAAGTTAAGATCGTGAATATTTAAAGAACTGAATGCTGATTGTACTTACGCGACAGTATGTAAAGTATGTTACGATATGCATGTTACGATTGTTAGATAGCTGTAATATCAAAAATGAACTCGCCCACACAGTTCGATATTTTTATCAAGATCGTCATATTGGTATCGAGCACTTAGACATGACGTCTGCATTGACTGAAAAGTAGTGGCGTGGGCTACTGATGCACACGGTGACGTGCTTTTTCGAATAGATATGTACCCTTTTGTAGAGCTATGGATACTTTAGCCTTACTAGTCTTAACTATTGCTTGTAAGCGTGAGGCAATGTGTGTATAGCTCAAATCCTAGGGAACTATGTTAACACCGTTAAGTTTCACGTATGATGTGGATAATTAAATTCTTGATGAAAAGTTAGAATGAAATAAAGAAATCAATTTGACTACATATTTTGACGTTATACATATAAGTGGTTGTAAAGTAATATTGATAATGGGCACTTTTTTTTGACATTTAGATGGAACAATCGGTATCGTAATTCGAAGCTGAGCATTTCAATTATTACTGTATGATGTTAATGAATAATGCTTTTATAATCGTAATAATTAAAGCTTATTGTTGTGAAGCATTGCACTGCTTTAAAGGTCCTTAGTATATAAGAGTAGAAATGTTCGATAAATAATCTTAAAGGTATCTGTAAATGCGCCTTAATATTCTGTGTAATAATAGTTCTGTCTCTCTCTTTGGTCTTTGTAATATATAACCAGCGGTGTCACTTATGTTTTTCTTTGTATAAGCTGGTATGAATTGCATTTACATGTATAATCTTGAACCATATTATTCGATTATGTGCCATTAATAGTTTTTATTAATAGCCATTTATTTTCCAGTTTTATCATTTATGAAAAGGAAGAGACTAGACTTTTACTCGAAAAATAATTTTATTATGTTGACCCCAAAAACTACATACCTAATGTTAATACTGTATCCATTCCTCGATACTCGAACATCACGTCATGACGTTATATTACTTATTGTTTCAAATCTTGTTTAATCTTGTTCAACTTGTTATAATATTGTCGTCATTATTCATATCATACTGAATGAGACACATAAAATTTATTTTAGATCATTGCAACTCCCCGCCGTGCCATACGAATTGAAGAGTTATAGGTTTTACTTTGTACTGTCAGTACATAAAATCCGAATTATTTTTGTAATATTACTACGCACAATGTTTTAAAATAAGTATAGTATCTGTATAATTTTATAAATGTTCTTTTATATACAATTATTGATAATTTTATATAATAAGTAAACATGTATTTCAAATGTAGTTGTCACCATCATATTCTGTGTGCCCAAACAAGGTAATTGTATAGTCGGGGTAAAAAAAGGTTAGTCACTTTTCGACCTTAATTCGTTGACATAGAGTCAAAAAGTGACGAACCTTTTCTTACCCCGACTATACCTACTACTATGTTTTCCAGGAGTACTGTTTCGATCACACAAGTTACATACCTGTACCTACCGTCATACGTTGTCTATGAGCGTGCCATAAGTGTTGTGTTATCGTACATTTTAGCATAATTGTATGCACTGGGCGGCCGCGACCCAAAACTGAATACGATAGATACTTACACAGACAATTATAATTTAATGGAGTTAGAGTACTAAGCTGACTGCGCTAGCTCGTAATAATAGACTACGCTTAAGACGCACTTAGAACCAAGGTTTTTTTTTCATTATTAAAGGTTTGCACGTGTGGTTTTAACTTTAAACGTAGTTTATTAATTCGGGCCTCAGTCAACCTAAGAAACTCACTGTGTAATCAGCGTTTCAAAACATTTAACCTTTTCGACGCCAACGACACAGTCATATCCGTACCGCAGGTTCTCCGCCAACGACTGATATATCAGTCACGGCGTGCAGAGCGATATCTACCTACATGCATTTCTGTAGGGTTCGATTTCGCGTTTGACATTCCGATGTCATGGCGTATGAGTGAGAGCTGTTGTATTTTAAACAGAGCGTTGAACCTTTTGAACGCCACACATCGTTTTTGTTACGAACTAAATTGATTTTTATTCGGATGCGGGTAGGTTAATTTTTGTATTACCTTATTGTCGTCTATAGCCGACACTGGCGTTCAAAAGGTTGTTGATATTACATAACTATTCCAGTCAATGCGGCAAATGTTATTTCGAACTCGCTCGTTTATTTTTTCATTGTGCCAAATCCATTATCATGATCAGTGATAGATGCTATACATACCTGTATTTTAAATACTTTTGTATTAGTTACAGTGTGCCGTTACAGTTTGTCTTGCCGCAACCGTTAAAATTGTGTAAGATGTTCAAGTTCCTTGTCACTTAAAGTAATTCGTTCGTATATAAAGCTTAGTGTAATTATAATCATATTTGCTATTTTTCGAGGGTTATTACAATACGTTCTTAGTTGCCACAACACATTTTAGTTTGTAATGAAGCACAATAGTGTAAGGACTGTGAATGCCGACCGTAGTATTTCAGAACTGGCCCTTGAACAGGGCGTTTGGTTGTGAAAGTTCTGCATACAAACACATTTCATTTATTTGGACATTCTTACACGGAAAATCGCGAAAGATACATATTTTGTGGGTCAAGATCTGATAACTATTAAATTACTACTATCTTGTGATTTAGATTTTATACTTCTTGTTCAAAACAATCAAAAATTTATTAGTAGATATTAGATGTTAGCTATATTTTCAGTGTCATTGTAAATAAAATGCCAACTTGTTGAAATATCGTTTCATTGAATTGCATCCACCATAGATTCCATCACAGTTAACAAAGGTCGACGCGAAATGATCGCTTATAAATAATTATTGATTAATATTTATTATTTATACAGTAAAATAATTTATATCATCTCAAAGCGACGGGAATGCTCAGTGAATCTCTTCGCCCAGTAGCGACAGCTGTTTGAGGAACTGCGAAGCGTTGGGGAGCGTCGTGGCGCCGTATATAATTTTCCTTGCAGTCCCACTTGTGGCTTGTTGCTGTAAATTAAAACCGAAAATACTTAAGTCAATATTGAAGAATATAAATCTAAATGATGATGTTTGAGTTGTTGATATATATGGGCGGTGGTGATAATTTTTCATCAGATGACCCGCTTGCTCGTTTGCCTCCCTCTCATAATAAATAAAAAAAAAAAATGGGCACATAAAGATTCACCACGAGTCTGGCTCAGCGAGAGAGTATCTGGAATTAGTTTTCTACTGTCAATGCTACAACACTACAAAAAGAGTGAGGGTCCATACACTTGTGGACATAAAATTAGTGACTCCGAGTCAGCAAACCTAAGATTTATTTAAATGGGCTGAAAATTGGCCAGGCGTCATACACGCCGATTGTAGACTTGACTAAAAATATTGACCGTAATTTTCCATACAATTTCTTTGTTCAGTTTTGTGACGATCCATATAGGGAACGTGCACATAGACAGTGCTGCCAACTGGTGCCATCCATTTGAATGTTTTACCCAGATAAGTATTTTTTACTGTCCGCATAATGTCTCTTTTGTCGCATTAGTGCTGCCGCCTATAGTTTCTACTGTATCAAGAAAAGTCACAAAACTGACTGAAACAATATGGAAATTTCTTTTTTTTTCATGAAATTGAAAGTGATCAATCGTGATTTTGAAAAAGAAAATAAATAGTGAAACAATGCCCATAGGCTGGGGTGATGGAAGATGATTGTGCTTACCTTAGCGAAGTCGATGAGGTTGTGATATTCGATGTAGTTCCCTCCTCCGACCAGGAACACGACGGCGTCCGTCGGCGGCGGGTGCCTCGCGAGGCGCGCGCGCGCCGCCGCGTCCGTCCGCGCGGCGCGAGGGTCCAACCACGTCAGTTCGTTACCTTCCACGTTGCTTAGGGCAGATTCCACGGCACGGCTTACTGGCAGTTTCTAGGAACAAAAGTTTTAATAAGATAAGATAATTTATTCAATAATATGTAGTACAAGTTAACAATAAATACAATTTCTTACAAAAAGGCTATATAACACGTGTGCCTGCACTAGGGTTACTAAAGAACTCTGTGTCGCAGGCTAAGCGAGCTAGCATAAATTAAAATTAAAAATAATTATCTAAGCTTAATAGTACAAATCGGTATAATGCAAGTATGTAGGTAGACATATAATAACGTTCAATCCAAAAACACTTAAAAATAATAACAAATTATTCGAAAAACTAATTACAATAGTATAAATAAGTATAGGTATATCAATTGAGACTGGGTCAAAATCGATGCGAAGTTTGCTGACTAAGCCACAGAATATATAATAGTACTGACGTACAGAATGGAAACGGTCCGCCCCGCACCGATTCGAATTACCCCACCCCTCAAGGCGCAGATAGCCGGAAACCGCCAGAAACCAGAAGAGTGCGCGCGCGATGTATGTAGGCGTATGCGTGTACAGACGTCGTCGTGCTTATGTAGATTCAAGAACGCGTATTTGTACGTCGTGTCCGCCGCGTGACTAAGCCTAACGTAAAGAAATTATGCAGATACTTTACAATTTGTGTTAGAAATGTTAGTAGGTCATTGTTTATTTTACTTAGAGGCACAAAATATTAAAATGAAATAAACAGATTACATTAAGTATACTCATGAGAAACGATAGAGATACAAAATAGCGGCTGTTAGATGCCAGGTTCAACATATCACATCAGAATGGTAAACTGGGTCAAAGTGAAGTCTACATAAATCGTCTTCAAGGTTATCACAATTTATCTTAGTTACTAATTTTTGTGCAGGTTGTGTTAGGTAATTTGCAATTTAAGGTTAGTAGGGCAGCATTGTGATCGGTTATCGTCGAATTATAGTAACAAATGTTATTGATGGGAAATCGATTTAAGCATGATATGACCAAGGCAGGAGCCGCTTTGATGACATGTGTGGGAAGCGTGTGCGCAGGGAAAAGCCATGAAAGGAATACGTTTAGGTAACTTTCGACAGCGGAGACACAGTTGTCTTGAATAATATTAACATTTATGTCGCCTATTGCTATTACATTCCTAATCATTGTTAAAAATTAAACTTATTAAACTGAAATAAAGTTCCGAAAAAATAAATTAAAGGGGCGCGGCGCTCTTAGACGCCTTCATAATCTACTGAATTTATGTACCGTTTCTCGGCAATTTTTTTGGCGGGACACTCAGGATCACCTGTTTTGTGATTATGCGGCTTCTTAAATTTGTAGCACGTGGCACACCTCCCCGGTTCACCTTTTATTACGCACTCCTTGATGGTGTGGCCTACTTCTCCGCAGGGGCCACAGCTGACAGTCTCCTCCCGGCACGACTTGGCGGCATAGCCATACTGTTGGCACTTGTAATACCTAGTGACTGCCATGAAATCCCTTACTGGGCATGAAGACCAATTTATAAATAATCGCTCCTTCATTATCAGGGCCTTTCGAATGTTCGCCGGGACTTCAATGACATAGTTGCAGGTGTCTGCTTCTCTCTTGCCAGATTTATGGTTTAGTTTGATGGAGGACAAAAAAGACTCGATGGACAAATCTTGCAGTTTGTCGGCAACGTTCTGGTGGTATATACAGTTGTAGACCTCAGCCTCCTGCATAGACGCAGGCACTCCGATGACAATGATTCTCGGCTTTCTTTTTTGTGGGTCATCTACCGTGAGCCCGGAGGTCGTCAGCTGTTTCGATTGCTTGAGCTTCTGGATGTCGTCCTTGGTGTCCGTGCTAATGACGACGCCTCCATTTTTCGTCTTGCGTAAGCCTCTTACTTGTAGCTGCATTTCTTCAGGGCGGATAATTTTTTGAACAAGGGCTTTAGTGTCTTCACTCGTCTTCGTCTTGTCAGAAGGGTAAATAACTACGGAGTTCACATTACTGGCCTGAACGAACTTATTAGGACCTTTTTTTATAATGTCCGCAAAAGAAACAGCTGTCGGGACAGGTCTAGGGGATTCCTGTATGCTTTGTTTGAGGTCTAAAAGTTGCTGCGACAGATCTTGCTTCTCTTTTTGGGCTAGAAGGGCAGTATGAAGTTGGATGGCCTTGTGGGACAGGGACTGATACTCCAATGCGACTTGAGCAGTTCCATGGTACACTTTCCTGCACAGAGTTCGCTCCTTACTCTTCTGCTCCGAATTAAGCTTCCCTTCAGAAGCTATTACACATACCTCGTTCAGACTCTGCTCTATTTTGGAGAGCCAGTTCTTGATGTCCGTTGTCCCCACGACTTCTGGTTGTGCATCGTCCGGGTAGTCGTGTGCGTGGGGTGCTGACTAGGGGGTAGGCGGCGGGCTCCGTCGTGTTAAACCACTTCGGTTAAATGGACTTTCACTCATTTTTAATATATTTAAGTCTAAAAACTACACTTCACAGATCATTGCGGAAGTACTAAACAACGGCTTGACCTAGATGAGTTGCTTACACGGTATGTAGAGCTAGGTCGCGATTTTGCACGTAATTAATAAAAATTGCTGTAAAGCTAAATGGACACGTCTGATTGCTACGAATGCTCGCTCGCGAATGTAATGAACTGAAAAAATGAACTGAAACAATTTTGACGGCCGGATAGCCTAGTTGTTAGGGAACCTGACTACGAAGCTTGAGGTACCGGGTTCGATTCCCGGTCGGGGCAAAAATACGAATGTTTGTGCTCATAGTACAAGCTTTGCTTAGTTTGGGACTAGGTCAATTGGTGTGAATTGTCCCGTGATATTTATTTATTATTTATAGCTTTTGCCCGCGACTCCGTCCGCGTGGAATTAGTAATTTGGGCAGCTTATTTTTTTATCCAATTCGCTTTTTCATCAGTTATGGCTCTCCTTAGTTCCTCGATAAAAAAAAATTACCCGCCCCCCCCACACCCTCCAATCCGCTCCCCCCCCCCCCCGCATAACAACCCCGCACACCCCAAGAACCCGCACCCTCCACCCCCCCGCACCGCTCCGCAGCCCCCACACAGCACCCCCCGCACACCCGCGTTCGTCCCAAGTCAAGCGTGCCTATAGAAGTTTTACTTCAAAAACCCCCGCACCTCCTCCCCCTCAACCCCCCCGCCCCCCCCGGTGTTTTTGTCAAATATCTTGAAAACGGTGCATCCTACGGCAAAATCAATGAAATTTTCATCCCCCTTTGATACCCCCACACCCCCTCCCCCGTACCCTCACCCCCTCAAAGCCCCCCCCCACCCCCACCCACCGGTGTTTTTGTTAAATATCTTGAAAACGGTGCATCCTACGGAAAAATCAATGAAATTTTCATCCCCCCTTAAATACCCTCCCTCCCCCACACGCCCCCTTCCTCAACAACCCCAAACATTTACAAACTCTTGGTACCATACTGGTGTGATTTATGGCTTCTCAAGCAGAATGTCGTGGGTTCAAATCCGGGCGCGCAACGAGATTTTCGAAATTTACGTGCCAAAATTACAATTGAAATTTACCATGAGCTTTACGAAGAAGGATAATATCGTGACAAACCTGCATACACCAACGAAATAATTCAATCGTGTGTGCAAAGTTCCCATTCCGCACTGGGGCCGCGTGGGAACTACGGCCCAATCCCTCTCATTCTGAAAGGAGGCCTGTGCCCTGCAGTCGACCAAGAAATTCCCTTTACCACTCTTAAGATTCAATGTCAGTTGTACGGCTTAAAACATGAAAGGCTATTTTTACTTCCAAGCCAATGTGACAATCAGTCTTATTGTTTTTGTTCTGATGTAGAAACTGCCACAAAAAATGGTAAAGCCAAGTAATGTATTTTGTAAATTTTATTATTTCCACTTACATGTTTCTTAACAACCAAGTTCTTGACGCCCTCCATTACAAACGAGGATCCTTGAGACACCAGCTTTGAAAACATGGATACCGTCTTTGTGCCGCCTCCTTCGTATTGACCGGACATCTTCGTGAAACCTCTGGAAAATGATAGATAAATAGATTATAGTGAAAATAAACGGCCCATTCACGTCTTAAAACGAGTTTAACTCGACATGTTTCGGGCTAATCCGTAGCCCTTCCTCTCGGAGTTGCACGTCACGGCGGCTGCCAAACGCGAACTGCGCGCTACTGCCCTGGTCACGCGGCTACTCGACGCAACTGACAGTGACACACAACTACCCCCCTTTTCATTATCACTTTTACTGTCATTTGGGCATACCAAGTTAAACTCGTTTTAAGACGTGAGTGATCCATTTATTTTCACTATGAGTGAGTCTCACGGTAGTTTCATGTTTAAAGTGATAAATAGATTGTTAATTTATTTATTATTAAAAATACAATAAATAGTCATCAATCATTACTTCATCACGTCTGGCAGTCGAATAGAAGTTTTTCCGTGGGAATTCCCATAAATTATATTGTTAATGAAGAGTCATTCATCATCATCCCAGCCTATATACGTCCCACTGCAGGGCACAGGCCTCCTCTCAGAGGGCTTGGGCCGTAGTTCCCATGCGGGTCCAGTGCGGATTGGGAGCTTCACACACACCATTGAACTTCTTCGCAGGTGTATACAGGTTTCCTCACGATGTTCTCCTTCACCGTAAAGCTCATGGTAAATTACAAATATAATTTCGCACATAAATTCCGAAAAACCCAGAGGTGCGAGTCCGGACTCAAACCCACGACCCTCTGCTTGAGAGACCATAGTTCAAGAAGAGTCATTGAGGTTGCATAAAAGACACAAATCGCTTCCAATCAATGATTGCATGGGCATCAATGAGGGAGGCCTATGTCCAGCAGTGGACGTCCTACGGCTGAAATGATGATGATGATGAGTATTAGTAGGATTCAGGAACATATGGTACCAAAACTTAATCTACTCACTTCCACCGTCGCATGTACGAGATAGGATTAACATCACAATTGGCAGCCACCAGCGCCGATTCAAGTTTTTTATAATCATCTTCAGATATTTGGGAAGTGCAGAGATAGTATATTATAAAGAGTCGCATTTTGTCCTCCGGCGTGCCAGCGTCTGGATCGGAGATTAGGTCTACGACCGCTTTGCTTTCAACAACACTTTTGCTCATTATCTTTTCTTCCAATTCGAAGAAGGAGTCCAATCGCCTCGACTTGATTGCGTTGAGGATAGCTGTTAAGAAAGAGTAAAACATGTTTTTTAACCATTCTTTAATATCTGGAATCCAATGTTTTCTTTACGTAAATCTTATCCTGAAATCGTTTTGAGTTTATGGTATGACACAGTCAGTGTTTGAGTCGAGTGATAAGTGAGAACGCATCCAATGGTAGCCAGAATGCAAGCAGTCGACACACACGAATGAGGGTAGATTATAGTTGTAAAAAAAAAACAAATTTCTGGTTAACTACCCATAAAGTTAATAACGGTTAATTATCTGCCTGCAACTTCTAAAAATGATATAAATTTGCTGTTTTTTTAAGTCGTATAACGTAAACCAATTAACGTAATTAACATATTTTAATACAAACTAATACCTACTATAGTAAACGCAATTAATACCTACTCTACTAAAAAAATAGGTTCGTAAATTATTGTAAGTATATATGCAGTTTTTTCATGCCCCATTCCCTCACCACCGATCGGCAAAGCTGGCATCAACATTTCAAGCCGCTAACGTAAACTAGCGATGGTTATCTATCCAACATTAAATAACCCTTACCTTAGTATGTAGTAGATAGTAAAAACGCATTTTTAATTAACTACTTTGTTAAAATCTTTATAACCGGTTTTGCGTCTATAAGATAGATAAAAAGAAAATTGTCCGACCGGAATTCATCACAACATGTTTGGAAATATTTGGAGCACATTCAAATCACGGTCTACAATCTGTAGAAAATAGATAATGTGCAATATTGTTTTCCTGAAATTGCTCAAATCATAAGCTGAAGCATAACTACCGGTAGCGATAGTAGTGTGCATGTCAATGAGCCGCTTCTTCTCCATGAGTTGAGGCAGCGAGTTAACTGCACTGGTCAGCCGCTGAGTGTTGTCGCTCACCATACTGAGTGCTAGATCGCTGTCGGCATCCAAACCCATTGAGCTTTTCAGCTTCTTCACTTCAGCCTCTGAACTCCTGGAAAATCGATGAAATACAAGTTGTTGAAAGTTGGCAATGTGCAAACAATGTTCAAATGTTACTTCAATCAGTGCTGTCAATTCTGACTTTTGCAGACACAAACTTCATAAAGTATTACATCAAGACTTGCCTGTATTTATCCAGGTCCTCCTGTATTGCTTCTGCTACAGTGGGGAAGGGGCTGCCCTTATGTTCAGTCCACAGAGGATCCTTTGAGTCCAAGTCGCAAACACGCATCTTTGTTTTTTGGCCTGGCAATGCTGAACTCTCTGGTACTGCAGCCCTGAAAAATAAAACTTAAATTAATTGAAAAACGAGTGGATATAAGATTTCAACTAGGATTCCCTATATGACAACTCTTCATTTGGGATGAAGACGTTCAGAAAGATTTAGCTACAATTCTTTTAGCTCTTTGAGTATTTTTTAGTTAATAAAATTGCATACCTGTTTAGTGACAAATCCAATACATCATGTGCCAATGCTTGGTAAGTCCATGTATGATGTAACGGTGTTGCCATGTCAATATTCCTATCCAAGAGTATGAGCATTGGCCGAGTGAAACTGAATGAGCCCACCTGCCCAGTGTTGCCATGGAACAAATTGTTTCTAGCGTCCCATAGATTTTCACGTAGTTTTTTGTCTAACTTTGTTGCAACCATTTCTGCCGCATTGCCTTTGCTACTTCTTATGATAGGTACATTACCTGAAAAATGTAAAATGTTTTTCAATTCATTCATATTTAAATTAGCTGTTGAGCTACATTTATTATTACAAACTTACCTAATGTAACAAATACGGAAAATAAACTTTCAACAATATTATCCATAATTGCTTCCATTTCAGTATCTTTAGTATCTCCTTTGTTTATTGCTGTAAAAGTAAAATTTTTTTTTATAAGGATATTAAACAAGACCAAAACAAATTAAACATGTAAAATTATGTAATTATGTCATGCAAGTGATGGTCTAACAAAGTGAGATATGAATGTATATAGGAAAAATTCGTGTCTAGACTCCTGACCAGTGGTGGTGTAGGGGAATGGCACACGGCACGGAATGCTGAGGACCTGGGTTTGATTGCCAGCGCTGGTCTTTTTTTTGGGTTTTTTCTGTGCATCCATATTTCAGTTTGTATTTAGTATGAAATATATGTAAAATTATGTCCAATTGACAAGATTTCATTTATTTGACACCTGAGAATTACTACAGGAATCGAAAGAGTTTTGCCTCCTAAACATGGAAAAATATTTATTATAATTTATTTCTCCGTATTTAAAAAAAAAAAACAAAAAATTAAAAAAATATATCTGAATTTACCAACACTACCACAGAATAGATATGTTTCCTTTGCCTTATTCACCAGAGAAAAGAGCTGTACTAATTTTAAATTTGATAACAACCTCAACATCAGATTTACATCATCACTTTTTTTTAATAGAGACTAGACAAAAGTAAGGGATCTATTGTGTGGTAGTTTTGGAGTTACGCCATTTTAGAAAGAGCACATCTTAAAAAATTTTTGCTAGCATTAGCCATTGTTGGTTATGCGGCATTGCAGTATCATCGATGCAATGTGTTCCAAAAGTTCTAAAAATGGTGACCACGGACTGGCAAGCGCAGCGTAGGACGTCCACCAACGAGATGGATGGACAATTTGGTGAAGGCCGCAGGTTCAGGGTGGATGCAAATCACTTCCAATCATAATGATTGGGCATCAATGAGGGAGGCCTATGTCCAGCAGTGGACGTACTACGGCTGAAATGATGATGATGAATGTGTTTCAGGTTTAACATAAGTGGTAAATTATTTCTCATTCTCATAATAAATATTTACCATAGTAGGACAGTGAATCAGACTGCTGATGCTTCATGATGAAAAGATCCTCTTCCAGGCAAATGAAGTTCAAATATTGATCGTACACCTTGTGTATATGCATAACTGAGTTTGACTGTATAGCCGAAGCAGCAAGGTCTTCCAATTTCTGCCGTGTTATAGGCGAAATGAAGTTCAAGTGATACTGGTCATAGATCCCATTGTCCAAGTCCTGGCTAATACGACCCAGGTTTTCTTCAGATGGTGCACAGAAATAGACAGCTGGCACTTCTGGGATGTTATCACGGTCTGAATGTAGCTGGCTGGAATTAAAAAAAAAGTTTAAGAAAAAAAAGGACTAATCTGCTAAAGTGTCAAAGATTTTTTTTATTTACACAATGAAGTTAATTATTAAATGGGGCCTAATTGTAGACAGAATGGAAACAAACAAAATGAGCATAGTTAATAGTTTTTCCTACTTGACAAGACATAAAAAGACAACCAAAATGGTGTAATAGGAAAATTCTATAAAAACTGTCAGTAAGATTTTGTTTTTAAGAATTACAATAAATAAAATAAATAAATAAATATCAGGGGACAATTGGGAATGTCTAAAAAAAATTACCAGTGGTTTTTATATTTTTTTTGTATAGAAAAGTCAATTTTAAGAAACTAATTTCAATATTTTGTCATTTAGTTCTCTACTTTTTTCAAAATTAATTATTGAAACTATTTTAGTTGATGACGTCAGATTATAATTGAGGGCTCCCACAATGCCAAATTTCTAAATCTATCTAAATGCTTACGATAAGGCAACCCCTTTAATTATTTTTTGCGTAGTGGTACACTATACACTATGTCACTTTACTGGCACTGACAAAGTGCTAGATGTCAGACAGCGGGTCCAAATCAAACTCCGTAGTATAATCCACGCGTAAGTTGTGAAGAATTCTAACCACACAGAATAAAGTACGACTGGAACCGGTCACGCAATTTACACCAATGTCAAATGAAGTTCATTGCTTATTTGTTATAGGTATAATAAATTCATTACATAATATTAAAATTAAATAACTACAGAAAACGATTTAAAAAGCATTTATCTCAAAATGGTTTTCGATTTTCTATACATTGCAAAAAATAGACATCCCCAATTCACACCAATTGACCTAGTCCCAAAGTAAGCTAAACAAAGCTTGTGTTATGGGTACTAAGCAACGGATAAACATACTTATATAGATAGATACATACTTAAATACATATTAAACACCCAAGACCCGAGAACAAACATTCGTATTTTTCATACAAATATCTGCACACGGGAATCAAACCCGGGACCTCAAGCTTCATAGTCAGGTTCTCTAACCACTAGGCCATCTGGTCGTCTAAACATTACTTATAGATCTATTTGTGTTTCAGAGAGCATCATTATTATCTCGTTAATGCAGTGACAGAAAACAATACAATCCAATACAAATATTCTTTATTGATCACCAAATACAGTATAGTGACATTACAAAAATAAAAATTCAGGTAGACAATAGGCGGTCTTATCGCTAAAAAGCGATCTCTTCCAGACAACCAATTACTCAGAAATTAATAAATATCAACAGACTGATGTAAGTGGCAGAAATAACAGAAAAGATAAACATAGTATTAATAGACAATAAATAATAAAATCAATACAAATATAATATAAATTTAATAAATAAACATATATTCAATATAATACATCTACACTACATATCAAAAGGCCGCATGTAAGAAAAGGATTATATGGATACTTGGACAGTTTTAATTCATACTGCTGATCTTACCATAAATTTAGTTATAACTTGTTAACAGATTCCTGCAGCATAGCTGGTGTTTGAGTCAGTGGTCAAAAGGTTAACAACATATGTACTTACACATGAAGAGTTACTCCTAATTCCCTCAATTCTTTTATAGAAATTAGAGGAGAAATAATGTCCTGGCCAATTCGGTCGTAAATTAGCACCTTCCATGTCGGCTCGTTGGCAACGTTTTTATTTAACGGCTGGTTCAAATTTAGCATCTGCTTCAGGGCATCTGAGAAAACACGACAGTTAGTACCAGTGGCTCGATGTTGACACGAAGTTAAACAGTGAATTACTTACTGAGTTGGCGTTCACGTAAGGTGGTCATTGTGCTGTAATAAAAGTTTTTCCATCAAATTATGGCAAGTATTTGCGAGGCCAAGACTTTATAGATTCACTTCAGTATTAAATATTGACGAATTCAACCGCAGAATTGCATTATTTCCAGTACCAAACTACTTTAATCAGAATGAAACATGAATAGGCCAAATACGTCAAATCAAATGTCAAGTTGACGTTACACGTTGTCATATGGCTTCGTTCAGAAATGTATCTCAAATGTGTTTGTTTTTTTTTTTATTTTTACACGTTTTCTTAAACAACATGTGAATTACAGTAAGGGTATGCGCGCACGAGCAACTTTTGTCTCCGCGACTATTTTATCAAGTCTATGGGTTAGTATTGAAGTGCGCACACGTAGCACCGCGACTCCTGGGATACACATAAAACAAAAAAAAAATCGCCTTACGACTAAGTTGCTCGTGCGCGCATACCCTAAGCCCTGATTACACAACCAGAAGAGAGGGACAGCAAATTTATTTTTTTAGGATTTAGTTAGTGCCTCACGCAAGGCTGGCTACGTTCATTTGTAGATACAATAGGCATTTATGAACATCTGTTGTAGGCTTGTTGTGGTGAGTGTCCCTATGGTAGTAATTTGCGGCAGGCGTGTTACATGGCTGTTTTCCTGTTAAACACTGCATTAACAAGATCAGATACACTCTGAAACACGAATAGATAAGTATAGGTAACGCCACCAGAGTTGAGGCCACGCACACAACCACATCAAATGTAATGACAGCGAGATTTTGACGTTGTGTTGTCGTTAAACGTCAAACGTCAACACAACGTCAAAATCCTGCTGTCATTACATGAGATGTGGTTGTGTGCGTGGCCTTAACTCTGATGGCGTTACCTATACCTACCTAACAGAATAGATAATTTCGCCGCCCCGCAGAATAAAGCCGCAAATGAAAAAATAAAATTTTACAGGAATAAATAAAAACCGAAATTGATCCACAACTTTTTAATAATAAGCAGTAGGAGTAAAGTTTTAGTGGCATTCAAAAGCTAATTTTTTCCCCCACTTATTTCAATAGCTGTTTTGGATTTAGCTTTCATCATTTAAAAGTTATTGATGAAAAAACGATTTACAAAACTATTTGCGTTTTCTAGTATATGTAAAATTACTTTACGGTTTTGTTCGTCTATTTTTTTCCTTTTTTTAGTTATGTAATGAACAGTAACTTTTATGTTCTTTGTATTTTTTGCAATACAGTTGTAATGGCAACACATTATTACTGTTTTATTCTGGTCCATTTATAATATTACTGACAAAGTAACAGATGATTAAGGTTTTTTTTCAGTATTTTACAGGACCTTTTTATATTTGTAACATCATTTTACAAAATACTAGAAGGAGAACGAGTTAAAATGATAAAGTAATAAATTTTTCTTAGTAAGAAAAACGGAATTTTAATAGTTTTTAAGAAGCAATAAAACGTAATCTTACAACAAAACTAGCCATTAGGATAAGTAGCCACCATAAAACTTAAAAATACTTCCAAGAATTTTATCATAAACAAGTATTTGCGATTGGTTTCTTTGATCTCCCTAATTGTTAATAAACTTAGTTAGTCTTGTGTATTTATTTGTAATCAAGAACTTAAAAATCACAAAAATAGTCAATTTACTCTGAAATTAATAATAAAATGACACTTTGGTTCTTTATTGGCACATTAATGTCAAGAGATCAATAATTTAAGTAGAGCCTTTAAGACCTAGTTGTACAGTTGCAATCTAAGTATTTAACATTTAAACTTTACTTAACATTTCTGCTACTTTTAGCTTTTTAAAAGCACTAAAACAATCAGACTTAAATTAACAATAATTACGTAAAAACGTTTCAATTTCTGCAGTAAATGGAAGTGATAAGGAGATTCTTCACGTTCAACAATAGACGTATTTAAATCATGAGCGAGAATGGATTTAAAATGTATCTTGAATCTATGCTATTGTTTCTCATAAATCTAGATCGAGCAACGTTTTCGGAGACTCCTGAATCTCACTATTTACATTTTTTATCTGGTTTGGCGTACCATTGCATACCCCATGTAATGCAAAAAGAGAATCCTATGTCGGTGACTTTAGTTTTTGCGCGGATTTCATCATTTCTAATGCGATCACGCAGACAAAACTCCTAACATAGCCTTCTCCATTGCCCTCTGAGTGACTTTGAGCTTTATTATGAGGCACATTGTAAGCGGCCACGTCTCAGTGCCATAAGTCATCACTGGCAACGCACACAAGTCCAAAGACTTTTGACTTGAGGCACTGCGGTATATTTGATGACAAGATATTGCGAAGCTTTCCGAACGCTGCCCAGCCGAGACTATTCCGTTGATAGACCTCTTTCTCGAATTTGGACCTACATAATTAGATTATATGTCCCAGGTAGATATAGTCGTCAACAACTTCGAGCAAAGTGTCTCAGATTACGACGGGAGTGGGTACAACTTGGGCGTTCGACATAACCTTCGTCTTGTCCATGTTCAGTTTAAGTCCAACTATCTCGGAGACTCTTCCGAGGTCAGCGAGCATCGCACTGAGATCTTCCAAGGTCTCAGCCATAAGCACCACGTCGTAGGCAAATCGAAGGTGAGTGATGTATATTCGCCATTTACATTGATGCCGCTCTCTTTCCAGTCCAGAGTCTTGAACGCATCCTCTAGTGCAGCGGTGAACAGTTTCAGTGAAATAACATCTCCTTGACTGACTCCCCGCTGCAATAGAATAGGCTTCGACATCTGGTACTGAAGTCGGATGGAGATTGTGGCGTTATTTAGTCTACTTGGCACCGTTGGAGAGACTGCAGTACAGCCCTAGTCTGGATCGAATTGAAGGCTTTCTCGTAGTCTACAAATGCCAGGCAAAGGGGGCAGTTATACTCTTCGGTTTGAACCTGCCGCAACGCATGTATGTGGTCTACGGTGCTAAAGCCCTTTCGAAATCCGGCTTGTTCGGGAGGCTGGAAGTCGTCTTACTTGCGCGAGAGACGATTCGTGATGGATGACTCTCGAAAACAGCTTGTAAACATGGCTCAAAAGTGAAATGGGTATATAATAATTCTTCAATAAGGTATTATCACCTTTTTGGAAGAACAGCACCACTTCATGAATGGCGGAATCGAATACTTTCTGAAGGACCAGTCCTCAATGGTTTTCCTCCCGCCTTCAAAAGTTCGGCCGTTATTCCGTCGTCACCAGGGGCTTTGCCTTTCCTGAGTTGCTTGAGAGCCATACTAATCTCGTACAAGCTGACGTCCGGGATATCTTCGCTATAGTGCCGGGTTAATCTAGCTCTCGGGTCTAGAGCTAGATCCATGTTGGGTTTTCTCGTTGATGTGTATAGCTGTCCATAGAACTTCTCGACTTCTAACAATAGCTCCGGTTTAGATGTCACATCCTACCTTCATCGGTCTTTAACTTTGCCAGTTGGCTTTGCCCAACATACAGATTCTTTGCAAACACTTTAGAGCCACTATTGCGCTATATCGCCACTTAAATACTATTAGTATTAAATTGGCGTATATCGCGCCTCAGAGACTTCAAAATCTGTCTGTTAACCTGTCTGTTGGTATTGGCAAGCGTCACCAGATGTCTGTAGGATCATTTTATGTCGATCTTTCATGAGCTTTAGAGTAGAGGCTGTAATCTGTTTGGTTCCGTTTGTAAGTATTTTTTTAAATGTTGGCAGAAACTAAACACAGTTTGTATTGTCTATGATACATGACTCGAAAAAAGTGACAGTCCAATCTGTATTGGCGGGTAGCCACTATTTTATTAAATTTAAGTGTTTAGAGACCGAATAATTTTATTTTTAACCGACTTCAAAAAAAGGAGGAGGTTCTCAATTCGGTTGTATGTTCTTTTTTTTTTTTTTTTTTTTTTTTTTTTTTTTTTTTTTTTTTTTTTTTTTTTGTCGTGTGTTACCTCAGAACTCCGTCATTTATGAACCGATTTGGAAAATTTTTTCGTTGTTTGAAAGCACATGCTTCAAGGTTGGTCCCGTTGTGACCAAAATCCAGTTCTGATGATGGGATCCATGAGGAATTGAAGAAACTCCTCAAAAATTCAAGAGAAACTTATAGCGATTAGAGTATTTTCGGTGACAAGTCGAGCATTTGCATTCAGAAAGTATCATGGAACTCTGTAATAAAACGACATAACCCCGTCGAGCATTAAAAATAGAATTTTCAACATAACCTTATATCGAAGTCAAACTGATGATTTTATCCTACGCATCTATTTTATACAGAAACAACTAAAAAGCAAAAAATAAAAAATTTTAAATAAAAAATAAAACCTCCTTCAAAAAACATTCAAAAACCATGAAATAATAATTGAACTGAACCGACTACAATAAGCATGAAAATATCTTTCTTCTAATCTGTTTTAAGTCGGTGCCTCAGCACGAGCTTGCAGGAGTGTAGAAGCCCTATAGATAGTAAGGTATGTAGGTAAGTTAGATTACTAGGTCCACTCCTGCTGGCTCGAGCTGAGGCACCGACTTAAAACAGATTAGAAGAAAGATATTTTCATGCTTATTGTAGTCGGTTCAGTTCAATTATTATTTCATGGTTTTTGAATGTTTTTTGAAGGAGGTTTTATTATTTATTTAAAATTTTTAGATTTTTTTTCCTCGCAATGTGATGAAAATCATTGTGTGTATCACGGGCAGTAAGTAAAGAATTTGTAATGAAACACAACTGACTGAGTTAGCCCGAAAGCGGAATGAAGGGTTACTTGCGTCCGCGACGCGGTTCGCTCTATGGTAGAAAGTGAAAACGACTTCACTTGCTCCGTAAAAAATGGCCTATTCGGTTTTGCAACGGCTTTTATACTAAATATTTAGCTAAAACAGAAAAGTAAAGGATGTCATCGTATTAAACTATCTAGATTTTTTTTTTCAAATGGATGTTACGGAATTGTGATATTAAAATCTGCACCAGAAGAAAACTGCAAAAGGGTTTGCAATTAATTTTCTATTTCAGTTGCACCTTATACAAACAGTTTGATACTTTACACAAAACATTGTTTCAATTCTGATACGCAATAACATATTACTGATTTTTCGGGTTTTGTCTGTGACAAAAAATAATGTCTTTATTTTTTGTATCTTCGTAAGTACCTACTTAATAGAAAAATGTGGAAAAAATTAAGGTGATGTATTTTAACGCGTAGATGTCAAAACTGAATGAACAATAAAAAGCAGGTAACTGCACTTTGCAGCTTTATTCTGCGGGGGCGGCGATTTAATTTACTGAAATGAGGATGGGCTGACCACGTTTCCAAAAGAACTGATAAGAAATCGTTGGAAATTAAAGATTCTTGTGTGTGTATAGATTTGGCACTGGAAAACAGAACCTTTAGTTAGGGTATGCACGCACGAGCAACTTAGTCGCAACGCGATTTTTTTTGTGTTATAGTCTTGTAAGTATAAATCTTCCCAGGTGAATTTTTCGCTTCGAGCCCTTATCTTTCAAAACAAACGGTATCATCATAGTATTAAGGTTCAAATTTAATGTAATGGCTCGAAGCGAAAAATGTGTATTTGTATCCCGGGAGTCGCGGCGCTACGTGTGCGCACTTCCATACTATCCCATAGACTTGATAAACGAGTCGCGGAGACAAAAGTCGCTCGTGCGTGCATACCCTTAGTATGGAAGTGCGCGCACGTTGCGCCGCGACTCCCGGGATACAAATACACATAACACAAATAAATCGCCTTGCGACTAAGTTGATCGTGCCTGCATACCCTTAATTGCTTCCCATGGGATGGACTGACTCGACACCATTCCGTCTGCTGCTGCGCTTTGGGAAGTTTCTATAGGTGTATTATAACATTGGGCTTCGATCTGATGATGATGATTATAATTAATGTGTTTTGAAAAAAACTTCATAATTCCACTCAAACTTCCTTTGCTCGGGTATATTTATTGTAAGGGTAAACTACTCAGTTATTGCCCCTGCACCAGTGATTGACCACTTTAAGAAAAACATTGTCAAATGCTGTCTATTCATTTGCTTTTGACTAGCACTCACTAAACAATTATGGTAACCCTATAGTCAAGTTGTGTAGCTAATCAAACGCAAATGATAGACAGTTATAGCACTTAGTTTAATGGGAAATAACTAGGTAGTTTACCCTAATCTGTTTCATTATTTAGGTAGATAGTAGTCTTCATACAACATCTTTCAGAGATCGTCTAGGACTTACAAAAGCCTTTATTTAGGATTAGCATTTAGTGATTATCATTAGGTACCTAATTTATTGAATCAGGCGTTACTTTTCGGAGGTCCATATTAATGAACTAAAACAATTACTTTGCTCACCCGCGACCTTACAATAGTTACGTTTATGCAAGAAATGTGTGTTCATGCAGTTCCTCCACCTCCACACTGTACGAACACACACAAATCACACAAACACAACCATCACCACCACCAAGTTACACTGACGCGTTTCGAAATCAACCAGAGCTCATCTTCAGAGTTAAAACAACCGTATGCTATGCTACCAAATGTTAAACTAACAAACCAAAACAAATGTTTTAACTTGTCACTGTAACTTCACAAGTACCCACTTTATTTTTCTTATTCTAAACTACCCCACAAAAATTAACTTTTATTGACATATTATAAAACTACCTTGAATTTTTGTTTATTTATATAAGGCATATTTTATTAATACTAACTGTTCAAAATAGACCCAAGCCGCAGTAAAGGAGCTGCGTTACCTTCTCAGTCTACTAACAAATATAGATCTAGTATCTCTTACGTTGGGGGTTTGTCTGATAAGATTTATGGCATTTTAAAATCAAACAATATTAATGTTGCCTTTAAGACTAACAACTCTTTGTACTCTAGGTTATGTAACCACAAAGAACAGGCAGATAAGGGAACTAGATCGGGGGTATACAAGCTTACTTGTAATGACTGCAATGGGATATACGTAGGACAGACAGGCCGAAGTTTTAATACTAGATTTAAAGAGCATGTTTCGGCATATAGGAATGAGCATCCAGATAGATCGAATTTTGCAAAACATTTGTTGGAATCAAATCATTCATTGTTAGATTCAGATTCTTATGAAGTGTTACATTATTGCGGCAAGGGGTTGCGTCTGGATGCTCTGGAATGCATGGAAATAATTAGGTACAACACTATGGGGTCTATTATTAATGAACAGGTAAATTTAGTATCTTCTCCTTTACTGTGGCTTGGGTCTATTTTGAACAGTTAGTATTAATAAAATATGCCTTATATAAATAAACAAAAATTCAAGGTAGTTTTATAATATGTCAATAAAAGTTAATTTTTGTGGGGTAGTTTAGAATAAGAAAAATAAAGTGGGTACTTGTGAAGTTACAGTGACAAGTTAAAACATTTGTTTTGGTTTGTTAGTTTAACATTTGGTAGCATAGCATACGGTTGTTTTAACTCTGAAGATGAGCTCTGGTTGAGTTCGAAACGCGTCAGTGTAGCTTGGTGGTGGTGATGGTTGTGTTTGTGTGATTTGTGTGTGTTCGTACAGTGTGGAGGTGGAGGAACTGCATGAACACACATTTCTTGCATAAACGTAACTATTGTAAGGTCGCGGGTGAGCAAAGTAATTGTTTTAGTTCATTAGGTACCTACCTAAGAATAGAACATTGTGATAATTATCTCCTTTCGTCATGACCAGAGAGCCCTAATTGCGAGGTCCTAAGTTTTAGACCTAATCTTGTGAGCTCACCCGTAAAGTTATACTTACCAGAAATCTTTCAAAAGGTCAGGACGTAAATAAATATGAAATAGGTAACATTTACGGGATATTTTAGGGATCATTACGGACTACTTAATCGCGCAAATTCACGCAAGAAGTGCGGGAAGCGGGATAAGGCCAGTTGCAAACTTGGAAGCACGTGTGCCCATAGGTAGGTCATTTCGTACTAGTAGCACAAAAAAAGGCTATGAAGTCGGTGAGGTAGGTACTATCGAACCAACTCAATTGAGATCCACTGTGGAAATTTTTCATAGAAAAATACATAGTGACATAGCGTTGCTTGCGCAGAGAATTCATAATGAAACTCACTGAGAGAACGTTCCACGTTGAGTCACCAATCATATGATTCCATAGAATATTAAGGGTATGTGCGCACGAGCAACTTAGTCGCAACTCAAGGCGATTTATTTGTGTTAATTTATGTGTTTTTGTATCCCGGGAGTCGCGGCGCTACTTGTGCGTACTTCCATATTAAGCCATAGACTTGATAAAATAGTCGCGGAGACAAAAGTTGCTCGTGCGCGCATACCCTTACGAATTTAAAGTTCGTATTGTGTCATCTCTTTCACTCTTCTATTTAAGACTATTATCGTGAACGAAACGGCACGATACGAATATCGAAAACCGAATTTTGTAGAATAGGTATAAGGGGCTATCCATAAATTACGTCACACCAATTTCGATCAATTTGGACCCCCCCCCCCTTGTCACACTTATTACTATGAAAATCGTCATTATTTTGTTCTAGTGTCACAGATCGCAAGATCCCCCCCTCCCCCCCTAAATGTGTAAAATAAGCCCTGGCACAATTAGTCGTAAATACCTACTGAGGCAAATAGTTATCGGGTAAATATTTTTTAATTACTTAAATAGTTATTTAGGTACCTAACTACTTAATCACTTTTAAATGGATACGTACGTATCTAAATACTGTAGTTCCCATCATTGTACCTAAGAGTTGTAAAGGTCACTACAATCGTCAATCAAAAAATCCGCGTTTTTGTCTAAGGCCCTTCGTCCACAAGGCTACGATCTTAATCACTAACGACTACCGCAATATTAATTCACATAGTGTACCAAGGGCGTCGCCCTAAAGAATCAAGAAGAAGATAAGGGGGATGGTTAAGGGGAGAGAGGCAAGTTAATATATAACGTGCCCTCCAGTAGGCTTATTGTCTAACGTTTTTGACGCTTGTCTTCGCAATCGCTATCTCTTTCTGTCAAACGGTATAAAACGTTGACAGAAAGAGATAGTGAAAGCGAAGGCAAGCGCCAAAAGCGTTAGACAATACGGCCTCTGGTTTCCGCGAGAGTCTAACCACGCATTCCTGAGGCCATACGGAGTAATAAATGTTATGTGAACCTAGGTCGAATTAGGCTTTTTAACTTTTTTATTTTTTTTTACATAATAAATACGCAATCCCAGCACCTAAAATTTAAAAATATAAATGGAAATATCTCAAAAACTAAGCATATTTCATATGGCCTCAGGAATGCGTGGTTAGACTCTCGCGGAAACCTGGTGGGCACGTTGTATATGGATGATGAGCTGTTGCCGTGACTCCGTCTGCGAAGTATTCGTTTATCGCTATCCCGCGGGAATTTGGGAATTTTCCGTGATGACAACTATTCTATGTCCTTCCCAGGGTCTCAAACTATCTCTATACCAAATTTCATCTATATTGGTTCACCGGTTTAAGCGTAAAGAGTTGACAAACAGACAGAGGAAGTTACTTTCGCATTTATACTCGTAATATTAGTATGTATAGGATAAATAACAGTGTTATGGGTTATGAGTACCTACGTAATACAACTAGTTATGTAGGTAGTGGCCTAGTGGTTTGACCTATGGCCTCTCAAGCAGAGGGTCATGGGTTCAAATCCCGGCTCGCTCGCACCTCTGAGTTTTTCGGAATTTGTGCGAAATTACATTTGAAATGTACCATGAGGTTTACGGTGAAGGAAAACATCGTGAAATACCTGCATACACCTGCGAAGAAATTAAATGGGGTGTGTGAAGTTCCTGATCGCACTGAGCTCGCGTGGGAACTACGGCCTAAGCCCTCTCGTTCTGAGAGCAAGCCTGTGCCCAACAGTGGGACGTATATAGGCTGAGATGATAATTATTCGTTAATTTGTTTAGGTTTTCCTTCAGTTTTCCTTTTAAATTCGCACTTAAACCGTTGAACCGATTTAGATGAAATTTGGTATGGTATAAGGGTAGTTTGTTTTTTTCTATATTTTATTTTACCACTTGGTCCGCGTGGATAGACAAACATACAGAAAGACAGACGGACAGACGAACTTGTAGAAATTTTTTAGGGTTCTTTCTAGCCTCCCCCCTTAACATGAGTTAGCACGAGGATATTAAAATTTTAGGTCTTCATTGGCTATTGCTTTTCAAAGGTCAATCCTCTCTTAGATAAGCCAATGCCTTCGTCATTCAAAGACGCCCCCTCTGAACTATCTTAAGTGCATGTAATACAATTTGAAAAATTCTATTATCCATAAACCTCTAAGCGATTTTATACCCTAGCGCCGAATAATATTATCTTACTTCTTATTTCCCACATGCATGCTAGATATTCAGAATTTATTCATTGTACCCTGAAGACGCTTGCAATAGGGGCGGGCTACTGCCAGTGTTGCCAACTGGATGTCAGAAATTAAAAAGGCGACTAGTTAGAGCAATAGGTACTTAAAGTAGGTAAGTTTTGTACGAAAAAAATCAAGCATTATTGCAAATTTTACCTACCTTTTGTAAACGCATTGTCTTCTACTTTACATATTAGTATGTACCGAATTTCAAGTTGATCCGACAACTGAAAATTGGTGAAAATAGATTTGCGATACTTGAATTAAACGTACAAGTGAAGTGGAGTTGTAGAGTTGAACAGTACGCTTAGTATAAGTTTTACTTCAACAAAAGACTTCTCGATCGCGTTTTAGTATTTTATGCAACGGTTGTATAAGTGAGGTCTTAAAAGGCGAGTGACGTGAGTTGCGATACGAGCGAATGCGAGTATCGCAATGGAAGACGGCACGAGCCGTTAAGACCAAATTATACACCGTTGCATACAATATTTTTTCTACGACTCGACTGTACTGTACTGTACTGTACCCTACTATAGGGTACAGTAGGGTACAGTCGGGTACAGTAGGGTAAAATAGGGTACAGTAGGGTACAGTCGGGTACAGTAGGGTAAAATGGGGTACAGTCGGGTACAGTCGGGTGAAATAGGGTACAGTGGGGTACAGTCGGGTACAGTAGGGTAAAATAGGGTACAGTCGGGTACAGTAAGGTAAAATAGGGTACAGTAGGGTACAGTAGGGTAAAATAGGGAACAGTAGGGTACAGTCGGGTACAGTCGGGTACAGAAGAGTAAAATAGGGTACAGTAGGGTACAGTCGGGTACAGTAGGGTAAAATAGGGTACAGTCGGGTACAGTAGGGTAAAATAGGGTACAGTTGGGTACAGTCGGGTACAGTAGGGTACAGTCGGGTACAGTAGGGTAAAATAGGGTACCCTACTGTACCCTATTTTACCCTACTTTATCCGACTGTACCTACTGTACCCTATTTTACCCTACTGTACCCGACTGTACCCAACTGTGCCCTATTTTACCCTACTGTACCCGACTGTACCCTACTGTACCCTATTTTACCCTACTGTACCCGACTGTACCCTACTGTACCCTATTTAACCCTACTGTACCCGACTGTACTCTACTGTACCCTTTTTTGCCCTACTGTACCCGACTGTACCCTATTTTACCCTACTGTACCCGACTGTACCCTATTTTACCTTAATGTACCCGACTGTAACCGACTGTACCCTACTGTACCCTAATTTACCCTACTGTACCCGACTGTACCCAACTGTACCCTATTTTACCCCACTGTACCCGACTGTACCCTATTTTACCCTACTGTACCCGACTGTACCCTACTGTACCCTATTTAACCCTACTGTACCCGACTGTACTCTACCGTACCCTATTTTGCCCTACTGTACCCGACTGTACCCTATTTTACCCTACTGTACCCGACTGTACCCTATTTTACCCTACTGTACCCGACTGTAACCGACTGTACCCTACTGTACCCTAATTTACCCTACTGTACCCGACTGTACCCAACTGTACCCTATTTTACCCCACTGTACCCGACTGTACCCTATTTTACCCTACTGTACCCGACTGTACCCGACTGTACCCGACTGTACCCTATTTTACCCTTCTGTACTCGACTGTACTCTGCTGTTCCCTATTTTACCCTACTGTACCCGACTGTACCCTATTTTACCCTACTGTACTCGATTGTACCTGACTATACCCTACTGTACCCTAATTTACCCTACTGTACCCGACTGTACCCAACTGTACCCTATTTTACCCCACTGTACCCGACTGTACCCTATTTTACCCTACTGTACCCGACTGTACCCGACTGAACCCTATTTTACCCTTCTGTACTCGACTGTACTCTGCTGTTCCCTATTTTACCCTACTGTACCCGACTGTACCCTATTTTACCCTACTGTACTCGATTGTACCTGACTGTACCCTACTGTACCCTAATTTACCCTACTGTACCCGACTGTACCCTACTGTACCCGACTGTACCCTATTTTACCCTACTGTACCCGACTGCACCCGACTGTACCCTATTTTACCCTTCTGTACCCGACTGCACCCGACTGTTCCCTATTTTACCCTACTGTACCCGACTGTACCCAACTGTACCCTATTTTACCCTACTGTACCCGACTGTACCCTATTTTACCCTACTGTACCGGACTGTACCCTACTGTACTCTATTTTACTCTACTGTACCCGACTGTACCCTATTTTACCCTACTGTACCCTACTGTACCCTATTTTACCCTACTGTACCCGACTGTACCCTACTGTACCCTATTTTACCCTACTGTACCCGACTGTACCCTACTATACCCTATTTTACCCTACTGTACCCGTCTGTACCCTACTGTACCCTATTTTACCCTACTGTACCCGACTGTACCCTATTTTACCCTACTGTACCGGACTGTACCCTACTGTACTCTATTTTACTCTACTGTACCCGACTGTACCCTATTTTACCCTACTGTACCCTACTGTACCCTATTTTACCCTACTGTACCCGACTGTACCCTACTGTACCCTATTTTACCCTACTGTACCCGACTGTACCCTACTATACCCTATTTTACCCTACTGTACCCGTCTGTACCCTACTGTACCCTATTTTACCCTACTGTACCCGACTGTACCCTACTATACCCTATTTTACCCTACTGTACCCGACTGTACCCTACTGTACCCTATTTTACCCTACTGTACCCGACTGTACCCTACTGTACCCTATTTTACCCTACTGTACCCGACTGTACCCTACTCTACTCAACTCAGCAGGTCTAAACTGGGCTTTAGTGTTGAGTGTACCCTACATTTAATATTATGTGGCAGCTAGGTGTATCGTAATAACGACATTACGACACAAGGGCTGTTATGTGAGAGGGCTGTTGTGTGTTGTGTGAGGGCTGTTAAGGGCTGTTAGATTATGTATAGACTTTCTGAAGTCATATTATCTATGTTTATTGTTCTTATATATTTGTTCGCGACCGTGTAAAAAATAGATAAAAGTACAGGAGTAGGAAAACGTAATAAAATCAATTACCATGGAAACATGGACAGCGCCTACGCGCGGAGGCGCTGTCCATGTTTCCATAGTAATTGATTTTTTTACGTAAACGCGATCGAGAAGTATTTTGGTGAAGTAAAACTTATACTAAGCGTACTGATCAAATTGTAACGCCACAGATTACTTAGTATACCTATCTTGGCAACGCGTGTGCGCTCGCGATCGTACCTATTTATTGATCTTATAATAATGTAGTACCTGGGCGACCGAGCTCTGCTCGGGCAGAAACTCGGTACCAAGCGTTTTCCCAGAGATAAGACCAAGCTAGATCAATTTTTCATCCCCGAAAACCCCCAAATACCAAATTTCATCGAAATCGTTGGAACCGTTTCCGAGATCCTGATTATATACACCGGAGGGGTGGGGGGGGGGGGGGGGTGAGAGGGGGGGAGGGGATGCGGGGGAGGGAGCGCGGGGGTATTAAAGGGGGGATGAAAATTTCATTGATTTTGCCGTAGGATGCACCGTTTTCAAGATATTTGACAAAAACACCGGAGGTTGGGTGAGTCACGTTAAACTATCGTCCGTAAACCGACTTTACAGACAACCGGCTTTTCCTGTTCTGTGCTCCCAATAGGGAACGTGCACATAGACGGTGCTGCCAACTGGTGCCATAAGGGTGCCATCAATTTGAATGTTTTACCTTGATAAGTTTGTTTTACTGTCCGCATAGTGTCTCTTCTGTCGCATTAGTGCTGCCACCTATAGTTACTGCACGTTCCCTATAATACTTTTTCTAACAAAAAAGTAACTTTTTCTCACAAAAAAGTAACTTTTTGTCACAAAAGAAGAAACTTGACGTTTTCTCATGAAAAATAAACTTAAAAAAAAAACTAAAAATGTTGAAAAAAAACGTGGATTCGAACCGAGGTCGGCTGGATCCGCGACCACCCGATTTCTAATGTGCCATTATGATCTGCTCGAAGTCGGCGAAATTTAGCTTTATATTCTAATGCAAACAAAAATAGCCGGAAAACACGAGTAAAAGCGATTTTCTGAAAATGAAACATAGCTAGATCAGTTTTTCATCCCCGAAAACCCCCACATACCAAATTTCATCGAAATCGTTGGAGCCGTTTCCGAGATCCTGATTATATATATACATATATATATACATATATATATATATATATACATATATACAAGAATTGCTCGTTTAAAGGTATTAGATAGATAGATAGATTATTCCGATACCGTACCTATTGATAGAAAGAAGCGATAAAAATGATAAGTGATTCCGAGTATTGTAGACAATTAAGACCTCAGGTTAAACCGCTTATTGTTGTTGTAACTTGAATAATTACTATCTAGTTTGGTTAGTCATAACCAAAAACCGTTTAGCGAAAGGCATCGTTTGAGAAACAAATATTTTAGCAAGGTATTATTATTTTGGGCCATGGCTTAACAACAACAAACGGGACTGCATGAGCAAGAAAAGGGCCAGATTAGCCCCAAATTAAGTTGGCAACACTGGCCCTTGCTTTCTTGGTCGCCTATAGTGGAACGTAACAGGACGTAAGACTTTGGAATGGCATGGAGTAGTACTTTCAAAAGAAATTCCTCTAGCATTGTCGATGTTGCGATGTCGACGTTAGCTCTCGCAAAATGCGGACTATGCGTTGGGTTGGGTTGGAATAAATAAATGACAGTGTTTTTTTCTTACTGGGCAGTATGCTAATAAAAGTAGATAGGCGGAAATACTTCTAATTTAATTGTATTAAATACTTTAGATGTATACATGTTATTCAAAAACAATCTGTTTGAAAAAAAATACCTTGTTGAGTTTCTTGCCGGATTCTTCTCAACAGGGTTTTTCCGAACCGGTGGTAGATTCTTCGACATTCATAGGAGCATCAATTGATGCCTAAATTCACCGTATCCACAAGGATCACCTAATTCGATTCCCCAGGTACCTACAATTTTTGACTTTTGACTTTTGACTTTGACTACTGCAGTCGTGTAGCTATGAACGATTACATTGTTAATTCATTGTTAAAGCAGTGATTAATTAAAGAAATAGACTATTTCATTATTTTGAGTAGCTAAGTTACTTTTGCTTGGAGTTCTTACCAATTACGGAGGAGACAAGAAGTTAATATAAAAAAATGGGCGGCTTTAATGAGGTTCGGAAGCTAAAAGAGTGACCAATGCGACCCCGTAAGCCTCCGCTGTCTTTCTGTCCATTTGCAACGGGGTTGTAACTTTTGACGTACACTTGAAATACCAGAGTGTATTGAACTATGGCCGGCGCAACAACAAGCAAAAAAAAAAGAAAACAGAGATTTGCACTTCCAATTCAGCTTTATATTTCGCAAACGAATCTCGGAATCAGAAGATGGCTTTCAAAAATCTTGCAATATTTTTCCAATACACACTATGACTCAGACTCGCGCACCAAGGGTTCCGTTCAAGTTTGTAGGTAGGTATGTCAAAATATACGCCGTAAACAGCCGTTTATAATCCAGTGTTAGAAGAGCCCTACTTTAAAGTAAAATGTATGCAGTGTGGGATCATTTTTATTATTACACGCTTTATATTAGCTTCACCTGTATGTTTGTATGTATGTTTTTTGTAACCGACTCCTTAGGGCGCGATTTTGACCCACTTCCCGGTTTCCGATTGAGCTGAAATTTTGCACGTATGTGTAAATTGGATGACAATGCAATATTATGGTAACATGGAGCTGATCTGATGATGGAGCTGGATGGTGGCCATAGAAACTCTGTAATAAAACGACACAACCCCGTCGAGTTTGGGCTCTTTTGATTCGTCTTGTTGAGTACTTTGATCCCAGATGGTAACCAGGGTCTGATGATGGAGCTGGAAGATGGCCAAAGGCACTCCACAATAAAACGACACAACCCCATCGAGTTTGGGCTTGTTTGATTCGTCTTGCCGAGCACTTTGATTTCACATGGTAACCAGGGTCTGATGATGGAGCTGGAAGATGGCCAAAGGCACTCCACAATAAAACAAAACAACCCCATCGAGTTTGGGCACGTTTGATTCGTTTTGACGAGTACTTTGGTCCTAGATGGTAACAAGGGTCTGATGATGGAGCTGGAAGGGGGGTAGGTGGCGGGGTGGGGGGGAATGGGGGTGGGGGTAAGGGGGTCGGGGATTTAGAGGGTTGGGGGTAAGGGTGTGGTGGTTGGGGTTAGGGGGTGGGGGGGTTTGGGGGAAATAGGGTGGGGGTGTTGGGGGGTTCGGGGGTTAGGGATTTTGGGGGTTGTGGGAAATGGGGAGGGGTAAGAGGCCTAGATGGTAAGAAGGGTTTGATGATGGAGCTGGAAGGGGGGGTAGGTGGAGGGGTGGGGGAGGGGAAGGGGATTTAGGGGTTGGGGTTAAGGGTGTGGGGTGTTGGGGTTTTTTTTTTTTTTTTGGGGTTAGGGGTTTGGGGGAAGTTTGAGGAAATGGGGTGGGGGTCCGGGTTTAGGTGGTTGAGGGTTTGAAAAATGAGGAGGGGGGTAAGGGGGGTTTAGGGGGTTGGGGGTAAGGTTGTGGGGGTTGGGGTTAGGTGTTTGGGGGGGTTGGGGAAATGGATTGGGGATGTTGGGGGGGTTGGGTTTAGGGGGTTGGGGGGGTTGGGGGTTGTAGGTGAGGGGGGTTAAGTTAGAAAGAAAGAGGTTTACGTTTAGTAGTTTAGAGCAGTGCGCGCGCACCAAAGACCAAATATAAGATAGACTGATTCTATTTAAGACGAGCAAAAAACCGTTTTGTGTCTCTTTTTAGCACATGGAAACTCTCACTGTGAAAAAAATGCAACTAAAAAATAGAAAATAAATAATAGTCTAAAAAAACTAAAAAACACTCTTTAAAAAAAAAAAAATAATAAATTTCAATTCACTATTCTTATAGAGCAGTAAAAAATCTTAATAAGCAATTATTATATTGTTATATCCAGATCAAAATTTGTAAACAATTCTAAATATTGATAAAATAAATAATAATAGTTTAAAATATTTTATTGTAAAAAACCGTGGGGTGTATGGTGTCAATTGTCAAGAATTATCATTTTGATAACATCTTAAAAAGCACCCCACGCTTTTTTTACAATAAAATATTTTAAACTATTATTATTAATTTTATCAATATTTAGAATTGTTTACAAATTTTGATCTGGATATAACAATATAATAATTGCTTATTAAGATTTTTTACTGCACTATAAGAATAGTGAATTGAAGTTTATTAATTTTTCTTTTTTTTTTTTTTTTTTTTTCAAAGCGTGTTTTTTAGTTTTTTTAAACTATTATTTTTATTGGTAGGTAAGTCGAGAACACCTTACTTACAAAATTACAAATGTATATTTATCAGATTTTTCTCTATACATGTAGTAAGTAGGTATAAGACGGTATTGCTTGCCGAAATTCATAGTTCTTAATCAACGGAAAATACCCTATAAATTTCGATTCCCTTCAGAGTGTCAAAATTTACGTTTTTTGCGGCATAAACGGCCGTATCTTTTTTTTTAACTTAGAAGTTGATTTTTTTCACAGCTTCAAGGGACCGTAAACCTGAGTATATGATTGTAATATCAAGTCGATACCTCCACGCGTTCCCGAGATAAAAGGTCGTGATAGAAGGACGGACGGACAGCAAAGTGATCCTAAATATACCTAAGGGTTCCGTTTTTTGCCTTTTGAGGTACGTACGGAACTATAAAAACGAAATGGTCCCACGCCCAAATCAGCAAAGTTTCAATCTTGCGATCGGCGCTGATCTTCCTCCAGGACCATCATGAGGGAAGGGAGTGCAAACGACAAATTTGTCTTCCTTGTGGCGTGGAGTTATCTTCATTAGGCTATGCAAAGAGTTAGAGAAGCTTGAGTTAGGGATCATTATTCTAGTGTTTCAACCGTATCGTCTCGCTTTCGGGGCTGCAGATGGCGTTTTTGGTTATTAGGTACAGAGGTCCTGATACTCAGATAACTGGAAACAGTAATAGAATCTTTGCCATTTCTACCAAAATAGGTATGTGTCCACTAAAATTATTAGTGTATTAGTTAGTGTTCATTTTGATTTCTGTTTCTGACCCATCGTAGAAAGTTTTTACAGTAAGCGTCATAATGATTTTCCTTGTCAAGCAATGCGATGTCACTGTGACATTTTCTGTGAAAAGGTTCTACAGTGAGTCACGATTCAGTTGGTTCGACTGTATACAACATTTGCCATATCTGTCACTGAACCCACGTAAAAACTTTACTAAAGCCAGTGCGAATCCAGTTGTTCCGGCGCTCCGCCACTAATTCTCGTTACTTCTGTGTAGCAATGAAATAACACTGAGGCCGTATTTTAAGGCGATGCGAAATGACTAGTATTTTTTTTCATTATTGACAAGACGATTAGAGAAAGCCGTCAGCGGAGGTCGGCGGGCGGCGTCAGACCGGTGGCTGGCTTGATGGGCCCGGGCGCCGTGGTCCGCGCGCAGTGCGCTCGCGACGGTGAAAGGTGCCATGTCGCGACTTAACGGAGGGAACGCTCTGCGGATCGCCACGGCGGGCCTGCCAATCATGCGAATACTAGTTATCCTTACTATTTTCGTTAACGGTTAGTGAAACATTTATTAATTTGCAACAAATTTAAAGCGTGCTAAAATGCGCATTCAACCTACCTATATACCTACCCGGCATTACTTCGGAATATTATGCAAGATTAAACGTAACTTTAACGTGCGATCAATTTACTAACGTAACTGTTATACTGGAATGATGCAGTGAAAGCTATTTGCGTGTAATTCCGCGAATTGGCGTAAAATCGGTTGTGAGTCGGTGGAAATATGAATGGTTGATGTGCTTACTTTTTACTTGTACCTATTAGAAAGTGGATTCGTGCTTTGGTTGGGTATGACATGGATGATACCTAATCGTGATTCGACGAGTGTACGATGGTTAGTTACACGTCCTTTCTTTCACTTGACATTGACGGCCGGGGCCAGTTGAACGAGGATATAGACACTGTAAGGCGTTAGTCTACTTAACTAAGCACTACCACGAAGTAGCTATTAAGTAATCTGTGGCGCTACTACCTAACATTATCATTTTTTAAAGTATTATCTGTTGCCCGCGACTCCGTCTGCGAAGAATAGGGATATAAAAAATAGCCTACGACCGAGTATAGAGAAAAAAGTTTCATAAAAATCGGTAAAGCCGTTTCGGAGGAGCTCGATAACAAACACCGTAACACGAGATTTTTAGATTAGAGATTATTTCTGTTCAATATTAAAATATTATTTTATAATCATCGACTAGTAGACACTAAAGCTTTTTTAACTCTCAAAATAATCATGCTTAATGTCCGGAAGCGACATATTTCACTTAATCAATTTGACATTAAAGCACTAAAGTACCAATTCCGACAAAGAATCAGGTTTATAATAAAATCCTTCTCATTATACCGGTTTATTTTTCTGCTCGAAACGAATGCCAGCATCGAAGTGGATCAACAACATTATAAGTTAAAGTATGACATAACATAACAGTCGTACCTACTGACATAATGTTGAGGCTGGGAATTTTGGCTAAGTGGGGTAATCCGAACGTGGTACATAATAGGTATATGCATGACTTACCCCGTGATATTCTAGCAGAATTATGCAAAAAATAGCTATTTGATTATTATCTAATAGAATCTGACTCTTTATGTAATTTAAGTACTATGCTAACGAGGCTTGTAATATGTAGATGTAAAAAACCATCAGACATATTAAAACAAAGCATATGCAAATAAATAACTCCAAGTTCAATGAACATGCAGCTTGAGCTTTGTTTGATGGTTGTTTTACGTCTGATTATTCAGTAACTAAATATAGATATTTTAGTATATTTTTGTGCCGGAGGTTGAGAGATAGAGGCTGTGACTTGATGTGGTGTGGTGTGGTGGTGGGTACCTGGTTCAGAAATTTTCCTTAGACGTACAGCGTGGCAATGCGGCCAGTACATTTGGAACTTTTGGACTGGGTAAACATCTCTTCGAGGTTTAGTATCAGTACTAATTTCATTTTTGTTGAAATGTTGGTTGATGAAAAAAACTTGATATTTTAAATAAATTGTTCATGAACAGAAGAAAAAGTTCATTAGATACCTACTTAGGAATTACAAAGAAGTTCATATAAATATGTAACTATTAGAAAATAGAAGGATACCTACAGAGCTGCAAAAATTCGTTCCATCATAAAGTAATATTTTTATTTAAACAAGAGGGTATAATAGTTACTTAGATTAGGTACATGCACCTTTTACGAGCTGGAAAAGTATTTGGCGTATCAACTTTCACTTCATTTTAATGGGTGTCGAAAGTTTATTGTTTAGACACAATGCAATTAGCGTAACATTACGTTTGTTTCCTTCCACTGCCAAATTAACACTAGTTAGCTAATGCATATAAGTGACTATTAACTTACGCAATATCTATCACTTGTATTGCAAAGAACTGTGCATAAAATGATAAAGATGGTATTTTATTGAAAGGCGACAATAGTTTCGTTAGCCATATTTGTTGGTTAATAAATAATTTTATGTAGGTTTGTTACATTCAAAATATTTCAGTTATAATTTCCTTTGAAAAATCACCATTATTCATTAACTTTATTGATTAGAATAGTCCAATAGTAAATAGTATTAGTAATAAATAATTTACATAGAGATTAACCGAGTAACTTACTTGTTTATGTATGAGGTCAACAGGCCTAGAAAATACTTAAGTACTCTTCTATGAATGCTAGCATTGTCGAAAGCCCATGACGCAAATATGTGATCACATAACCTTCGACAAAATGTCAACTTGTCAACTTGCTGCAATAAGAATAGAAGAATTAGCAAGTGTGTGCATCGCGTCGCTGACAAAGAAATAGTTGCCTCGTTGAAGCCTAGTTTAGACCTACAAGAAAATTTGTGCAAATTGCATTAGATTGTTTTTGTAGTGGTAGAGCCATGTTGTAGTGGTGGAGCCATGTTGTAGCTAGCCGCTGCATCACGAATGGGCCGGCTCATCCGGGGCAGTACCACCCTCTCACAGAACACCGGCGTGAACCAGCAGTAATCCTGCTTGCGTTTCGTACGGTCAGTGAGAGTGCCGGGGGCCCAATACCTCACCCCTTCCCTCTCCCCCTTCCCCTATTTCCTCTCCTTTAGGGCCAACAACGCACTGGCATCGTGTAAAGCGCTGCGGGTGTCTATGGACAGTGGTGTTCATTTAACATCAGGTGACCCACTAGTTCGTTTGTCTGGCCTATCTAACATAAAAAAAAAAAAAAAAAGATTGGGGTGCTCGGTTGGCCACTTCAAACTTGTTCGCTTTACGAGCTCGCAATGTAATGCAACTTGGACGATTTTTCTTGTTGGTATAAACCAGCGATCGGCAACCTTTTGGCAGGCAAGGGCCACAAGGTGGCAAAATAAACTAAAGGCGGGCCGCAGTCATGGTATTAACCGTAGAAGCCCAATTTCTGATAGAATTATAACTTATTTACAAATATTCACGGGCCGCAAGCAGAACGTCCGCGGGCCGCGCGTTGCCGACCGCTGGTATAAACTATTACTATACTAGCGAAGAAAATCTGTCCACGGTGTAGGATTTTATAATGCAGTCATAGACGTTAGTTTACACATAAAACTCGAGTTTTCGGTGGGAAAAAAGTATTACTTAACAGCGGAATTGGGTGCTAAAAGCACTTTGAGTACTACTTTTCCTTTTTTAGTATCTGAAATGAAATGCTGCTTAATTTAATGTAAGTAGAACATCTTTCTGCAGACAAATTATTTAGGTCTTTAGTGAAGTTCTTAGATAAATGACAACTCATTTGTTTCTAACTAAGCAGGAAAAAGGTTTTCATAGTAAAATCATCACTAAAACAAATTGTTTGCGACTGATTGATTCTAAGAAGTATTCACAGTATTCTTAATGGCAAAAATTCTTAAGGGCAGGCAGTTGAAACCAATTTATCCTCCTAGTCTCAAACTAAGTAGGTGAAAAGCTTCTGCTGTGTGTATTAGTTAAATTATAATTATAATTACATATATGAAATAAATATGTGTTAATATATCCAAAACTTGAAGACAAAGAAACGTTCGTAATTTTCATGCAAATATCTGCCTCGTCTCAGAGTCGAACTCTGGACCTCAAACTTCGCACGTCTGGCTCACTAAACACTTGGGCTATCCGGTCATCGTTTACACAAATTACGTTGACTGCGAAAAAACTACGTATAAGTACATTTATAAAATGTGTTTGTTCATAATATATTCCATCAGAGTATTATTTTTATCCAGTCTTAATTTTATGACCTTTACTCGTTCAGTCACGTGTTGAAACTGGTTTAAGTTTATTTAAATTAATTCAGAATTGCTTATGAATATCATCAACAGTCTCCCACGGAATATATTAGAACATCGATGCATTATCAATGAGCACTCTTAATTGAGATGCAGTTCAATTCCTGAACATTTGAATTTAGAGAAAGAAAGAGATAAATTTCAATACTTTTTATTTACAAAAGTAATTATTTCGAACAAATTATCGAAATTTATAGATATTTTTCGTTTTGTGGTTGTTATAAAGGAGATAAAGTTATAAGTAAACAGATCCGGTCTTTTATCAGAAGAAAAACATAGAAAAACAAAATCTGACACAGGTCTGGGGCAACGAGAGACGACGGGTAGTAAATTGGTGATTATTATATTTTTCCTTTTTCAACTTTTTGTACAATCTTCTTGCAAGTCGTGATTTGATTAATTTGTGAAAGCCAAATACAAAAAGTAATGTTTAATAACTAGATATTATTAGAAGACGATCGGATATCCGAGTGTACCTAAAGTGTGTATTACAAAGCGTAACGTCCCCGTACTAAATGTTATTGCTTTCGAGCCTTAGGTGTTTATATTTATTTATGTATTAGTATCCATCTTTCCTTACTTTTAAGCCAATGGATTAGGCCAATTGGTTTCAGTCGTTACTAGATATTCATTTAAATAAAAACCTATCTTAATTAAGTGTGTTTTCTTAATTAAACAAATTCCATTCACATACTTAACATGCACACACAAAAAAAAAACACACCAAAGGCAACACATAAAGAACCATCTAAGTATATTACAAAAACCTAAATTTGACTTATTATTGTATCTGACTACAATCGCCGTACATTTTCCCTCTTTAAAGTTTAATTTTGTTTATAGGTATCTCATTTAGCACATAATGTAGGTGACTACGCTTAATGTCTATCGCGCTGACTCTTGCCATCGCATCAACTATTTATTTATGCCAAACGGTTTTGGTCTAAGAGCCTTTGAAGATCGACCTTCACCGATCTGATAACTCGATGAGACATATTTTTTATCAAATATAATTTATAAACAAATATGCCTATGATAACTTGCCTATCGAAAAGTGTCCATGGCTATTTTTTTTGTTCTATTGTGGAGTGCCTTTAGCCATCTTCCAGCTCCATCATCAGACCCTGGTTACCATCTGGGATCAAAGTACTCGTCAAGACGAATCAAACGAGTCCAAACTCGATGGGGTTGTGTCGTTTTATTGTGGAGTGCCTTTGGCCATACTGAATTAATGAAATTACGAATTACCCCATTGAGTTTGGACTCGTTTGATTCGTCTTGACGAGTACTTTGATCCCAGATGGTAACCAGGGTCTGATGATGGAGCTGGAAGATGGCTAAAGGCACTCCACAATAAAACAAAAAAAAACTCTATGAACACTTTTCGATAGACAAGTTATCATAGGCATATTTGTTTATAAATTATATTTAATAAAAAATATGTCTCATCGAGTTATCAGATCGGTGAAGGTCGATCTTCCACGTCTCCTCTACTATTTAAGATGGTGACAGAAAGAGAGTGTGAAAGCGAAGTCCGCATGTTAGACAATACGGTCTTATTAAGAAGTAATACTTTAAAGCTTTTAAGATTTAAAAACCGGCCAAGTGCGAGTCGGACTCGCGCACGAAGGGTTCCGTACAATTACCTATCTATAAAAATCACGTTTGTTGTATGGGAGCCCCCTTAAATTTTTTTTTATTTTAATGTAATGATTTATTTTTAAAGTCAATATATGATTAAATATTCTGTGAATATTTCAAGTGTCTACCTGTTGCCGTTATCAATATCGAGCAAAATAACTATATACTAGCGCCACCACAAAATGTGTGCAAAATTAGAACTACTGAGGTGATTGGTTGTCAACCGGCATCAATTGTTAGTTAATTAGCAAGCCATCTAGTTCGGTAAATACATTGTAGATGGCGCTGTAATAAGCAAATCATGTTTGTTGTATGGGAGCCCCCTTAAATATTTATTTAATTCCATTTTTTAGTATTTGTTGTTATAGCGGCAACCAAAATACATCATCTGTGAAAATTTCAACTCTCTAGCTATCACGGTTCCCGAGATACAGCCTGGTGACAGACGGACGGACGGACGGACAGCGGAGCCTCAGTAATAGGGTTTCCATTTTTACCCTTTGGGTACGGAACCCTAAAAAATAGAAAAAAATCCTAAGAATTTGTTGCAATTTCAGTTTTTTTTCAAACGTTATAAAATATACAATTAAATTTTGTGCACTGAGGATCTCGATTTTTGAGGGTCATGTTCACCCGTTGGCTACCGCCTGTTGGTTCACCCCAATCGCGCATGGCCAGGGCCACTTGCCGAATTATTTCCTGTTTTAGACTTACCTTTTCAATAAAATAAAAAAAAAACAAAAGAATCTTCCCGATTTTGTTTAAAATTCTGAAAACAGTATAAATATTCTTAGGTCTCAACCCTATACGTAGCACCTTATAGTTATAAATTAGCTCCATAAAGATATTTTACGGTCTTGGCTTTGGTCGGCTTTGAAATAGCTACGACAAAAGTAGACCGATTCCCCGGGGTGGTATGTAGCGGAATGAGACTCGCTGCATCCCGAGCGTTGCAGACTTGATATCTACCTTGGCAGCGAGTTAGAAACTGTCAGAGTTTGTAACAGTAGGCGCACAAACTGCAACGGGAACCTATGATTAGACTTAATTAGGTTTAGGTAGGTACTTGTACTTAATTAAAAGTTTCGCATGTGCGGTTAAAACTGGAATGAACGACAATAATACACGACTCGATAATTCAAATCCTCATGTAATTGCCATAAGGGTCGTGCATTACCTAATGTCGTTCTCTTCTCTATTTCCATTCCTATAGTTATGATAAATCTATCTTCTAATCTAATATATAAAAATCTCATGTCACGGTGTTTGTTACCGAACTCCTCTAAAACGGTTTGACCGATTTCTATGAAACTTTTATGTCTGTATTCAGTAGGTCTGAGAATAGGTCGTAGGCTATTTTTTATGTACCCCTAGGTGATACCTATATGGCAATACAACGTTTTCCGGGTCAGCTAGTCTAATATATAAAAATCTCGTGTCACGGTGTTTGATATCGAACTCCTCAGATACAGCTTGACCGATTTATATGAAACTTTTTTCACTGTATTTGGTAGGTCTGAGAATAGGTCGTAGGCTATATTATTCGCAGACGGAGTCGCGGGCAAAAGCTAGTAGATATATAAAAATCTCGTGTCTCGGTGTTTGTTATCGAACTCCTCCGAAACCACTCGACCGATTTTTATGAAACTTTTTTCTGGGTATTCGGTAGCTAGTGACAGTATATTTTTTGCGTGATTAAGTTCTAGGAGTTCGAAGTAAGTAATTAAATGTAGTTTGGTAATCTGGTAAAGTAGGAAGTTGGTCTGCTTTACCTTGACTTGTTTTACCATTCCTGTACCTCTACCATGAGTTACACGAGTTTGTACTTCCGTAAGTGACCGCTAGAGGCGCTGTACACAATTCTCCATACAAATCATTTACGCCGTCGCTAGCGAGTACGGTCACTGTGAACTAGTGTAACTCATGGTAGAGGTACTGTTAAGACCCTGTCCACTTATCTACACGAATATTATAAAGAGGAAAGATTTGTATTTTTGTATTTTTGTATGTATGTAATGAATAAACTGAAAAACTACTGGACCGATTTCAAAAATTCTTTTACCGTTAGAAAGCTACATTATCACTGAGTAACATAGGCTATATTTATTACTAGAAAAAATTAGAGATCCTCAGTAAATCTTACTAAAACCAACCCAAGGTGTAAAAAAATTAGCCATAAAATGTCTTTCATCGCATGCGCTGCAGAAAGTATTGATGATAGAACAAAAAAATGTTCTACAATATTATAGAACGTATCAATATCTACAAAAAACTTTGCGAGACCATATGACCAACTATTGTAGTTACGTCACTATTACTATTTTTTTATATTTTAAAAGATGATAGAAATGCCTATCAAAATCAGGCCATGTTATCCACACCTTTGTATTAATTTTTATCCAAATAAATTATTTCGTATTCAAGACTGGTTCAATACCTGTTGATTTCTTTTTGAATTATCGAAATCGGACATTCCGTTCAAAAAATATTACGAAATTAAAAATGTCAATATAAATATATGCCTTAGTTTTTTATTTTGGAAATTTGGACAAACTAGCGACCCGCCCCGGCTTCGCTCGGGTGCAATTATGCATGTGTTATACATTATAAACCTTCCTCTTGAATCACTCTATCTATTAAAAAAAACCGCATCAAAATCCGTTGCGTAGTTTTAAAGATCTAAGCATACATAGGGACAGACAGACAGACAACGGGAAAGTGATTGAGTCATGTTCGTTATAATTAGCATACTTGCTTGCATAATTGCTTGCTTCTCTGAAATATTTATGGTTCACGCGAGCAAAGCCGCGGGTAAAAGCTATAATAGATAAAGTGATTCAAGAGGAAGGTTTATATGTATAATACATGCATAATAAACTAACGAAGGAGCTTGATATTGACGTGTTTAATGTTAACACTGACACCTTGAGACGTACTTTGGTGAATCGATTTTTTGAGAGAGTGCATTGAGCGTTGTACCTTACTGTAGATTAAGTTTGTTAGGTTAGGGACTTGATTATTTTTTCTCCTCCGATAAAATAGTGCTGAATTATTTGTCACTAAGTAGTTATTTTCTCTTTTTTCTGTGTCCGAAGGGACTGTGTGGGCATACTGCCTTATTGTTACAATGTAATTGTCGGCGAGAACCTGTAATTGACTTGCTGTATTTACTGTAATGTTTAAGATGTATTGTATAAGCTGTTGGTTCTCCATAAATAAATAAATAATATAGTTGTACCCGTGCGAAGCCGGGGCGGGTCGCTAGTGTGATAGATATATCAGTGTTGCCATCTCTGTTTAATCTCAGAAATTAAATAAATAAATCATGGGACAATTGACACTTAAGCTTGTACTAAGGGTACTAGACATCGGATAAATATACTTATGTAGATAAATACATACTTAAATACGTATTAATTAAACATCCAAGACTCGAACACAAACCAAACATTCATATTTTTCACACTAATATCTGCTCCGAGCAGGAATCGACCCAGGACCTCAAGCTTCGTAGTCAGGTTCTCTAACAACTAAGCTATCCGGTCGTCTAAAATATACAGACTGCATCATAGCATAGATGTCTGTCACATAAGATAACACAAAAATAACAGAGAGGGATATAGAGGGGATACGGTTCATACAACAACCGAACAGAAGTTTTAGGTTTTTATTGAATAGTTATTTTTACCTTATACACTTTTATAAGTGTGCATTATACATTTATTTTTGTGTCACCTTGGGCTCAGTCAACCGGTCTGCGTGCGTACGGCCAATTTATGAAAAGAACAACCGGTAAAGTGGAATTTTTATAAACTGAACCAAAACAGAAGGTAGCTGGAACGGAAGCTACTGTGGTAGGTCATCGAGTGCTCGGTTGTAGCTTTGAACCTTCGAGAATGTTAATAAGTTTTTGTTAAAAAATATATTTTTAATACAAGATTTTTTGCTGATTGTACTTTTAGCCCTTGGATACCAAAGAACTCGTCAAAACAAATCAAACGAGCCCGAACTCGATGCGATCGTCTCGTTTTATTACAGAGTTCCTATGGCCACCCTCCAGCTCCATCATCTGAGAAGCTCCATGACATAATAAGTAATATTGCATTGTCATCGGTTTTAGGTTTATACAACTTTTATTTTTCAAAAGAAATTATTACATTTCACTTAATGAGAACTTATACCTACTTGTACAATATTTATACCAGCAGTGAGCACCATGAGGCGCACACAAAAAAGAAAAAGAAAAAACAAAATTTAAACCCTTAATCTACATTATATACATCAATGTAAAGTTTCAGCTCAATCGGTTGAATGAAGATATCTACTTCAAAATTGAGTTTAAAGATTCCACCTGAACAAACATACATTCGAGGGTTTCGTGGTCAAATCCGATAAATCGAAATAATTGATTGTTGAAAAAAGAATACTATGTAAAACATCTAAATTCGAAAATCCTACAAAACATTAAATCAACTTATCGGGTTTGACCAGGTAACCCTCGCATTGCAAGTCAATAAAAAGCTTGTATAATACGTTAGCTTACGTCGATTAATCAATCCTATTTGTTTTCACAAACATAATAAGTATCTGTTTACGGTTATCAATGATCGAGACATTTAATTATAATCTCCGATGTATTATTTCTTTTTCAGTTAGCTGTCAGCAGAAAGAAAAGGAGGACTTCATTTGTCCCGAAGGTACAACAGGCAACGGCAATTTTGCTGATCCAGCCACCTGCAGGCGGTTCTATCAGGTAAAAAACTTGAGATGGATTTAAATCTCTCTACTTTGTAATAAATTGATAGAGCTCTGAAATTTTCAGAGTAAGGTAATCCGGGAAAAATAGTCGATAAAAGCCATTCGAGATGTCTTTTGAAATAGGTAGATGCAAATGTTATCGCTGGTTCAAAGAAGACCTTGTAAGCCGGATGGGACAATAAGGTGTTAGTTTTCACTGCCTAGGTTATTGAGTAGGAATCGTTTAAGCTAAAGCTGAAGTCTTTTCCACTATTATTAAGTATCTCAATGTGTTAGAGGTAATACGATGGGATGGGATGGGATGGATGGACCAAATTGTTTGTATTGCATATACATACATATACACTCGTACTTTTAAAACTGATGGCCGATGGGACCAAGAGGTTCTCGAATGGCGTCCATTCACGGACCGGAATGCGCAGTGTAGGTAGGCCTCAAACAAGATGGGGTGACGACCTGGTTAAGGTTTCGGACACGTGCCGTGTTGGATGCGGATGGCACGGTAACGGTCTGTTTGGTGGTTCAGCAGTAGACGTCTTTCGGTTGAATGATGCGATAATATATTTTGCATGGACACACCTGGCGCTTAGGTTTCTTGTCGTTTTGACGACTGATAACTAAACTACCTACTTTAAAAAAAAATGTTGTTGTTTTGTCGTGACCATAGACTTTAAGTTTAAATTGTGCGTCGTAACATGCCAAACCTACATTCGTGTTTTACACTCATTCTGGATTTTTCTACCTGTAGCGATGGTGATGGAGAATTTTTTATATTTCTGAGTTTTTTTGCACGTAACTGGCATAAGGAAGGAAGTATGGTGAACATTATGGATATATAGGTTCTATTTAGCGTCAGGTTATGTAGTTATCTAATAAAATTAGTATAATATGATTATAATTAAGTTTAACAATTAGACCTATTACGAAATAATTCAACTAGTAAGTAAGTTCAAATTACACAAAAGTATTAGTTTAATTTTAATTAGATTGAAGAGAAGTATTATTAACAATTAGACTTCACAATTGAGCATACCTACCTACTTACACATGGCATAGGTATGATGTTAAAATCGTTGATGCAATTATGTCGAAGAATAGCACTAATGTTTTGGTTATTAATTATAGAGTACCTAAGTTAGAGCCCAGTGTTTCCTGACATAATTTATATTCTAAAGTACAGAACCTTTTTTATCCATAAACAAATTTATAAATTGTAATCACGCTTTGGATAGTCAGGGCGACGCGAGCTGACTTCAAAATCAGTGTTATTTTATGTGTGAATAACGGATTTAAGAAGTTGTTAAACTAAACTTTTTTAACAAGAAAAATTAACGATAACGATGTTGTACCCACACTCTAGAAGAAGAAATTGGGTCATCTCTAATACCTCCACCTACACTAGTCAAAAATGTTTAGGAATCAAACGTGTTTATTATTGTGCTTAAGTATGTACGATTTATCTTTGAATACTTTTGATGTACCTACATAGATAGTCGTCTATTAAATATTTCGCATACAAATAAGTAGAAATTGTACCGTAGGAAGTTTTTAAAGGGAATGAGCTTTTTGCTAACCATAAAATTATTTCTCGAGTTGGAAAGGTCGTGCCAAAATGGTTAAAAGAATGAATGAAACTTTAAAAACCGCAAGAAAACCACTATTATAAATTGGAAACGGAGGCTATTGTTGAACTGTTTTACGGTTTTAACGTTTTTCTATTCTTCGTAAGCTTACTTTCGTTTAATGCTACAAATGGAAAACATTTTAAAAGAATCTCTTCAGAGAGCTAGAGTTTAATAAGTAATGTGTGTTGATTCTAATTAGTAAACTAGGGTTGCTTTGATAAAATGGGAGCTACATACCCAGGCCCAGTGATACATTGTCAAGCACATACCGACTAACATACTATTCGTAGTCAAAAATTCCTATTTGAAATTGAGCAACATGTAGAATACTTAAAATAGGTATCCTTACTTCCTCATTTAATTAATCCATACTTAATATTATAAATTTATAAATTGAAAGTGTGTTTGTCTGTCTGTCTGTTACCTCTTCACGCTTAAACCGCTGAACTGATTAAGATGAAATTTGGTTTGGAGATAGTTTGAGCCACTGGGAAGGTCATAGGATAGTTTTAATCCCGGAAAATTGCAAACTTCCCGCAGGATAGCGATAAACGAATACTTTGCAGACGGAGTCACGGGCAACAGCTAGTATCTAATATATAAAAATCTCGTGTCACGGTGTTTGTTATCGATCTCTTCCGAAACGGCTGGACCGATTTTTATATTTTTTTTTCTCTATATTTGGCAGGTCTGAGAATAAGTAGGTCGTAGGCTATGTTGCCCCTTTACGCTTAAACCTCTGAACCGATTTAGACGATTGGTATGGAGATATTTTGAGTCTCTGTAAAGGAGAAGGACATATATGTATACAGCTGTTATCCCGGAAGATTTCATAGTTTCGGCAGGATATCGATGAACAAATTCTTTGCACACGGAGTCTGTCATTAAAAGAATAATTTTGTTCAAATTTTTAATAGCATAGGTACATAAAGCCCATCTAAAAATACATTGTAAATTTTCACACGCCCAATATCACACAAGCGTAATCGTGCTTAACGTACAAATGGCGTTGGTGTGTAAATAAAATGTTGCACATGTTTTGTTTGTACAATTTTACGTCTGTGTGTCTTACTCGTCCGATGATGGAATATCCGTTTTGGGAACCCATAAAGTGCAGTAAAAACAATGTTGTACCAAAGTGATAATGGTCCTATTATCTAGTTTTTGTATGAAAGCGGGGACAATGTTGCTAGCTGTTGCTCGCAACTCTATCTGCGAAGAATTCGTTTATCGCTGTATCTATGTAATTGTACGAGATAAAAAGTATTTCATGGTAATCCAGGTTATAAAATATCTGCCTGCCAAGTTTTATCAGAATCCGTCTCCCCGTTTTAGCGTGAAAGAGTAACAGGCATGCGTACATCCATCCATACAAACTTTCGGATTTATAATATGAGTAAGTTATGTATCTAAGATATGTATTGGCCTAGTTATGTTACTAAAACTAAATCATAATTATATTTATAATAATATTTCTAGTAAGATAGTGAGAATCAAATTTCACTTACCTATTATGCACTACGTAGCTATATCCTAGGGATATGAGTATGACTAAGACAAGTATATCAAGGCTTCAACTAAGTCACTGCGACACATATTTGTACACATTTATAATTTGACAGCTGGCATTTGTGGCTCGTATCCACAGTTCTCGCTTAAAATCATGCGGTGCGCTCCCGGTTGGTGAACACATCGGGCGTCAAATCGGATGTGTCCAAAGCTTTAGCAGGGCAGAGCTGTAAATTGTATAGCGTCCAAACAGATTGCATTTCAGCTGTGACGCGAGGAAGTGACAGTAGGGAACGTACTTCCGCTTACATAGTGAAGGCCGGTATACAATTGAATTGGCGAATGTACCGCTAAGTACAGGTTATCAAAATAAAGTTTCTGCAAAAGTTTCATTATTACAAGTGGTTTTTTTAATGACTGTACTACTACTTGCACTAAGTATCATCCAAGTTATAAATCTGTACCAAATTTCAAATCAATGCAATCACTAAAGTGGGTGATATTCGACGTACAAGATTTTTTTAAGCAGGTACCTCAAGTAATAATTTACAAGGAAAATACAATTAGAAAACGAAAACTGAATTTAAGTTAAACTAAAAAGTCAAAACGTCGTCAATATTTTCTGCCACAGGCATTGACCATTGACCCCAAGACACTGGCCGCATTACCTCTCTGAACTGCTATTCCTAATCTTTGAGAGAGGTATATGCCAGCCCTGGGGTCGCCTGAGGCCAAAACCAGGCGTGATAACAAGTCTTAATAAAAATTTTAGTGTCTAACTAAATGAAAAAAAAAAACAAAACAATAAAAAAAATACATCAAAAATGGACCAAACCAAATTCCTTTCCGGATATTTTTGAGCGTCTTTTTCTCTACAACTACAATACAAACTGTTGCTACCGGTACTAAATACGTGAAAGCGGGGTGGGGTTCGAGGCAGCGCGGGGGAACTTACATTCTAGCAAGCGAGGCGATCAGGTCTTATACCATGAAATTCGATTATTGAACTTGGCATCGTGCCGTTCCGTTCACCCTAATAGCATTAAACAGAAGAGTGAAAGGGACAGCATGAAACAAAATTCAAATTACGAATTTCGTAATAGTTGCCAGATATTACTATCGGGTTAGGCATGTCGTTTGTTGTGGACCGTCCAAGTACAGTGACCTAGTACATATTTAAAATAATTTCTTTTATGCATAACAAAACTCGAGAGCGCCTTTGTGAACATAAAATATTATTATTGTTTTAGTTCGATATTTCTTCTGAGATATTTTGTGAATTTACTCGAGAAATGGTATCTACTCTTCTTTGTCGATATACATAGATAATATATGGACGTTAGTGAGTTTTGATGTATATCTACTCTATTGCGATTGAGTGCGAAAACATACCATAACATTTTGATTTATTGTTAGCTACAAGGTATCTTTATTTATTTTTATTTTTCAGTGCGTCGACGGGTTCCCATACTTAAACAGATGTCCATCCGGACTCTATTTCGATGACATAAGCAAATTCTGCACATTCAAAGCGGAAGCGAGATGTGGTCCTATCGCTACAAGTAAGTGTCAAGTTTATTACTTCATAACTTTTACATATTTTTTAGCATCGCTTAGCCATTTAGCCATACATATTATAAAGAAACCCTAAGTAAAGTGGAAAAAAATACAAGTTTTTGAGTAAAAAAATTAGACCTCATTGCAAATATTTTAAATAGAAAAAAAAAGAATTAATATTAACTATCGACAATTTGCACCCGTTGATTCCTTTCCTAAATAATAATACATAAAAAAAGTTATTTACCTTCAAAAGTGGCCCTCAATTTTAAAATTCATTAAGTTACGTTACACCTCCGTATTTGGGACATCGACTTACATATCACTCACTACTAAATTTCAACCCAAATTCAATAGGAAGTCTTGAAATCGTATACTTAAGTAGTATCGGAAATCCGTATTTCCTGTGTAATTCCCATTTCTAAGGGGATTCCGAGAAAATAAATTATAATACCCTATGTCACTCTCGCAACTTAGACGAATCTTATATTAAGTACATTTAATATGACTACTTATTTTAATTTCACATACGGAGGTAAGATGTGCGAGATCGTCATTATGCGAGAGATATGTATTTAATTTAAAATTATCATCATTACAGAATACTTTACATTATCACATCATCATTGTTACAGAATACTCTTCACGTAACACACTATAATTACATATATCTGTGACAATTACATCATGATAAACTTATAGCTACACATTGACAAATATCTAGTGGCTTACACATATGCAAATGGTTTAATGGGTAGGAACAATTTGCTTGAAGCAGCCTAGAGCTTTGTGGTATGGTGTGCATACTGAAGATGGCATCCATCAAGCCGATTTAGCTAATGGCTGCTGTAGGCTTTGATGGGATTGGAATTTCAAAATCAGATTGATTATGACATTGAGAGTATCACGTTCTTGTATATTCTCTTAGCCGTGGTTTTGTTTAACATTGCTTAAACCGGCAAGACCTCTTATTATACTAAGTGGTGCTCAAAGGTGAAATGCGTAACGAAAAGTAACTAATTAATCAAGGAATCGTAAAACTACGCCAACTTATCGTGATCGTTGTTCTTGTAGCTATGCATATACTTAGCCCTTGTTAGAGAAAATGTTAGCATTTTACCCATCTTAGCGTATTCACAGCAAACATAAAATTAAACCGTTTTTTGTTTGTAAGCTTTCGTTATACCATGCAAGGACTTTTATAATTATTTTTCTAAATTCATTGTTTGAACATGCCTTGTTTACTTTTGGTCAGGGGTCGTTTAATTATAAGTCAGGTGAGTTAAATGCAGTCACGTGGCCAGAATTTTTAATGGGACAAGGCTATCCATGAAACGTAATACAAAGTGCCCATAGAACGGCGGGTTATTTGAACTCTTGTATATCGCCCGCACAATCCAAATTGTATTATCATTTATTTCTGTCAAAAATTATAAAATAAGAAGGTTTTTTTCAATCGGAAGTCAAGAGAGGACGCCACATGTTAGGAGTCAACTACCTACCATAGAAAGACATGATGAATACTATTATGATACTCGCGCGTTGACTGAGACCTGGCCGCTAACGATGGGTCTTATAAGGAAGCTCAAGGTCACTCAGAGGGCGATGGAGAGGGCTATGTTTGGAGTTTCTCTGCGGGATCGCATCAGAAATGATGAAATCCGTGCAAGAACTAAAGTCACGGACATAGCTCGAAGCATCGCTAGACTTAAGTGGCAGTGGGCAGGGCACATCGCCCGTAGAACTGACGGCCGATGGGGCCGAAAGGTTCTCGCGAGTGGCGTCCGCTGACCGGAAGACGCAGTGTAGGTAGGCCTCCAACAAGATGGAGCGACGACCTGGTGAAGGTAGCGGGAACGCATTCGATGCGGATGGCGCAGGGCCGATCTGTTTGGCGAGCCTTGGGGGAGGCCTATGTTCAGCAGTGGACTTCTTTCGGCTGGAATGAATGACGACTCGCGCGTTGACAATGTAACCTTCTTGCACTAGCTCATACCCGCGTTATAAATGTAGTACGGATGTAAGTTTATATAAATTAGCCAATTATATTTATAGGTTGTTTAACAAAATGTATGTTTGTGTTGTCTATTTTTAGGTTCTCAGCCGATTACCGCACACAAAAGCTACCGAACAACGACCCACCCATAGTGTCTTTTTCAACCTCAACATTTTGGCAGAATCATTGATAGTATCAATGGAGCTATATTTTTAAAAAATTATTTGAATTGACAATGTAACGCGTGCCCATGTATGGGTCATTTATAAATATTTTTAGTTACTTATTAGTTTTTTGTTTTATATCCTCAGCTCAAGCGCCTATAACGGAGACGCCATTGGACCTCGCCAATAAATGCGAGCCGGCCGAATGCCAGTTGCCAGCATGCTTCTGTTCCAAAGACGGAACCATCATTCCTGGAGGACTTGATCCAGAAGATGTAAGTACCTCAATATTGTATGTATGGTAGTAATGGTAGCGTAGGAGAAAAATAACAGCAAAGTTGTTCATTGTAGGGCTTCCAGTCTACACCATAAAGAAAACCTCTACCTTAATGCAAAACTTCGGTGTTCTATGTTTAAGCGTCTGGGCTGAGCGTTGATAAGTCAGTTAGTTAAGAAATTTTCATTTTATTTGTACCTAGGTAGACAAGGAGTATATTAGTAGATAGCTACAGGATGCTAACCTATAACTGCGTTCGTTGCCGTTTAGGTCTTTGAGAAAGGAAAATAGGGGACAGTTTGCTTGTTTGACTGTTTTTTTAACGGACATTTTCGTAGTAAGCGCAGGAATTAATTACATGTCTACATGAACTTATTCCACGATCCCGTTTCACCACCATGCGGCCGGCGTGGGGAGCGAATTTATCCTAACGTTGTTTATACCAGACCATTTACACAAAGCGCTTTGTTTCAACTTTTATAATGTGGTCTGCTAAGGAAAGGAATTTGCTTCCGTCGTCTGTTTTTTCGTATAAATATACGAATACGATTTTTCGTATAATATATAAAAGGCTAGGCTGAATAGGCTGTTGTTAAACTAGTGAGCTATATGAAGATGCCGAAGGGCACCGAAATAGACGGAACAGGGTTTATCGGCGAATAGTACCTTATACCTGCCTCGATAAAGATAGAGACTTAAAATACGTGAATTGTATTCACCACATTAAAACTTGCAAGAGGAATTTCTTTGCTGATGTGTCTGTTTTAACAGACTTCAAAAAAGGAGGTTATACGTGCGACTGTGTGTATTTATCTAAATAACTTGATATAAAACAGAAGTACTTAACTAAATCAACGTAACCTTGACACAGACACATTTATTTTTCAATGAGACTGACTTCTTTTGTTGAAGTGTTTTTTGGTAAAAACCTCTCCTCGTTCTAAATTTAGTCCAAAAATCATTTAAAACTCTTATGTAAACATACAAAGAAAAACCTCACCAAGAACGTATTTGCTCTGTTGTTTCGTTTGCCAAAGGCTCTTTGTTTGATTTTCAAAATATCATTCCTATATTCGTACTTTCACATATCTATCCAAGGTTTATGAGCGAGTTATGCATCGAAAACAATACATTTTTTAACCCGTAATGACCACCTTAACTCTTTTCAGTTGGTTTTTGTGAAAAACCAAACTCTTATGAAAATCACACAGATGAAATACGATTAAACAATAAAAATTAGGCATAAACAGACGGAAATAAATGGTCTTGACCTCTGCTCGTTGTTAATTTTTACATAATATTTTGGATATTGGGCTCTTACGACATATTATATCTTGCGGTAATTGATTGGTTTCGCAGTCAATTGATTGAACGTCGACAACGGATAAAGGTGGTGGCGTAACCTCACAGCGGGTGTATCGCAGGGCGGTGTATGTGTACTGTCACCTTTATTAATTTCATATTTTTAAACTCTATTAAGTACCTTAAATCTCTTCTTATGCCGATGATTTTCAAATTATATTCTCAAGGTGGTCTTGGTGATCTACTTAATGTAACTGATAGCACAAATCTCAATTTATCCTTATTTGATATAATTTGATGTTTTTTTTTATGGTATCCGTACTCGGTACTCCTCATAAACGGCCACGCTCAAGTTATTAGGTCCTGAAAGGAATAACTTGAGACAGTTACTTCGAAATATGAACAACGTCAAACTAGATTGGAACATGATATTCTATTCCGGTAAAAAGATGTCTGAATACAGAAAACTAATTCCGCGCGCCGATGCCGTAAAAAGACAATTTATATTACTCCGATACGTAATATTACTTTTTGTTTCCAGACCCCTCAAATGATAATGTTGACTTTCGACGGCGCTGTCAATTTGAACAACTTCGAGTTATACAAGAAAGTTTTCTACGGCATAAAGAACCCCAACGGCTGCCCTACACACGGGACTTACTTCCTATCTCACGAATACAGGTAATTTATAACAACTTGTAGCTCGAGATAGAAGCACAAACAAACTTTGGACATATACGTTAAGAACACATTCCCAAATTAAGGGACTATCGTTAGGCTGTGAGAACGAAACGAGTTTACCAATTATGTAACTCAGCAGTTATACTTTTGGTGTACGAATTGATGAGTGGGTAATATTGGCACGGCATATTAAATACTAATCAAAAATACTTGCCATCCTTTTAGCTTTTAATGTGTCAGGCGTGCTTTACGTACATATACAATGTGACCATTCCAGTGTTACATACAAGGTTTTGGAAAATTTATCTAATCAAAGATACTTTACCACTGGTTGAAATATCACGGATTATTTTTACTTATATTTTACGGGCATTTATCCATTTTATCAATAAATATAAGTTGCAATAAATTAGGGCATTATTTTTGTACAATTCTTGTAAGAAATGTTGCAATTAAATAAATACTGAATACTAAATTTAAGTAGAAAAGTTAAGACTAAAAATATATCTTCTTTAGGTGAAAAAGGTTTCCAGAATATGTTGTATTTATATCATTCTTCTTGTTCGATTCTAGACTCAACAAGAATGGTTTCCAGACGAGACTGTTCTGACAATTTACTGTAACGAGGCGTTAGTGCTTCCTAGCTTTGTGTAAACTGACCTAAAGACGTTGCAGAATGTCTTAAAATAACCTTTTTAAAGTACGTCAGCAACGAAAAGTGTGTTAGGGAAGCAATTTCGTTTACATTGTCCAGAGCGTCCACGTAATATAGCGTCCGCACTGGAAATTTTAAACTGCAAGCTTATTTTGGAGGCGTGGAAGGTTTACCGTAAACGGAGGGAAGTAGTATTACTTATAATATGATAATTATGAGCTATAATTTATGTTGATGAAAAGTAACAAACAAAAATTATTCTCATAAATGGATCTTCTTTTGTTCGGCCCGATCTAGCACTGCCTGGTAAGGTGACTCAACATTAATCTGGAATAAATCAGCAGGTGGTTTCTTTGTGATTGACAATTTTTTCTATACAAAGTGTACCTACATTTTTGATCTAAATTCCGATGAAAATCTTTTAGGGGTGCTTAGTCAAAGTAACCCAACTATCTGATGAAATTTACCAAATAACATTTAAAATACATTTTATAAAAATTAATAAATGATATAACGGGGTCCTTGCGTTGATCGTTTCATATAAATATCCCAAAACTCAAGAATAAACTAATACCGAGTGAGACGCAAAGTTATAACAGTTCTGCAAAATATAAGGAAAAAATCCATATCACCATAGTTATGCGATATTTTTGCGAAAATATCTAATACTAAAAGCGATGTGTTATATTTATGTGACTCTATTAACAATTAACTAAACGACACGTCTCACCCGGCAGCAAATCATATTCAGCTTCAGCCAAACTTGCTTTGTAAGGCTAGTTAAGTATATTACGGTATCAATTGAGAGATTTCTTAATACAACGACGGGGAAAATGGGGACAACTAGTACACTATTTGATTCAATTTACATTTAACTAACCGCTTGCCCGTCACTTCGTCCTCGAATAATTAGTTCATCTTTACATAATGCGGAAGTTATGCCATTTTCCATCTCATTTATATCTATTTAACCGTTCTAGAGTAGGTAACACATTCGTATCTTTAATAAGTAGGAAAATATTATTCAGTTAAGATTTGCGTAGGTACGCAAACTAATGTCCAATTTACCATTACCTTTCATTCACAACTCCCTACTAAACTAATAATTATGATCTTTAAATATATTAAAAGTGTTTTTCTTTCCAGCAACTATGCCATGGTTCAAGCATTAGCACACGAAGGGCATGAAGTAAGTTTTTTTTTACCAGTTTCAAAGTCAAAGTGAAAACATTTAGGCTACTTATAACAAGCACTTATGAATGTCGAAGAATCTGCCATCGGTTTGGAAACCCCCCTGTTGAGAAGAATGCGGCAAGCAGATCAACAGTGTTATTAATTACATATAGTATCTAAAGTTTGATAAAAATGTGGAAGCCATAACTCATTAGGCCACACGAGCGTAATTTTGTGAGTCGTGAGCGGCAGAATTTCGGCCCGCACCGTACAATATGCGCGCCATCACGTGACACTCACGTGACACAATGTATGGCGCAACCGAAATTCTGCCGCTCACAACTCACAAAATTACGCTCGTGTGGCCTCACCCTATTGGTCGTATAAAACTTTTCCCGAATCGCCTCAAATTAATGGCAAAAAATGAGATATTTTAAAGATTCCGCTTCAAACAGGATGACCTTTTCCCTGTCGAATATTATTATTCAGTAAATTCTGTAAAAAAAAACACAAAAATTATGTGTGCATTAATAGCAGAAGAGGCATTTCATTTCTATGTTTTGTATTATTATTACTGTGATTGGCATCGTATCGTAAAACTTGAACGATTTTATCTTATAATTTTTATCCATTCCTTTTATTTTCCTTCTCTTATCATAATTCTATCACCCAGATCGCCACGGGCACGATATCGCAGCAGCAAGGACTACAAGACAAGGGCTATGAAGAGTGGGCCGGCGAGATGATTGGGATGCGTGAAATCCTTAAACGATTCGCCAACATATCACGTGGTGATGTGCTCGGCACACGCGCGCCGTATCTGAAACCTGGCCGTAACACGCAGTTCCAGGTACAGTAGTATACAACTGATATGGCTCACCGATGTACCTGCGCAGTATACGCGTTTTAAAAGCGCAAGAAATGCAATTGACCAATCGGCATGCTCCATGCAAGGCACGTCTTTTTCCTGTGCTGCTGTTGGTGGGTTGCTGCTGCCATGTGTGCCATGTGTGTGTCGCGTGGCATGTAAGGCATGTTAGTCAGCCACCATATTTCCGAGTGAGTTCTCGTGAGTGAGGCGGATAACAGGTGGAATGTAATTTGCACCTTGAAACTATATACATACGACTGATTTAAAGTTTGAATAGTAACTTCGGCTATCATCGGAATAGTTTGTTCGTGTCTGCGCGGCTGAAATATGTTTACACACTGACAAGTGTAAGTGACAAGTACTAAGCATTAGCTACTAAGCTTCGTGTAAACCTAGCATTAGTCGTAGGACTGAAGAGTCGGCTTAGTAAGTTTGAACAGTCGGCTATGCAGGTTAGGTCAGTGAGCTATGCAGGTTAGGTTAATCAGTTATAAAGGGCAAGGTGGATAGGGGGGTGGCAAGTTAACAATTCGATTCCCACCAGAGCCCAATTGCATAACAAAGTACAACTAATATTACAAGTGGAACTCTCGCTTCAGTTATATTAACTAGAAAGGGAGTTCCGCTTGTAATACCTATAAGCAACTTATATTATACTGTACTTTGTTATGCAATTATTGGGCCCAGGTTGTCTAAATTTTCGTAAATAATGACTAGTATGGCAAAGGTCGAGTCATCTCGGCCCAAACACGTCTCACTGCAGGACACACGCCTCCTCCCAGAACGAGAGGGTTTGGGCCGTAGTTCCTCCTCATCATCATCATCAGCCTATGTTCATCCACTGCTGGACATAGGCCTCTCCCATGGCACGCCACTGAGCACGATCCTCGGCCACTCTCATCCAGCTCTTGCCAGCCGCCTTGCGAAGATCATCGCTCCACCGAGTCTGAGGACGTCCCACGCTATGTTTGCCGATCCGTGGTCTCCACTCAAGAACTCGTCTACCCCAACGGTTATCGGTTCTTCGGGTTATATGGCCTGCCCATTGCCACTTCAGCGTGCTAATGCGGTGGGCTATGTCGATAACTTTGGTTCTCTGTCGGATAACTTCGTTACGAATTCGATCTTTTAGAGAAACTCCGAGCATAGCCCTTTCCATAGCACGTTGAGCAACTTTAAATTTGTGGACCAGCCCTACAGTGAGTGTCCATGTTTCGGCACCGTATGTCATGACGGGTAGGACGCACTGATTGAAGACTTTCGTCTTTAGACTCTGTGGAATTGGCGACGTGATTGGGTAGTTCCTACGCGGGCCAAATACGGATTAAATACTTCACACACACCACTGAATGTCTTCGTATGCAGGTTTCCTCACGACTTTTTCTTCATCGTAAAGGTAGTGATATTTTTCAATTGTAATTTCGCTCATAATTTCCGAAAACTCAGAGGTGTGAACCCGGATTTTTATTCTATTCTATTCTATTCTATTACCCGGAGTCGAACCCACTACCCTCTGCTTAAAACCACTAAGGCTGCCACGACTAGTAATACTTACTAGACAGGTGTTGAGTACACTAATTGATAGATAAGTCTATAGATAGATGGTTAGTCAGCTATGCAGGCCAGGTCAGTCGGGTATGCAGGTTTGATTAGTTAAATTCGCAGGTTAGGTTAGTCAGATATTAACTCATCGTCACACCAGGTTGTCACACCATTGCTATTCGACGGAGCCCTGCCTCTTATTTCTAGCCTATTTGCCCTTCGGGCATCTATAGATACCTAACGAACCTAACCTACAATACGTTTACTTTTAGTTTACCACTGGCAGATGGCTTGCCTTCATTTCATTTCCAACTTTACACACTATACAAATAAATTAGCTATTACAAAATCTGCAAACGTTGGGTAACAGTATTCTAAAATTGGCTTTATTTATAGGTTTATAGGTCGTTAACGTTGGATATGAAATGAAGGCAAACCCTCTGTCAGTGGTAAACTTTATGTAATTTTACTGTACCTACTTTTGCGGAATAAAAATGATTTCTGACGAATTTCCGACGAAAGCGAAAGGATAAGTCTATAGTGAGTCTATAGTGGTGTGACCACAAGTCTGGCCCTGAGAGAGGTGGCATGAAAGGCACATGTATCGAAAGGGATAATTCAAAATAAAAGTCCATTTATGAAAGGGAAACACACATTTTTTAAAGATGCGAAAATAAACAACTAAGAATTGATTAATGACAATTATTGTATTTCATTTCAATAGTTTAAATAAACATTTCTGATTTCTGAAATAATAAACGCTTCCTTTATAGGAAGCTTCCTAAATTTGAATTGTTCCTTTCAATACGCGCCCCTTTCATGGCACCTCTCCTCTACACATAAATCATTTAAGTCCTGTAGATTTTGAAGTGAGCCTTTCGAGACCGCTCAGCCGTGTGCTCAACCATGAGCGCCGAACTAAACCAAGGCTCTGAGTAGGCCTTATCTCTGTCTACCAAACCAACTAGCAAGCACCAACTTTAGCGGTCCTAATGAAAATGTTTTGAACGCCTATTGCGATGATTCTATATCCAAGGATGTACTTAAGTGCGTTTCGAAACGCTCTCTCTTTAACTTCTATTGCTTCTTTCCTCGAGCATTATTTCAAAGGATATACTTAGTTGGTACTTTTGGGTTCTGATTAATTTAAAAGATAGTTTGTTAGGCTTCTACGTGAAATCGTATAAATGGAAAGTTTTAATTTAATTTACTGCGGCCGATGAATTCGAATAAGAGTTAGGAAAAGTTTGCAGGCAATTTATAATATTTTGAAAACAATATACATGCGGTTTTGTCAAGTTTTTTACTCACCATCATATTAGGGCTTCTAAAACGATTTAAAATTAATATTAAGAACACATGTCGCTTTTATTTTTCAGGTAGGTAATAATAATAACGCTTGATTTTATCACATCCCAGACCAACTTAAAATAAAGTACCATTTCAATTGAGATTTCATCCAATTTAAAGAAAAAAGAAAATATTTATTTACACATATTCGACACACAGAAAAAAAAATACATTAGGATTTCTGTAAGGCCTAAATTTATTTATTTATTTATTTAAATGGTGTAGTTGTATTAAATTGAGTTGATACGTGGTTGATACGCTGTCGATATGGGAATTCGATGTTTACGGCTTGTGTCTTTATATAGTTAGATCCAAGCGATGTACGCTTTTAATTTTCTTACCTAGTAAAGTCGAACTTTAGTATTATTTACGACACTGCTAACTATAAACTTTATTTTTCTTCTTATCGTGTCTTTAAAATAATTTTGTAACGGCACGTTTATGTCTCAATCTATGTTCCCCATTTTACAATTTCTTTGATGAACATTAGTACGACGGTACAAGTATTTTATTTCATATTATTTATTCGTACATGTTTTATTATTTAGGTTTTGGAAGACTTCGGTTATGTATATGACAGCTCTATTGGCGTGCCACCTTTATCGATACCAGTCTGGCCCTACACGTTGGACTACAAAATACCCCATGAGTGCAAATCTGGCACTTGCCCCACCAAAACCTTCCCCGGTACGTATATTGCCACATTAAAGTAACTATGTTGATATTCTATGTAAATTACTCATTAGTCATTATTCTTAGCAGAAAAGTTTTCATATTTATTTTGAATAAGACATTTCTTGCCAAACGACTGGAATGAAAATAGTCATGGAAAAACCGATTACTTATATCCCTATTTTTTCTTTATGTTTGTTACCTTAAATGTGAGCCCGTTTTGCCCGAGTTTTCTCTAATATCGTTCCTTGTATTTATTTGGGATAAGTTGAGCTTTAGCTTCACTTCATCATATTTGTCTTTTTTTATTTGAATAATTTATTTAATCTCCTTTTTTAATATTTTCTTTACTTCTCCTTTTACCGTAACTGCTGGAAAATGTGTTTACTTTACACATACCTATTCATTTAATTGGGCGGCTCATCTTGCAGCTCGAGCTATTCGGTTAGCTGGAAAAGCCATCAAAGGCTAACGGCAACAGTACGTTCAAAAAAAACTTTTTGGGACAAGAAATCGGACTACCAAATTGTATGTAATTGTATTCCAGACCAAATCATTATTATTGCGCTATAAGACGCTTTCACTTTGAACACTTCCTAAATCCGTCAATAAACAAATACTTAATCTAATTTGAGGCTGGATTCCGGGCTTTGTCAGTAAAACGGAGCCAATTTACCTTTTTGATTTTGTTCATCTCTAAGTAACTCACTTTCCCGATCTCATTCAAGAGATATTGTGGCTTTGGCAGGGAAAGTATAAGGTTTGTTTTTGCTCTAGGTTTGTGGGAGATACCTTTCAACGCCCACTATGTGGCGTCGTTCGAGGGCGGACACTGCCCATATTTGGATCAATGTGTGCTTCATAACCACGACGCTGACGATGTAAGTGATTTCTTTTATATTTTCAACTGTGTACATAAATTATTAACCCGTGGTAGCTTTATGGTTTGAGATATACTCGTACTATCTAGAAAATGTTCGCTACGGCATCGGTTGCGTGTAGTTGTGCCGAACCGTAAAATAGAGACAACGCCATATCAACTGTAATTACATTATCTTCAAGCCAAAAACCAATCCTTTAAAATAGTAACATGACTGAATGATTGACTGACTGTCAGGCTAACAGATACCATATTGAGAACCACTGAACCTATGGAGCTTGAGGATAAAATAAATGCACTAAGAACTAATTTTTCGAGATTCTCACTGGATAGGGAGGAAGCATATTTGTTTTAACGGGGGAAAACTTCGAGAATTCGCTAGTAAAATATGTTTTATAAATATATTAATATTTTTAGGTGCTGGAATGGCTGCAAGAAGACTTCAAGAGGCATTATGAACACAACAAAGCTCCGTACATGATGCCATTCCATACAAACTGGTTCCAGATTAAGGCTCTCGAACGGGGCCTACACAAATTCTTGCACTGGGTTAATACACTGTAAGTGAAAAAAAATACTCTTTTAAAAGCAGTTTAGACTATAACTTCACTTTATGAAGATTTGCAATGCTAAAGTAGCAGTTTCAATGCAAATAACTAAAAACAGTTTTTGTCTTCAGAACTATACTTAACCAATACAATGGTATTTAATACGTACCTGACCGGACCTACTGGTCGCCCAATTCAGAAACTCAATGATTTGTCACTAATAACGTAGTAGCCCTAGCCTTTCCCTATAGATTTCCTTTATCCCCTTTATTTTATTATGTTTTTTTTAAGCCGATTCTTCACCATGCAATCAGAATGCAGCGATGGCTACTCTAGTTTGGAATTTCCATTTTATTGGTTATAAGCTGTACATATGTTCAGAATATACCAGAAAAGTTTACTGTATTTTAGTTTACCTGATATAACGTTTTATTCAAATATGTGAAGTAAATCTCTATCTAACTATGTGATGAAGATGAACGTTTCCATTAACATTAAGATAACTTCGCCTTTGTACATGCATTTCAACGGTTGTCAATAATGTATTTCTTTTTTCCTTATTTTTGTACAATAAAGAGTTTACATACATACAAACATTAACAGCCAATCAACACTGCACATAGAAAATCCAAGTAACTACTCATAATAATGTATTTCATTTAATAGTCATGGTAGGCTAATGGTTTGCCATATGGCCTCTCAAGCAGAGGGTTGTGGGTTCGACCCCAGGCACGCATCCATTACCAAACCATGAACTTTACAGTGAAGGCAAACATCTTGACAAAACCAATCCTTACTGGGCCCACACCACATTGGAACTACGGCCTAAACCCTCTCATTCTGAGAGCCTGCGCTTTGCAGTAGGACATGTATCAACAGGGATGATGATGATAATTTATTTAAGGGGTTACAATACAATACAATACAACAATTCAATGACTCTTTATTGTCCACCACAAAGAAAACAATACAGAAAAGCAAGTACATGGAAAAACTATATAAGGTAAGCAATAGGCAGCCTTATCGCTTCGAAGCGATCTCTTCCAGGCAACCTTTTAACAAAAGAATGACAGCAAGGTGGTGCAAATGTATAAAAATAAATAATAAACAAACATTATACAAAAACAACCTAATATACAATATACAACATAAAACACACATATATATTTATACACAACAATATACTTTTATTTTTTTTAACGTTTTGTGAACAATAAAGAGTTTAAATATAACCATACTTTTAAATATATAAACAGGCTATAATTTTTATGTGCAAGATAATAAATAGTGCTCCTGAAGCAAGGATCTGAAGATAGGCAAGGATTTGACACGCCTTAGGTTTATTGGTAGGGAGTTCCACAGCCACTCATTCATTCTTATTTTATTTTTTTCATCACGCTAGCCCTGACGTATGGATAGTGACGATGACGCAGGCTCTGCAGTGGATCACGGAGCCACAGACCCTTAAACAGATGAACAACAAGTACGAGGGCTGGCGATGCGACAAGGAGCTGCCTCTTGCGCCCTGCAACCTGCCCAACAAATGTGCCTTATCCTTTAAAAATCCCGAAGCGAACTTCACAGACACCCGGTACATGGAGACGTGCAGCGAGTGCCCTAAGAAGTAAGTGTTGTGTCGTTTGTCGCTGTACCTGAGGCCAGCTTGGTATCGCTTTCACTATTTCTTTTTGGCAAACGGTATAAGATGGTAACAGAAAGAGATGGTGAATACGTTAGCATATGGCGTTTGATCTGTGCGGGATCCAGTCTGGTGGCTTAAAATTTATACCCATAGCAAAATTCATCATTATTAGCATTCTCTTCTCAGAAACTATTAATTATTAAGGAATATTGAAATGGTTATCCGGTAGGACTCTATAGGTTAGGTTTATTTTATAACAATTCTGAATAATTAATGGTTTCTGAGAAAAAAGAGTTATGGACAATAGCCGGGACTCCACTGAGCGAGCCGCCTCGCGAGGCAGCCATTTTTGGTGCGATTTTGAGCTTTGTGCAGAACAAAATCATGCCTCATGCGCTTGCCTCCCGAGGCGTCTCGCTCAGTGGAGACCCGCTAATGATAAATAAAATGATGCGTAAAAATTTTATGCAACACGTTGATTTTTTTACAAGCTTATTTATTTAACCCGTCGAGCGCCCGGCTCAAAAAATATACTTAGGGTAAGTGTACCAGTGAATGAACACTTAAGGAAATTTTCGACTTTGAAAATTAATTTTAGGCAGTTGGGCACAGTTTACTTAAAATATTACTGTTTGTATAGCACAACCAACTACTCTAGTTGGCTAAAATCATTATTATGCAACAGTATTACTGCACAGTTTGAAGATATATCACTATTTAAGTGAAAAAATGGAAAATCACCAGTGAATGAACGCAAAATTCTAGTGAATGAACAAATGAAACCAGTGAATGAACAACTTTGAATATGATGTTTTGTTATACTATAAATATACAAAAGCGAAGTTATATTAATACAACTACATTCAATATACTTATTTGGTTGATTCCATGTTCTAAAACAAATAAAATACAAAAATAAGAGTATTGTTCATTCACTAGATCTTGGAAACTAGTAAATGAACTAGCTATAAGTGACATAGTTCATTCACTGGAAAACTTGAACCAGTTAATGAACCTATATTTTACGTTTGTTCCAATACTGGCCATTCGGTAGATAATTTATTTGGATCAATGTCACTGAAAACGAAATCTTAATATGACTACTAGAAGGAAAGATATTGCACAAATAGAAAATCCTGCAGTCCCAGTGAATGAACACCCCCGTTCATTCACTGGATTTAGGTGATTTTGGGTTCCAGTATAAAAACACTGGATTAAAAGGTATTGTTTGTAAATAAATTACATTAAACTATATATGAATAGCACTAACAGGTCTTTAAAGCTTAAAAAAACCATACCCAATGAATGATAGGTGGCGGGGACAAATGCAGTAACACATCAGAAGTATAGTAGCTTTCGTTATTCCTTAATACTGCTCCATAGAAAAAATGTACAACAGACGTACGTCCACTTTACATCGTCGCCATTTCAAAACTGTTGCTTAGGAGTCGAAGCAAATTTACCAGAACCTGACAAGTAAAGGTGCTAGTCGAAAAAAAAATACGAGGCGTGGTAGAAACGTACCAAATTCTTATTATTTCAAAAAATTATCGTTTTGTTCATTCACTGGGTACTGTTCATTCACTGGTACGCTTACCCTATGTGGCCATAGATTTCTCGGCCCAAAATTGTGTGGACACAAGACGCTGTGTTCCAAAAACCGTTATTTGACGCGTGTCGTGTGTTAACTTGCAAAGTGTGTTTGTAACCCGCACTTATTCCCCAAAACCAATGTAACAGAGCTTTATGAAACAAAAAATAAATAGAGCTGCAATCAGCTCGAAACTTGGCATTGCCACATTTCATAATGTATTTTCGTATAAAATACCAAACAATGTTTTAAATTCGATATTATGTTAATCCAATATTTTCAAAAACAATTTTTAAGTACCTATTTAATTAAAAATATGTAATTGCTAAGAAGTATTTTTTTCTATTTAACGCAATAATGTCAGCAATTTGTGAACAATATAAAAATAAACGACGAAAGAAAAGATGAAGCTAGCGAAATAACTCGAATTCTTCTGCAAGGGAAAATAATAACTTTGTCTCGGTACAATACATTTTTGCGACCAGATTGACATTCTATCCATAAAACTTTCACGGAATTTCAGGAATATTTTATAAAGGGTATGTAATTTATATGCATGAGCGGAATAGCAGAATAATATGCGAGATTTATGTTTTAAATTAGTAGATGATTTTTCTCGCAAGTATGTTCAAATTAACAGTTTTCCTTGTGAAGATACATTTTAGAATTTCATGGATTTATTTCTGTTTTATGTACTTAGCTAAATTTTCCTTTGCAATTTGTATCCATTGATGGTATGTATGTTTGTCAAACATGCATAGCATGTAAGATAACACGAAAATCTAAGCTTGCTTTATTTAGCATTTCAAATACTTTTTACGCGAGCTTTGTTGTAGACATGTGTATATTAGCAGAACCCTCGGTGTGCGAGAACGACTCATACTTGGCGAGTTTTTACTTAAAAAAAGTGAACATAGCATTAATTAAAGTTCATATTCGACTATATTTGTACTTTCGAAATTAAAAAAAGGTTCACAAAGGGACTGGTCGTCTAGTAAGCCTGTGTCCTCACTTGAGCGTTTATAACTTCCAATATAAGGTGTTAGTGCGATATTCAGAATACAGGGTTATTTGTAATTCCCTAGCATCCTTTTAACCCTAAACTCCTACCACTTAAACAAATGTTTTTTGTTTTACGGCTTTTGTCATAACTTAATATTTTTGGTGTAATAACGTTTTGAAAATTTGAGACTAACTCTTACTTTTACGATACTCTGTGCCGCATTTATTGCCCGCCACGACCGCGGCGCGTGGCCCACCCTCGAATTTCATACAGTACGAAATTGTGTTAGAAGTATTTATTAATTATTATTTATTTGTATGGAAAACAATGTGCTCCATTTTAAAAAGTCGTAAATCAAAAAACATTTGTTTAAGTGATAGGAATTCAGGGTTAAGAGGATGTCAGTGAATTACAAATAACCCTTTATAATTTGCTAAATACCCTAAAATATAACTGTTTTCCAATAGTGTTTCAAGTATTATTGTCAGAACCATTCACTAGAATTATAATAATATCTTCTTATTAAAAGTATGATATAAAAACTCGGAACAGAAACTTTTTTAAAATTCTTTTGTCATATTTTACAAGTGCGGTAGTTTATAGCATTAGATACGGTTTCAGTAATAAGCACGAATAAATTTGATTTTAAGGTCTCTTTTACTAAGTATGGGTAGCTAAACAAAGTAGAAAGACATCAACTTAATGAAGTTGATGTCGCTCTTGATCTATCCAATGCGATAGATACGTGTCGTAAGCGATTAGTAATCATATCAGACGTGTCTACTGTTGTACATTGACTAGTGAATCTGTTACCATAATTTTTGAATCCCCTTTAGCCCCGCAATGTACCTACTTCTATGCTACTCGTATGATTTTATTTCGTGTGACAATCGCTTTAAACGTTTGCCAGGTTTGTCGTGTTGACTCTTAGAAATGCGACCCATTCAAATTATTAATTAAATTTCCAGGTACCCGTGGTTGGGAGATTCCGGCGGCACAGGCATTCCGGACACCGATAATTATCTGCCAGACAATTTCGAGAAGAAATAATGTGTGTGCTAGTCTTACGGCAGCTTGTATAAAAGTCCGTTTTATTTACATTCACTAGGATAATTTCAAAAGAATATCTACCCTATATATTCTGTACTACATAAATGATAGATACATATATCTGAAACTACGCATTGAATATTTTGCTTAACATTTACCGAAATCTGATTTAACGGAATGAAATGACTACATTTGATATACCGACAAAAAAGAAAAGAAAATTTATGCACCATTTTAATTTTTCAATGGACTTTTATATAACTAGTCTCTTAAGTGTATAAGTAATAATAAATAATAAATAAGGACAGTTTAGATATATTTTCGGAAAACTAGGAACACAATATCGTTTCTAGAAAATAACTCTCTCATTCTTAGCATTCTGTAATATAAGCGACACATCGATGTGCCAAAATAATTATTTAAGACATGTGCCTTTTATTATACAGAAAGAATAATTATTTCATTCCTCTACATTATACATTATCATTTTAAATTATTGTCAGTTAAGCCTACGAATAAATAAATCTGTATAATTTCACCATCAACCCGTTGGTTTACTAAAAACCCCTTGATTTGCATCTTGTTTATTCGAATATTATAAATAATCATTATTCATTTAAACAGAACAACAAATTAAAATTATGTACATAAATTATAATTATTATTACTCAGAATTAAAATGATTTTGTTGTAATTTTCCTGAACTAGGTAGGTTGGTGCTTTTTGAATGAATTATAGGAGTAATAAATTTTATATAAAATACGTTCAGAGTTTTAATCCTGGAGGTCAGACATATTCTGAATGCTAATTATTATGATAATTACGACGGCCTGTTCTAGCCTCTTATAGAAGTATACGTTATATATTCAGAGGTATGTACTAAAGCCAGCGCGGTACGTATTTTCTTCTCTGCGTTGATATCTAATCTCATTCGTTACCGGAGAGTGCGCGCGTGGCAAGTAGAAATGTGATTTTCCGTCAAACCCTGATCCATTTTGCTCTACATTCTTGATCCGTATTATTAATAAACTATATTCTCACATCGCTTATAGCTGTCTAGTGTAGCGCCAGAGAGCCGCCGGCGGAGATTTAATTTGAGATTGTGCTGCGAATGGCGGCTCGGAAACTTTCTCCATATTCACATGCATTAGCTGCTATTACTGAGATTTGTTGTTATATTATGTTTCGTATGGCTTTCACCGCATTCTGCACTCTATCGGTATCCCCTCTTATTGACAAATAACACAAATTGGACACCTAAGTTATATATAGCTTACGTACTATTTAGGTGTTTAGGTACAATTGAAATTAAATGGAACAATTTACTCATACAGTTGATTATCAAATAAGTTATTAGATAGGGACTAAATACCCACTCACATGCTTTTCGCAACTATGGTTGCCAATTTAATTATTTATTTCAATCAAGTTCATTCCTTAAGTCAATAATAATAAAGTATAAAATGAACTAAAACAATTACTTTAAGTAATTGTTTTAGTTCATTAATATGGACCTCCGCAAAGTAACGCCTGATTCAATAAAGTATAAAATCACTTGACAATAAATGACTGTATATGAAAAAAAGCACGTGTGTGAATGCTTAAAACTAACACCGTTTGAAGCTTTCAAGGAACATAATTAACAGTGTCTTCTACACTTAAATAAGGCTTTATAATCATCCATTAAAGTGTGTACCTATACTTAGTTTTGTAGTTCACATTTAAACTTTGTCACCCAGAGTAGAATTATTTATCAAGTATAGTATAGTCGGGGTAAGAAAAGGTTCGTCACTTTTCGACCTTAACTCGTTGACATAGAGTCGAAAAGTGACGAACCTTTTCTTACCCCGACTATACCTACCTAGCTAATAAGTAATGAAAGATCCCGCCGCAAAAATCTGCAAGTACCTATCTTTGACTCGATTATTTTGCCACAATCTTAGTATTTTCTACGGCATTTGTTTTATTAACAACTTATGGACCATGTTAGCTGTCTGAGAATAAAGATATTTTTATATGTTACTAGCTGTTGCCTTCGACTCCGTCCGCGAAGAATAGGGGTAGGTATAAAAAATAGCCTACGACCTACTCTCAGACCTACCGACTGGAGACAAAAAACTTTCATAAAAATCGTTCAAGCCGTTTCGGAGGAGTTCGATAACAAACACCGTTACCCGAGATTTTTGTATATTAGACTAGCTCCTATTCTCAGACGTACCGAATATAGGAAAAAAAATTTCATAAGAATCGGTCAAGCCGTTTCGGAGGAGTTCGATAACAAACACCGTGACACGAGATTTTTATATATTAGACAAGAAGATTTACTTTCCAAACTCACATGTAAAATTGTTAATAAAATAATATATCAAAAATAATAATAAAACTGTTTCCGGAAAATTTTTGATGGCCCCTGCGGCGTGTGTGCCCACATTACATTACAATACAAGATAGGTGAAGCATTTTACGATGCGATCTTCAGTTATAATAAGCTAGGCCTGAAACCGATAACAAAAATAGCGCTTTAATATTCTTATATTTGGCACTGGTTTCAAACTTTGGCTAGGTAAGAGTAGTCACTATTATTCTCTTAATGTATTTGAGTGCAAATTATCTGAAAACACTTCAAGAGAACACCCGTGTGGCTAGGTATATTTGAGTAAAACGTCAGCATGATATTGAAATGCTAACTGCTCGTGGCAAAGCACTATCTTCTACATATTGATGAGGCAGTCGTCGCTATTCAGTTTTAGTCGTACTTTATCAGTGTGCAGCTTTGTGGTGTCTGTACGATCTAGTGGCAAATAAAAGGTCTCTTTAATTGACTCACCGACGAAGCCCGTTTGTGGACGTTCAAACTGCGTTTAGTTTGTTTGCACTACAGCTAACTTCAAATGATTTAACCCTGGTGTGAGGCGAGTAATACATAACACATTACTGTGCTTTAAATTCCAAAGCCAATGTCTAATTTGAATATTTTTTTCATCCAAATTATCATTGAAATAATGAATCATGAATACCTAAATTTGTCATGAATAATGTAGGCTCGATATTTTCATTTCAATATTTTTTTATAGATAAATAATGTTAGAGCTTGTGTGGGAAATATGTTTGAGTTTAGCTGTTTATTTATGGTGTATGCTTAGTTCACAAATAAAAGCAAAATACATAAGTAGGTATTTTATACAATGCCATTGAAAGGTGTTTGTGATTGGATTTGCTGGCTACTAGACTTCAGAGTCAATGTGGTAGGTAAGTTTGAAACTTTCGACTTTTTTTTACGAAATGTTTTTTTTTGAACGAACATCAATGTTGGGGAAAAATCATCTATGACATAAACGTCACTCAAAGGGCGTGAGGAAATGACGCGCGATTAAAATGTGTGTGATTTTAGTAATTGCAATAATCATTAATTATTGTTTGCTTGGGAAATGTGTCGGTGTTGTATGGTTATGGAATCCTACTAATACTATAAACGGGAAAGTTGCTGAGTGCGTGCATGTATGTTTGTTATTCATACATGCTTAAATGGCTGAGCGGATTTATTACATAAAATTTGGTATATAGGTAGCTGGACGGATCCACAGCAGGTATCCATGTAAAATTCCAAAGTCTTAACAGCTAAGTCTAGAGACATTTTTTTTGTTTATTGAGACATGTAGCTTTGCACGAGTATTTACAACAGAAACAACACGAGCAGTAGTGTTTACCATACAACAGAAATGAAGACCACGATGTATTTTTTGGGAATTCCCATGGGAATTTAATTTAGGATCCCGAAATATCAGTTAACACGAGCGAGGCCGCGCGTAAAGGCTAGTAGAATACAAAATTAATTTAAGTTTCATATTAAATAAAATAATACGTACTAATAGGCATAAAGAAAAGTAAAACCTCAACACAGAATAAAAATGAATTTCATACGAGAATAACAAACCTAAACTCATACCTAGTTTTAAAAATTAATGAAACCAAAGTTACAATCCCATTGAGGCATGTTCTATAATTTCCTGTAAGGATATCCCGTTTCCTTTTTAGACTTCGAATGTCAAAGGACAAGACGGTATACTACGTTCTCATGTTTAACAGAATTAAAGTTAAAGATCGAACTAACTTTCGGGTTAATAAGAGACTAAGGGACAGTCCGTCACTGGGATCAAAGGGACTGAATTAGCCCTTGGAAAATAGGGTACGAACTTTGAGTAGTTAGAAAGCAGTTAAATCGTTCATGAATGCGTATTTCCATTTAAAATAAGAGCAGCTTTCAGTTTCGTAGCGCTGGAGGCAATGTTCTAGGTAATTGAACTCATGTGTAAAGGTTATTGGTCGATTTGTACGCCCCGCTACCCTTCAATGGAAGCGCATCCTAAAGCCACGTAAAAAAATTTTAAAGTACCTAGGTATTAGCTGTTGGGTGCCACTTCGATTGATCCCGATCCCGTTTAGAATTGCTGTGTATTGTATATCCTGCCCCATAACAGAGGAGTTATACTACGAAATTTTATGGAGGCAGCCGTCATTGATTTTAAATTTATCATAGTGCGTAGCATTTTGATAGTCAAGCCCTTTCATTTGATACCCATATTCAGGGAGTTGCGTTGCGATAAAATAATGTAATCCGCCACCGACTAATACACACACACACACACACACGGAGACACGTCAAACTTAAAACACCCCGTTGTTTTTGCGTCGGGGGTTAAAAAATAACAAGTGACACGATGCAAGAACAAAACATTACGACGTTCGGACAATAAATAAAAAGGGCGCGTAAACAGTAATGTATAAGGATAATAAGGCCTAAAGATATTTCCCAGCGTGGCGCACATTATAGGGCCCCTGAAGCATGCAAGCGGGGTTCATAAAATATAATAAGACTATTACCTAGAGGCGAGATGAAAACAGGTCAGCTGCGGTCTTGGCATAAGGGTGTGCTTTCATCGAGGCGAAGCGGAGGGGTACACCACAGAACTAATAATTTTAATGTTATGGTGTGTAGCCCTCTCATTCTGAGAGTAGGCCTGTGTCCTGCAGTGGGACGCATATAGGCTGGGGTGATGTATGGTGGTGTGTATTTCCCTTTAGCATCGATCTTGCTACTTTTTTGTAACTCTTGATATGTTTGTGATTTCACGGGTTTTAGGAAATTAGAGCAAGTACTATGAAATTTAATCCATTTTTGAACCACAATCTCTGCAATAACCCCATATTTGAGCAATTAACTTTGGGTAGGGGTACAATACGGCTTTTCAGCCATATGTGCGCCTTGCGCTTTTCGAATCACTCCGTTTTCCATAATTCACTTGCCATACCAACGTTTAACGTAAAACATATGGAACTGTAGTGTTTCAGGATTTTTTTTGTAATGCTATCTTATAGAATACAGTAGGTTAGGTTAACCTTTTCGACGCCAACGACACATATATCAGCACCGCGGGTTCTACGCCAACGACTCATATATCAGTCACGGCGTGCAAAGCGATATCTACCTACATGCATTTCTGTAGGGTTCAACTTCGCGTTTGACATTCCGATGTCATGGCGTATGAGTGAGAGCTGTTGTATTTGACAGAGCGTTGAAAAGGTTAAGTTAGTTTAATAAACAATTCTTAACAAAAAACAAAAAAATTTCTTTAAGGCAAATGATAATTATGGAAAACGATACATTATGGCATATGAAATTCGGACAAACAATAAAAAATCCGCGCTTTTAGCTGTTTCATAGAAGGAGAACTTTTTTAAAAAATCAGTATCGCACCAGTGGCTCATGGAGTCGGGGAAAACTTCGCGGGGAAACCTGCACACACCTGCGAAGAAATTCTCTGGGGTGTGTATGTGAAGTTCCCTATCCGCACTAGGGCTCCGTCCGTGGGAACTACGGTGCAAGCCCTCCCACTCTAAGAGGAGGTCTGTGCCCTGCAGTGGGACGTATTTAGGTTGAGATGATGATGATGATGAACGCTTAGGTATATTGTATTTGTCCTTCGCGAGACGAGAGGCGTGAAACATTTTACAAGCTCTTTTATAACCCATGTTTCGTTGATATAATGATACAAGTTGTTGTTTATGGTGTGATGATTTTTACGACGTTTTTCACACGCGAATAATTCAAGAACCAAGATTTCGTCACCCATCGGGGTTTTTATTGTTTTAAATAATACAGCTGTAGGTTATTGATGCGCTGTTTTATAAAAAAAAACAATTGTTATTCGTGAAAACATTGTAAGTTAAATAAAAGCTTGCAATTACCTTGTTCTTAAAATTTACAAACCTAATACATATTAACCTCTTAAGAGCCATTATTATCATTTTGATTATTACAATTTGATTATGGCACTGAGACGTGGCCGCTAACGATGGGTCTTATAAGGAAGCTCAAGGTCACTCAGAGGGCGATGGAGAGGGCTATGCTTGGAGTTTCTCTGCGGGATCGCATTAGATATGATGAAATCCGCGCAAGAACTAAAGTCACGGACATAGCTCGAAGAATCGCTAGACTTAAGTGGCAGTGGGCAGGGCACATCGCCCGTAGAACTGACGGCCGATGGGGCCGAAAGGTTCTCGAGTGGCATCCGCGGACCGGAAGACGAAGTGTAGGTAGGCCTCCAACAAGATGGAGCGACGACCTGGTTAAGGTAGCGGGAACGCATTGGATGCGGATAGCGCAGGGCCGATCTGTTTGGCGAGCCTTGGGGGAGGCCTATGTTCAGCAGTGGACGTCTTTCGACTGAAATGATGATGATGATGATGAATTTGAAACATAGTGTTGATCAATAAAAATTCACATTTGCTTAGAAGAATGTACTACATTTTGTGTACCTAGGTACTTGGTCTAACGAGGTTATGAAAAAATAATTGAGGGGTATAGAATCAAAGTGTGCTAAATCCATACCAAACCTAAATGTATTTAGCGGACTTTGATTCTATACCCCTCAATTGTTTTGTAGGTAGATATTGCAATAGAGAGATCTCTCCACGCAGATGTCAAGCCTGCGTGCGGAGCAAAGTCCGAACGAAGACAGTTCTGTTGGAAGTTGTATTTATGCAGCCAAGATGAGAAACTTCGAGCGCGATATAGAACGTAGCGGCTTGTCTAATTGATGACTAGGTGGCGGTAGAGGTCGTTATTTTTGTCTGAGTCTGACAAAAGCAAATGTCAGTGTAATAGATAAAAACAAACGAATGTTATGCTAACTGAAACTTGTACTTTGCTCACTTGAGTTCAATGAATTCCTTTAAACCTTTTTACGCCGTTTTAATATTATGAAAGTAAAAACAAGCAAAGTACTTACCTAAATAATTTCCATATCGTTTGTTACCGTAGCGGGATCCCAAAAATAGCCTGTTCAAAACGTAATTTATACTTTTAAATATAAAGTTTCAATGTTCAGCCAAGCTCTGCTCTGTAACGACTTAATGCTTGCACAGATAAATTATATTGCGAGTAACAATGAGAAAGTTCGAGTACCTACTAATTAGTTTTATATTTCTGTGTTACGATACAAACTAAAACAGTTACTAGAACATCCTGAACTAATATCAAACAGGATCTTAATGCAAGAACGGACTTAATTAACTTGGCACAAACAGCGGCTTAATCACAATCGATCCAATAAGTCCGTTCATTATTTTCCTTTATCAACGAACATAAGAAGATAAAAGCGGCAACTTATTCTTGCGGACGACATTTTTATGTCGTCAGAATAGGGAAATAACGAAGTCATAAATGAGACTCGGACGATAAACAAGCTATAGCCGTTGAGATAAGAGTGCCCTCTCTGCGAACTGATGCCACTACGATTCGGATAACGCCACTTACCTATATGAACAGTTTCCAACATAAGCATTATCTCAGCTGGAGCACTCTTTTACTTCCAGTTTTTGACGTAATCCTACTAATACTATAAAAGAGAAAGTTTGTAAAGGTGTTTCAGTCTAACATTTGGTAGCATAGGGTACGGTTTTAGTACCTACTCTGAAGATGAGCTCTGGTTGAGTCCGAAACGCGTCAGTGTAGTTTGGTGGTGGTGATAGTTGGGTTTGTGTGATTTGTGTGTGTTCGTACAGTGTGGAGGTGGAGAAACTGCATGAACACGCATTTCTTACATAAACGTAGCTATCGTAAGGTCGCGGGTGAGCAAAGTAATTGTTTCAGTTCATTAATATGGACCTCCGCAAAGTAACACCTGATTCAATAAATTAATATAATAGAGTTCCAAAATTGGTTCGAAAGTATAACGCTCTTAAGGTTATGTAAGTGAACTGACAAAACACAAAATAAACACCAATAAGCTAAATTTTTGTCGAAATACAGGAACAAAATACGTACATGCTGGCAACAAATCTAGTCACATTAAGTGTACCTACCTACTTAATTACATCAAAATCTAAACTAGCTGTTGTCCGCGACTCCGTCTGCGCAGAACAGGGCCATATAAAAAAAAAATAGCATACGACCTATTCACAGACCTACCAAATATAGGCAAAAAGTTTATTAAGATTATAGCTGAATAGTTTGTTTGTTTGGTTGAACGCACTAATGTCAGGAATTACTAGTTCGAATTGAATAATCGAATTTATCACGGAAGGCTATAGGTTATATAAAATCACGCTACGACCAATAGGAGCGGAGTATCAATGATTAACGCGGACAAAGTCGCGGGCACCAGCTAGTTAATCATAAATACAAACATGAACATCAAACATAAGTTAAAAATAAAAAAAAAACAATCTTCAAATAACTTGTAAGCTATTAAGTACTAAGTATAAATAAAACTCAAAAATACAACGATTTAAGTTAAAGACTTTATTACTCGTAAAGAACAATGTTCACTTACATACAATGAGCTTAAAATTAGACAATAATATCTTAAACAAGATTTTATAGGTAATCGTAACATTTAATTTATCTTAACACTAATATAATTTCTAAGTTTACTCTTAAACATGCCTAATGTGTTACACTTTTTAATTTCAAGAGGCAGGTCATATAACCGTACTCCCTCAGATAGAATGTTCCTGTTTCCATATCCAGTCCTATGCTTTATCAATTTGATTTTATCTGTACCCCTCAAGTGATGTTTGTTGCTCATTTTTTATTTCGAATTTATAATTCTTAGCATTGCGACAAATTATGCGTCTATGCATATTAATAGAATTTAAAAGTATTAAATTAAATGGCCTTTTGAGCGGCAGACTGCGCATCAGTCGCTGAATAGAACAAGTTTCAAGTGAACGAGGATCCTGCAGAAGCAACGTCAAAAGATGGCTTCCAGTGCCCGCCTCTGCTCGCAGCTATAAAAGCGTTCGGAGGAAACGTCCAAACAAGAAACCTCTGCAAATTCTGCTCGGATATTAAATGAGACGTTTCTTAACTGAATTTAAATAAAAGTTTTAACCAATTCCTTGTTTGAAATCATAAAGAAATACCAAAATGGCGCAACTTTGATAGTTTTAATTTTTAAAATAGCTATAAAGTCGATATTGTCCATATGAGGTAAATGGTTGACATGTAGACAAGAAGAAGATCGATGATGATATTGACAAGGAATAGCAAATGCTAAACAAACATGCGAGAATGGGTCAGCAAACTACTGTTTAAAGTCGCTCCGTAGTTTAAAATCACCCCGGTTTACGGTAACATTCTTATTTAAAAGAAAGAAAGAAAGAAATAAAGAAAAACATTTATTTATAACAACAATAACACGTACACAGGCGAAAATGAGAGGACAAACATAGACATAGTTAGTTATGTACATATTAATGCTGTCACAAAAGGGACCCGACTCAGCATGTCGCTAGTTAAAACCAGCACTGGTCTTCCGCCGGGCCACAGTACAGTAAACTCACGGAAGGCCACACAAAATAGACACAGATTATAAAATTATTGTAATAAATATAAAAAACTACAACCAAACATGCTTGAAAACTCAAGGCATCCACAGACCGAAACGCGGGGCGTGCACGTGACTGCACAGAAACACTACGGTCTGTGGTGGTCTTAAAATAAACTTGGCAGCATGGTTCAGAGACCCTTGCCTTTTTATAGCGGTACACTAAACAAACAAAAAGAAAAGAAAAAATAATATAACCAACAAACAATACCAACCCGCTCCGCTCAAAACCCAATTATAATCCAAATCAAACCAGTTTTTCCTCTGATCTGAGTGAGAAAACTGAGAAACAGATAACAAACTAAAATTATAACAAACAAAGAAACACAGTTTAAATTATGAAAAACACAGATTAAGAAATATTAAGCTACAGTGGAAAAACAGTAACAGTTACATCCGCTCCGATGCATATGGGACAAAAACTCGAGGTATGTAGGTATATCTATTTGAGACATGAAATTCAACAAACAAAGAAACACTCAAATTACACTCGTATCATGGCTCAGCATTTCTTGAGCCCTTTGGTGCTCAAACATCATTTTTTTCATCTTTAATTTAAAATTTTGTGTACATTTTAGGTCTCTGATCGGGGGCGGAATGTTGTTCCAACATTTCGTGGCTGCATACCTGAAACTGCCACGAAAAGCAGCAGTTTTGTGGCGTGGCATAAGCAGTTGTGTGGCACGCTTCCACTCTCCACTTGACCTCAGGCAAGACGAAAGTGTGAGTTTGCTGACAAGATACATTGAAGCTCTGTGCTTAAGTACGTCAAAAAGTAGACAAGCCAGATGAAGTTTACGTCGGTGATGCATTTTAAGCATTAAGTGTTTATTTAGGAATGGAGTAACGTGAGCCCTTAACGGAACAATAAAACAGAATTTATTTAGATATTTCTAAAAGATTAAATTTAGTAGTAGCCCCGCAATATCTTTTCATCCAATTACCGCAGTGTCTCAAGTCAAAAATCTTTGACCAGTGTGTGTTGCTAGTGATGATTTATGGCAAAAAGACGTGGCTATTAACGATGGGCCTCATAAGAAAGCTCAATATTACTCAGAGGGCGATGGAGAGGGCTACGCTCGGAGTTTCTCTGCGAGATCACATTAGAAATTATGAAATCCGCGCTAAAACTAAAGTCACCGACATGGCTCGAAGAATCGCTAGACTCAAGTGTAAGTGGGCAGGCACATCGCTCATATATCTGAAGGCGTCCACGGACCGGAAGACGTAGTGTAGGTTGGTCTCCAACAAGATGGAGCGACGACCTTGTTAAGGTTATGGGAAGGCGTTGGATGCGGATGGCGCAGTACCGATATGTTTGGCGAACCTTGGGGGGAGGACTATGTTCAGCGGTGGACATGATGAAGCAGCTGAAATGATGAATGATGATGACGGATGATGAAATTTAATAACTAGCCAAGTAAGTTTACCTAAATAAACGTAGGAAGTAATTTTATTCTCGTTTTGATAGTTCTGTAATTTTTGATTACCAGGCACACCCTCTTAGAATGAGAGGGCTTGGACCGTAGTTCCCATGTGGGCCCGGTGCGGATTAGGAACTTCACACACACACACACCCTTGAATTTCTTCGCAAGTTTCCTCACGGCGTTTTCCTTCACCGTTAAGCTTGTGGTAAATCACATTTAATTTCGCATGTAAATTTCATTTAGTCCGACTTCAGGACCAGATGTCGAAGCCCATTCTATTGCAGCGGGGAGTCAGACAAGGAGATGTTATCTCTCCGAAACTGTTCACCGCTGCACTAGAGGATGCTTTCAAGACTCTGAACTGGGAAGGGCGTGGCATCAATGTAAATGGCGAATACTTCACTCACCTTAGGTTTGCCGACGACGTGGTGCTTATGGCTGAGACCTTGGAGGACCTCAGTGCGATGCTCGCTGACCTTGGAAGAGTCTCCGAGAGAGTTGGTCTTAAATTAAACATGGACAAGACGAAGGCCATGTCGAACGCCCATGTTGTACCAACTCCCGTCGTAATCGCAGATACTTTGCTCGAAGTTGTTGACGACTATATCTATCTGGGACATACAATCCAATTGGGTAGGTTCAACTTCGAGAATGAGGTCAATCGACGAATTAGACTCGGCTGGGCAGCGTTCGGGAAGCTCCGCAATATCTTGTCATCCGATATACCGCAGTGTCTCAAGTCAAAAGTCTTTGACCAGTGTGTGTTGCCAGTGATGACTTATGGCACTGAGACGTGGCCGCTAACGATGGGTCTTATAAGGAAGCTCAAGGTCACTCAGAGGGCGATGGAGAGGGCTATGCTTGGAGTTTTTCTGCGGGATCGCATCAGAAATGATGAAATCCGCGCAAGAACTAAGTCACGGACATAGCTCGAAGAATCGCTAGACTTAAGTGGCAGTGGCCAGGGCACATCGCCCGTAGAACTGACGGCCGATGGGGCCGAAAGGTTCTCGAGTGGCGTCCGCGGACCGGAAGACGCAGTGTAGGTAGGCCTCCAACAAGATGGAGCGACGACCTGGTGAAGGTAGCGGGAACGCATTGGATGCGGATGGTGCAGGGCCGATCTGTTTGGCGAGCCTTGGGGGAGGCCTATGTTCAGCAGTGGACGTCTTTCGGCTGAAATGATGATAAATTTCATTCAGGGTCGAACCCACGGCCCTCTGCTTGAGAGGCCATGGGTCAAACCACTAGGCCACTACGGCGTATATAATTAGCCATTTCTAAATATTTTGGTTGCTCAATTTCCTTTAAATGTTTCCAATTTTCGTAGGTAACTGAAGCTTGCGACGTTGTATTCCGAATTAGGACACATCTTGTATTCCCAACGGCGGCTTCATCTTTGAGCTGTCCGAGTCAAGATTCGTATGACTTTTGTAGTTTCCTGCACAAAATAACATGTTTCATCTGATAAGAGGCTGTCGCCGGCGTCCACGGGCAATAGTTTGGCCATTCTTTGTTATTCCGCCCCGTTTTTATTGCTCACAGATCTGGAACGTTTGCTTTTCCCTAAAGCCTATTATTGTTGTTCTAGATAATACGAAAGTTGGAGAATGTTTGTTCTGGACATAATTGGACTTTGACCAAGAGCCGTTGTAGCAATCACTACAATTAACTTACTTATTATGCTTGGAATTAATGTACTCGACACAAAATAATTGTTTTGGATGAAAGTTTCGTAGTTATAAATACGAATATGGGTAATGAATCTCTTTACTATTTAGGTACAATGCTGAATTGATGCGAAACGCTTTTTTACTAAACTAAACAATAGAATCACTAGGTTACTGACACGTGCCAACGAAAGAAGTGCTATTTCACGCCGCTTTGAAGCTTTTGTATTCAGAAAAGGGGCCGAATATCAAAAGCACAGCCATACGTTGCGTTTGCATCTTGCAAATGACTTGCGAACAACTATTGTAAGTACTTGTATCAGTTGAATAACTTAATGGACCGATTCAAAACTGAGCTAGATTGGCAATACACCCATAATTCTACTTATGTTAAGGATGTCCATGGCAGCGGTGATTGATTTCAATCTCGTGGACGCCCTTCTCGTTTCCCCCCATTATTATAAAAAAGTGATATCCTCTTCCTTAATTCAAGTTAGAAACCTTTTATTACTTACCCTCCAAACTAATATATACACTTGGTCTGTGTAAAAGTGACAGATAGACAAATGTTACATTAATAGAAGCTCACAAGCTTTTATGTGAACAGTACGCTTAGTATAAGTTTTACTTCACCAAAATACTTCTCAATCGCGTTTACGTAAAAATTTCAATTCTATGGAAACATGGACGCGTGCGCGCGGAGGCGCTGTCCATGTTTCCCTAGTAATTGATATTTTTACGTAAACGCGATCGAGAAGTATTTTGGTGAAGTAAAACTTATACTAAGCGTACAGGTTAAACTACATTTGGCAACTATGAATTATTAATATTGCCAAAGATTCCAAAAACCTAAAGATTCGTTTGCAGCCTATTTTATTTTTAGAGCAAGCTTACTAAATTATCAGAAATAAGGTGATTTTCGTGCCTAACTCCCCACAATAAATAGAAAAATCAGGTTTGTAAAAAATTTTTTACACGGATGGCCATTCGCATGAAATAATAGCTCACACAGTTGCCGTCACTTAAGCTGTTAAGTTAGAAAATATGCAGTTCATTAAAGTACAGATAGGTAGCTTCTAATGCCTATGAAACGCTGTAGAGATTATGTGAGCTTCCTTGCTGAAATCTGCCTTAGTGTCAAAGCAAGCTTAATTAAATCTGAAGCCAGCGGGGTAGTGCCTTACGTTTTCTTGATTTTGTTGGTAAGCATTTGCGTTAACTGCCTAAAGGAGCCAACCAGGCGGGGTAAAGGTATTGTCATTATTTTTAATCTTCATTAATATGATCTATTTATGAACGCCAAAAGATCGTGAGATTATAGCTATAACGTCCTATTAGGAGGCGTTGCCGCATCTCTAGACGATTTCAGGCACTTAACCCATTAAAGCGGAGGCAATTCCTTTATAGAGATTGGTGTATACTCGGGTGCCCAAATTGAATGATTTTTTTTAGTACCTACCTATATTTTGATTTTTTTTGGATGGATTAAGGTTGGAGAGGCGTATGCCCAACGGTGGGCGAAAACGCGCTGCAGAAGAAGAAGAAGAAGATTTCGAAGCCGATTATAATGGAACAGAGACAAAATATTCCAAGTAATCTTATACATCCTATTAATATTATTAATGAGAAAGTTTGTAAAGATGTTTGGATGTTTGATTGTTTTTAGTCAATCACGCAAAAACAACTTAATGGATATGAATGAAACTGGCTATAAAGACAAATAGACATAAAATACTCAATATCTTATTAATGCGGTTCCGAAACAGAATATTATAACTATAAACAAGAATTTTATGTGCGCTGTCCAAGAATGTTGAGGTAGGTTTTATATTCTATTTTATTATGAGGGGGACCGATCTGTTTGGCCAACCTTGGGGAAGGCCTCTGTTCAGCAGTGGACGTCTTTCGACTGATGATGAGAGGGAGGAAAACGAGCAAGCGGGTCATCCGAAGGGAAATAATCACCACCGCCCGTGAATATCAGCAACTCAAGAACGACTAGAGCGGACCGGGGGGAGGAGGACGGATGGATGGACGGGTGGAGGACGCTGCCGTGTAAACTTCATCTCCAATCAATAGATAGCGTTGCCCGAGCAACATTTTTCAGGCTAAACTCTTGATCAAACAGTTACAATTCTAGATTCTAGAGTCTAGAATTGTAACTGTTTCAAATGCGGTCGAAGCCGCGGGTTTAGCCTAATTAAGCCTAATTTGTATATAAACTTTCGATACAAGCCACACTACAATTACTATTTTTTATTTTTTTATTTTTATTATTATTTATTATTATTATTTTATTACTAGGTACATATTATTGTGTCGCATTTTGGACCTACCTAATGAGGTACTAGGTTGAGGTACTACGATTAATTTTATTGATTAGCAAGTAATTTAGCATTTATCTGTGGTGGCCTGTAGCAAAACCTTTTAAATGAGTGTCGTAACTAAGGCCTAAAGGCTCTTAATCTGAGCGGAGGCCTGTGCCCTGCAGTGGGAAGCTTATAGGCTGGGATGAAACCTAGATGGCGCTGTATTATATTTTATCAATACGTATCTATAGCATTAGTATTACCAGTATTTACCCGCGACTTCGCTCGCGTGAATCATTAAGTCTGGTAGTTAAATTATTATTTCAGGATTTAACTAAATTCCCTTGGAAATTCCCGAAAAAACTACCTGGTTTTCATTCACGTCAGATGAACAACACCTATGCAAGATTTGATGCCTGTTGTCAAGTTAATTAGTTAGGTGGTTAAAATTTTGTGATTTTATATGACTTAATTCCCATCCCGTGAGAAAATCAGGTTAAAAAGTAGCCTTATTCCAGAGAATCTGCATACCGAATTTCACCCAAATCCGTCCAGCCCTTGAAAAGGGTATAAAGGGTAAGCGTGAAAGAGTATCAAACTTACGCACACGCACTCACAAAATTCTTTTCAGATGAAACCGCAAAAAGCCATTTATGTGCGAAATTACATTTGTAATTAAATTTATCATGAGCTTTACGGTGAAGGAAATCATCTTGAGGAAACCTGTATACACCTGCGAAGAAATCCAATGTTGTGTGTGAAGTTCCCAATCCGCACTGGACCCGCGTGGGAACTACGGTCCAAGCCATCTCATTCTGAGAGGAGGCACAGGCCCTGCAGTGGGACGTATATAGGCTGGGATGATGATGATGACGAAATCGCTGGCATCAGAAGACATTATGTTCTTAACTATGGACTTCACGAACAGTTTCCGTATATGATGAGTCAGAAATATTATACGTCTTAGGAAACTGCCCACTCTTCGTTGAGTAGGTATTGAGGAAAACCTCTGGAGTTACAATCTAACAATACACGCCTATTGTAATGCCTGACTCGGAATGTGGCTCGACCTTGCCGCCAAATATCCTCATGGAATTCAAATCATTCGCCTTTATATAGATTTGATCTTTTTGGTAGGATTTTTCTTCAATAAGGGATGGTGAAATATTTAGACCAGCCGTTGCCTGCAGCGCATTCATACCTGACTCAAATACACGAGATTAAATTTGGCCATCATCATCATTATTCCAGCCTATATACTTCCCAGTGGCAGGGCACAAGCCTCCTCTCAGAATTTTCCAGTGCGGATTGGGAACTTCACACACCAATGAAATTCTTCTATTATAAAAAGATGGGGTGAGTCACATCGAGCTATCTGATGGAGGATGGTAACCAATTCCACAACCTAAACACATTCGATTAATATAGAAACACATAAAAAAACGCTAAGAGTGCACGAAATCACTACACCTTAAATACGGAGATCATATTGTGATATGAAAAGATAGATGATCTTCTTTGAAAGCGCATTTTCTTAATCCTATTGTTATGGGGAAAATACTGTGGTTGTTGTTCGCGACATACGGTATTGTGTGGAGCATGACGAGCCCAGTTGGAGGCTGGGCGCGAGATCGTGGCCGGCCCGACCGCTGCATACTGCATTATGAATTTGTACTCTTTTGTTCGCAGGTTTTAATTCTACCGGTAAAATGTATTGTTCGTGGAACAAAGACTTCGGTGTCATTGTTGTTGGCCAAAGTTCATTTAAATTCCGTGCCCGTGAGAGGGAACAGTAGCAAATATGAATTCCTTTAGTCCTTTTGTCGAACTGCTTTTGCTCGCTTTCGAGTAATTCTTTTGATGAAAGCCACGCTCTCGGTTTACTATGCGGGTCTGTTAAAATCTGTCCGTTAGTACTCCAGATTTTCTCTCCAGTGTAAATGGATGGTGTGATTTAGGCTGAGTTACTGTAATTGTATTTTTTTTATTATGACGTACGGCCAATTGGATTTCTCAGAAACTTGTCGTTGTGTCATTTTACGTCATTAAGCATTGTTACAGACAAATACAATAATTTACTATGATAAGGTCCTACGGTGGCCATGGAATCAAATTGGTTAACTGTACCTACATACCTACATTTTGCTTAGCTGTGTAATAAGTTCCTGATTCATAACAGTTGTAAACTCGCGTAGCAAATAATTATTTGTCTCATAGATAAAGACAAAAGAATGTAGTTAACATGCTGAAATTAAAGCGTTTATGTATGACTATGGAGCTAAGTTTTAAGTTTTTGTTAGTAACTTCTGAAAGCGGTTAACCAATCAATTGTCCTGAAAGTGTAGGTATATTCTTATGAGTCTTAATTTATGTTTACATCTTTAATGCTTAGGTCGTGATTTCTTTTTTGCGCTGCCTTTGCTATCGTAAGTATATTATACGAGTATTAAGTATTGTTCCCTCAGTATTTAATACGCGCCAACACGTTAAGGATTCGAGACAAATTGTTTCTTGAATGTTCTTTAATCGACTTCATTTTGTAATGAATTTTATATGATCTCTTAACTTTGGTAGAGTCTTGAGCTCCCTGTAGAAGAGTTGTAGTGTACGGAATAAAAAGTGAATATGAAACCGTGCCAACTTTTAATACAGCTAGGCGCAGATATAAAGCAGAACACAGCGTCCTTGTTAACAATTCGTTAAGCAGTAATCGAAGCTTGAGGGAGTTTGGAGGCGATGAGAAAGAAAAAGGAGGCTCTGGCTCTCCTCCAAGATTGTCAGATACCATCGCTGGACTTGCAACAAGTTACAACTTTTCTGAAACTCATCTGTCGAAACATCCACCTTTGTAAAAGTTTAATTACGATTTACCTAAACTTTACCCGCAGCTTCGCTTGCTTGACACCAGCTCGAATGTGATTCCCAAAAAATATCAAGATCTGATTGTCCAAAGAACACCTGTGTAAAAATTCCGCTCAGTACCGAATCGTCTATGTAGCAAAATGTCCAGTTACGAAAATTGACCAAGAAACTAAATGTCAGACGTCCTTTTAGCCTTTTGTCTCATTAGCATAACATCCATAACACAGAACATCAAAATAGCAACTAGTCCGTGTAGCATAACGTCCAAACTACATATTGTCATAAACGCTATCACCCAAAAAAGCAAATCATCAAATCTTATTGAAAGCAGTTAGCTGGAGTAGCAGAATAACCAAAAAGTGTGTTCGGGTTTCAAGTGGCCGGTCATATTATCAATTTAGATCTACCTATTCAATTCAAACTCTTTATATCGTGCAATACGCGACATTCTATTTTTTGGACGTTCTGCGATTTTGGCGTCCAGCTTTAAGGGCGTGTTGCTATCTGGCCGTGTCCCTTCATAGACGTTATATGCTAATTGGGTATTTTACGATTAAGGCATCTTCACACAATGGACAATTTACATAATTGGACATGTGCTTTTTAGACCATCTGAATCGTGGTCATTTTGCTTTATAGACGATTCGGCACTGAGCGTTCAAATTAGAAAATCTCATTCAAATTCGTCCAGCCGTTTAAGCGTGAACGACTAAAAACATACTCGTATCCACACACACTTCCAATTGAAATAAAATCATGAAAGCATGAATTCATTTAATATTAAGTATATTAGAAATATACCTATATTTCTTACAGCTTTTGGTTTTTTTAAACATACAAACAAATTTTCAATTTAAAATGAACATAGTATTTGCTACTTTTTTCACAATTAGGTAGTTTGGGGTTTTTTTACTCAGAATTAAAAACGGTATTGATTTTGATGATTAAAAAAATGTCCCTAACTCCATTTTTTTGTGTCGGTTTTGTGATGAGCCAAATAAACTGTATGAAAAATAAGGACACTAATTTTCTTCATGATTTTATACATGAGAACCCCAAAACTACCCCATTAAAAATGTAACACATAAAACACACACACACACAACGTCCCAATACGAAGTAAAAGGTTTAAATTTAAGAATACCTACTACAATAGACTTTCGCTTTAATAATATTAGCAGAATTCAAATATTATGTCAATAAATACGAGCCTCGTTTTGTGCTCAGTCACAATGTATATTCAAAATAGCCGAGACATAATTCGATTGAGATACATAAAGTCCATTTTCATTCCCCTTTAAATGGCGACCTGCGAGGCCAAAGCAATTTTCTCGTGGGCCAACAGAAACTTGAAAAAGGAAAATTACACAATTTGCTAATGGGCATGCCGCGGATAATAATTTGGTGCGCGGTTTTTTCGTACGACAGGGAGATATTAATGAGAATTGAAAATATGACTTTTGATCGTGATTAATTTGTGATCGCAATGAAATTTCTTTAGGTTTAAAATTGCATGGAAAATAAAATTGCTTAATAATAGGCAATGCGAAAGTTAATTTGTGTTTCATAAAACAAACGTTCTATTTCTTTCTTCAAACAAAAGCCAAGCTGGAATAATTGAAAAAACAGTTAAAGCTACAGTTAAAGTACCTACCGACCTAATATTTTATTACACATAAATGTTTTTTAGCTTGTAAATAATTGAATAAAAAAAATGGACAAGTGCCAGTCGGACTCTGACACTGAAGGTTACGTTAAATATTTCTGAAAAAAGAGGTATTTTTTGCGGTTCAGTGATTCTCTAACTTTATTTCCAAACTTTACTTCATGCCAAATTTCACAATTCCATGTCATAGGCAAGTACCTACCGTATAAGTTTTGATTCTAACAGTTTTCCTATGAAAATATAGTTTGAAAAAGGTGTGTCTTTAGATCGTATTTCTTATTAATTCAATTTGATACGTACACGTATTCCTGAGAAAAAGGGTCTTGACAAAAAGACAGACAACGAAGGTATCCTAAAAGGTTCCTTATTTCCTTTCGAGGTACAGGACTTTAAAAACAACTAAGTCTCCCTTTCAGTCAGTACAATCACATCTTAATTTGAATGTGTGCGTGCGTTTAATATTAAACATCTCTAAGTCGTACACCAGAAGAGTACAACTTCAAAATGCCATGAATCGATGTGATTATATATTGAACAACAGCGGGGTCAGTTTTTCTAAGGTCGTATTACGGTTCGGGGCTAAAAAGGCATTTGGGGTCAGCTGGGTTGTATAAATGCACGATTTGGCGGCAAATTTACAACTTTTTCTCAGCTCCCGGCTTCGGAAGGGGCAGTAAACTGAGAAGCAATCTCGCCGCACCAGCCACCGAGTTATATCGCAGAATATTGCCGGGCGCGTGACTAATAAAATGACAAATAGCGGACATGCGGTCCCGGGCACATACGGATTGTACAAATGACGAATTTTAAATAATTCTCTGATTTGTTGCGAAAAACCTTTACACGCGGGTTCGCTTGCGTGAACCATTATGTCGGGCAGTTGAATTGAAATTCCGTGATTTTAATAAAATCTCGAATGTAATATCGTGTTTGTTATTTACCTTCCCGATCCCGTGGGATTAATTTTAGTAAAAAGTAGCACATGTGTTATTCCTGAGACATCTATCTGATCTATCCGTCCAGCCATTATTAGCGTGAAAGAGTAATGAACGAATAAATATTAAGTAGTCATCAAGAATTATCTTTTTCAGTTGTGGAGAAGGGTGTAACAGAGATATTTCTCTCAAGGTGGTTGTTATGTATGACGACAGAAGTCCGAAGGAAGAAAGATAGAAGTTGAATTTAAATATGTAACCAAATTGAGAATCTTCGATAGCGCGATTTATAATGTGCAGTCAAGTGTAAAAATATGGGTGCACACAACTTGCTCATAAATATGTGCCATAGCTCTTATGTCGTCGAATTAAGGTATAGATAGGTATATAACGATGGGAGGATTAAATCGATACTTATTTTTGCACTTGACCGTACTTAGCATTTCTCTATTGAATGATTAGGTGGCGCTATGGTCGCTACATCTGTAACGACCGCTTTAGCCTAGTTGGTAGTGACCCTGCCTACGAAGCAAGAGGTCCTGGGTTCGAATCCCGGTAAGGGCATTTATTAGTGTGATGAGCACGAATATTTGTTCCTGAGTTATGGATGTTTTCTATGTATTTAAGTATTTATTTATCTATATAAGTATGTTTATCGTCGTCTAGTACCCATAGTACAAGCTTTGCTTAGTTTGGGACTAGGTCGATTTGTGTAAGATTGTCCCCTAATATTTATTATTTATTATTATTATTATCTGTTAAATTAAATAGCCTTACCCTATTCATAAACCGGATTAATTGTTTCCCATAATTTAATTTGTCATAACATTACTTGCCATAGTAACGTTTGGCATAAAATATATGGAACCGGGCTGTTTTCAGGATTTTTTCAAATTTCCTCATATAGAATGCAGTAGATTAAGTTAGGTTAGTTTAATAACAATTTTATTCTGTAGAAAATACTGTTTCAGAAATAAATTACTTTAAGACAAATGAAAATTTGCAAGCAAAAGCTGAGCTTTACGGTGAAGGAAAACATCGTGAGGAAACCTGCATACACCTGCGAGGAAATTCAATGGTGTGTGTGAAGTTCCCAATCCGCACTGGGCCCGCGTGGGAACTACGGCCCAGCCCAGGCGCTCTCATTCTGAGAGGAGGCCTGTGCCCTGCAGTGGGACGTATATACGCTGAGATGATGATGATGATGATGAAACTAAAATTATGGAGAACGATACATTGTGGCATATAAAATTCGGGTAAACCCTTTATTTACATTTTCAAGAAGTTTAAAATTAATCAAAGGCAAGACTGAAGGTAGTACCGGTTTATGGATACTTGAACTAGTATGTAATGTATTACGTAAATTACAAAATTTACTAAGTATATAGTGCAGACCTCACGCAGATTGGTAACATAGTTTGGCACTGTTTAAAACATACTCTAAAGTTTGTTTTCATTTTTACAAGCTCATAAGTAAGTTTATGTTTAATTTGTGGAAATTAAATATTGCAAGTTAAATTACACCCACTTTTAGTGGGTTGGATTAACTTGAAATTTGGTACGGATTTGGTTTGGAAAATACAATCAACAAAATGTATATGGGCAAAAAAAAGGCCAAGTGCGAGTCGGATTCGCGCAACGAGGGTTTCGTGCAAATTTGTAGGTATGTCAAAATATACGCCGTAATTAGCCGTATTTATTATAATCCAGTGGTTAGCAGAGACCTTTTTAGGGTTCCGTAGTCAACTAGGAACCCTTATAGTTTCGCCATGTCTGTCCGTCTGTCTGCCTGTCCGCGGCTTAGCTCAGAGACAGTTAATACTAGAAAGCTGTAATTTGGCATGAATATATATATCAACCACGCCGACAAAGTGATTAAATAAAAAAAAAAAAAATTTTTTTAGGGTACCTCCCATAGACGTAAAGTGTAGGTGATTTTTTTTTCTCGACTAACCCTATAGTGTAGGGTATCATTGGATAGGTTTTTAAAAATAAATAGGGGTTTTTAAAACCATTTTTTGATAAAGTGAATATTTTTGGAGATATTCACTCCGAAAGTTCAAAATAATGTGTCCCCCCCTCTTACTTTTGAACAGCTAGTTTAAAAAAATATGAAAAAAATCACGGAAGTTAAACTTAATAAAAACTTTCTAGGAAAATTATTTTCAACTTAATCAGTTGAGCAGTTTTTATGTTTTTGTAAAAAAATATTTCTAAACTAAGATTGTAATTTAACCGCCATTGCAAGCATTGTTTTTCTTTAAGTATCTATAAGATCACGCTAACAGTATCTTCTTTCAAATGAAAAAAAATAAAATTGTAATCGGTTCATATAATAAAGAATTACATCTGAAAAACCATCACTAGTATGAATGTATCAACATATTATACTAGTTCTAGTAGACTGGAGATTAGATTAGTTACCCAATTCGCCAACAGATGGCGCTGTACCGCCGACGTTGAAATTCTGCGCGCGGTGGGAGTTGGGACCAAAACAACTACATTAATAAAGTATGCAAAGATTTTTTCGTACCTGCTACGGAACCCTATCTTGGAAGTGTCCGACACGATCTTGGCCGGTTTTTTTTAAAGAAAATGTACGCAGTGTGGGATTATTTTATAATGGTAGGTCGGGACCCCCTTACAAAATTACAAATCTATACTTTCAGATTTTTGCCTATACTTGTAATATAAGACAATATTATTTGACAAATTTCACAGTTCTAGATCAATGGTAAATACCCTACATATTTTGATTCCCTTGAGTTTCGAAATAAACGTTTTTTGTGGCCTAAACGGCCGTATCTTTCTTTTACGTTAACTTAGCAGTTTGATTTTTTCACAGCTTCAAGGGAGTACTGTAGACTTGAATATATGGTTTTAATTTCAACTAGATACCTCTACGCGTTCCCGAGATAAAGAGTCTTGACAGACAGGGGGACGCACGGATGGATGGTGTGAAATGATCCTATATAAGGGTATAGCTTGTCTAGTTTAAAATGACGCGCCCCACCACCGCACTCACGCACAGGATTCGAAAATCATTCAGCTCGAGGAGCGTCATTTCAAACTAGACAAGCTCTACCGTTTTTTTTCCTTTTGAGGTATGAAAAGCTGGTATCGAAAATGATTTCTTTTACAGAATCTTTTTTTATTTTCGATTATAAAAAGCTCTAGACAGAATTAACAATTGAACTTTATTGACCAAAAGCTTTTCAGCCGCGCTGGTTCTATGTCAATATGTAAGGCAAGCACTAGACGAGATTCTCAATTCCAACCTTTGAATTGTGCAGTTTCGTTACCTGTAGGACCCGATCCAATCTCGAGCGCTGTGTTCGCATGTGTTAGCAATGGTCTCTCGGATTTATGTGCCTAACCAATCATATTGGCGTGTTAAATAAGTCACGGGTTCGGGACTAGAAAGATGTAAGAATAAAAGGTCAAATCTATTTTGGGTATTTCTGTGTAATAAAAAAATAGGTAAGTGGTTGAAATAGGAAATCTGAGAGGGTGATTATTAAAAGTATTAAGATATAAGTAATAGTTTTTGTCATCTTTTTCTTTCCTGTTACTGTGCTGAAGTGCAGGATTCGAAAAATTTTCTTCCGGTGACTACGATCCAGGGCAGTTTAGGTTAGTTTAATATTTACAACCATCTAGCTCTACGGAACGAAGCCAAGTTACTTAAGTTTAGAGCGACCTTGATTCCGCTTGCCGAACATCTCCCGTTTAGGACCGTTTTAGATAAGTGTTTTCGGGATTTCTGGTCTTTGTCAAAGGTCCATTAAATATTTCTCCTGTTTAATAGGCGTGGATGCGTGCTAGGACCGACTCGATATCGAATATCCGATGCCGATACCGAAAAAATCGATATTGCTTGTGTGTCTGTTAACAACCAGCAACAGATCATTTGATGTGCCGTTTTTTGAGCAAGGTCTGTATGTTAATGTGCATAATAGCAAGCTGATGACAATCTGATCATCATGATCATCACCATCATCACCTGAAAGCTGTTTTTTGCTGGGCATAGGGCTCTAAAGAACACAACAGAACCAATCTTATGCCGCCCGCCTCCATCGGATTTCTGCAACCTTTAGGTACTAGGCCATCAATCCACCTTGTTTACCCACGCTGAGTTTTCCGCATGTAGCCGCCACTACAAAAACACATTGAATATTTTTATAGATTCGGTATGGTAATAGACGAACTTACGCTGATGGTTGGTCTTGAACATTGAAGTTAAGAGTAGGTACTCGCTTATTATTGTTTGCAGAAATTTACTTGACCCGGGATTTGACGACTGACTTAACACTGGTCATCTTTATAGTATAACTTAGTACAACATACCTACTCTATATTATCTAAAACATTTGAAGTCACAATTTTATTATGTTGAATAGAAGTCAAAAAGCGAAAGCTTCTTCAAAACCTCAGTAAAGTTATTTAGTAACCTAATACTACGCCGTTTCCCAACGACTTGCTTCGAATCTGGCGATAAGTATCGTTTTAGAGAAAATTGCCATACGGTCGATTAGCAACATAAATATCGCACATATATCAGAAGGAAAACGTAACCAATAAAACGAAACAACAGAGCTATCAGGAGCAGACGCAAGCGTCACTGCTGCCCTGACATTGACAAATAAGCCATTCAGAAAAAGAACCCATTTCCCCTAAAACCCCTACTACGATCATTAGTAACAATTAAGTTTAGAAATGAATGCTACCTACTTACGCAAATGCGAGTTGGTAATAGATTGTGGCGTTTGTAAAATCCATCATATTTGCTCCATAGAAATATGCTTTTGCTAATATTACTTTGTAAGTCTATTTGTGCTTTTCCTCGGTACGATAGAAATTCATATCGTGGCATATGCAGTTATCCCCTACTAATATAATCAGAGCTAGATTTTGAAAACTAAAAAGTTCCGGACCTAATTTAAAGGTACTAACACTTATCTTATCACCGAAAAGCATCTAGTAAAAGTAAATCTAATTAAAGCATCAAATAAATTAAACAAATATTGTTGTATTTAATAACTCAAGGGCAAACGAGGGGCTCATACGGCGAAGATTTGCAATCTTATACTAATATTTCTAATTAGTTCAGTAACTTTGCTTATTCAGACTTTGAAATTTGTTGGAAACTCTCAGCAGTGAAAGGCGTCGGAGCATCGTGCGGATTACCCGCAAGGTTTCACCGCCGCCTTCTGCCACATTATGAGTAATAACTTCAACACGCTGCTCAATTACACACTAATATTGTTTAATGCGTGTTGGTTTAAAGAGAGCTACTTTACTGGTTGGAAAGACCAGTTAGGGTGGTGTTTTATGTGGTGGCATTTGGACAAGGAAACCAAGAAGCAGGTATAGGGTATAATTTGTATATCAAATATACATATAACATTACATTTGTGTCTAATAGAATATTGTGAACTGTGTAGTGAAGACTTTAACTACCTGGTTAATATTTATACCTACAAGTAGAAATAGCTATTTTGTGGAATAAAAGTCGAATATCCTTATTACATGGTAGGATTAACTCACAATAAATAGGTGCCCAAGAGAAACAATAGCGACTTTTTTAGAATAAGTACGAGTAAACGTTGTGTCGCCAAGTGTTGATCTTGTTTTCAGCTTGTTGGTTGACCGCACCTATCTAATTATAATGTCTTTTGGGCACAATGCAACGGGAGCTAGTAATATACCTAGTTTTTATTTTAATATAAAATTTATTTAATAAATAAATAAATATTAGGGGACAATCTTACACAAATCAAATTTTCATTTTAGTTCAAAATAAAACATTTATTTGTATTGATACAATACAAAACACTGAATCAAATCCTGTAAGGGCACTGCGAAAGTATATAATAGTATATAAACCTCAATTATCGTTAGTTTTAGATAAATTGTAATATATTACTTGTCATATACTGATATTAAATATAAAAAATATCTTACATTCATTATTTTTAAATTGTGAAGACAAAAGGTATTTATTAACATAATGGACGGATGAACGGACGGACGGACTGGATAGACGGGATGGACGGGATGGACGAATGGACGGATGGACGGGATGGACGGGATGGACGGGATGGACGGGATAGACGGGATGGACGTGTGGACGGATGGACGGAATGGACGGGATGGACGGGATGGACGGATGGACGGAATGGACGGGATGGACGGGATGGACGGATGAACGGATGGACGGATGGACGGATAGACGGATGGACGGGATGGACGGGATGGACGGGATGGACGGGATGGACGGGATGGACGGGATGGACTGGATGGACGGGATGGATGGGATGGACGGAATGGACGGGATGGACGGGATGGACGGAATGGACGGGATGGACGGGAGGGACGGATGGAAAGATGGACGGATGGACGGGATGGACGGATGGACGGATGGATGGAATGGACGGGATGGACGGGATGGACAGGATGGACGGATGGACGGAATGGACGGGATGGACGGAATGGACGGATGGAAAGATGGACGGATGGACGGGATGGACGGGATGGACGGATGGACGGATGGACGGATGGACGGGATGGACGGGATGGACGGGATGGACGGATGGACGGAATGGACGGGATGGACGAGATGGACGGAATGGACGGGATGGACGGATGGAAAGATGGACGGATGGACGGGATGGACGGATGGACGGAATGGACGGGATGGACGGGATGGACGGGATGGACGGGATGGACGGATGGAAAGATGGACGGATGGACGGGATGGACGGATGAACGGGATGGATGATTATGATGATGATGATGATGATGATGATTTCCTCGCATTAGTCGTGAAAAGCACAATGTTTAGTCTCGGCCAAAAGTGCAATAGATGGACTCGTACTTTCGAGGGCCTCCGCTACGCGTCGGCCCTCAAACAAACTCGTCCATCTATTGCTTACTTTCCAGCCTCTACAACAATGTACTATAACTTAATTTTGTCCAAGATTGTTGTTGATGTTGTCCAACCTCCAATAGGAGAGGAATGGGAAGAAGAAGAACTTAATTTTATTTTTTTGGACATGTATGATGTTATTGATGTTCTTTAAATAAATGAGTGGTAATATTTAACCCATTAACTGATTAATAAGTGATTACATGGGACAGAAAAAATCACGAAGAAGAAACACAATTAAATAAAAAGACACACCGGCCATTTTGTAAATTAATATTTCTTACATATTTATGTAGAACTAATTTTTAAATGACTTTTTTCACTGTGCTTACTTACTAGTCGATAATTTTAGTTTACATCTGGCAATCAAACTTCTTTAATTATTTCGCCTCGCGAAAAAAACAATCCGCAAAATAGTCGAGCGACTCGCCTCGATACGTAATAACATTGTTCTGTAGTAGGTGCAGTGAATACGGAATCGGGCCAAACGGAAGCCTTATACGAATTTAATCTCGCAGAGATGTGGTATCGCAGAAATTGCTGCAACAAAGCCCCTGTTTACGACAGCCTCTGGGACAAACTTACCTACCACGGCCATTCCGGACAATTGGAAATATTAATGCTCCGTTACTACACACGATGATAAGCGATAATATTTGCATGTAAATTTGATGGGACCAAATTATACGGTATGTTCTTCGTGGGAATATCGCGTATTGCTTCGGTGTTTGATTGGCTTGGAACGATTATTATTGGGGTTTGTTGATGTTCGTTTTATAGGTTTTTTTTTATTACTTATTCTGGAAAATTCGGCTAACGTATTAGCTCAGTTTTTACAGACCAAAAGTTCATTCCTCAGCACATAATGTTAATGTTATGTTCAAAAGGCCGAGTGCTTTAGCGGCCCTTCCGGAGCGCGACCTCAATATTTTTTAGTATTTATTTAAATATTGAGGCCGAACTGCACTAAGTTTCCTGACAGTGACGTGACAAACTAACTTGATAAGTAAATGAGTTATACGTAACCAAATTAAAATTAGTATTAACATAGATCATAGAAAAAATATGGTTTTTAGACCGTAACTTTATCTCAATGGAAGTCAAAGATCCCTACATGCTTACTTAACGATTTAAAGTGTGCCTTGCTTGGCCTCCAATACACGAAGTTAAAGATGGACCGTACAAATATTAAGATCACAGAGATCAAGAAAGAAGCCTAGGTGAACTCGATAAGGATCGTCCGGATCGTCGGTCGCATTCTAAAACGGTTCATATCAATTGACATTTTAATATTAATTATTGACAGTCACATAGGTATTTCATTTCTCTTTTATATAAACGTCTCGTCTAATCTGTTTTTCCATTCTATGCCTTCTTTAGAACGAGAGAAGTTTTCAATCAAAAGAAATACAAGTTAGATTCATTGAAATTTGATTTTTTGCCTCTTCATTAATATTCGTTTGTGTATAGAAACAAAATAGAAAGCCGTGCATATGCAAAATAACGAGCAAAAATAACGGATCAATTTAAAATAACTTTGTGTAGAAAGTGATCCGTTATTTTTGCTCGTCTGTGTTTAATTTCTCGAATGAATATCATAATATTCTACTCGAGCAGCCTGTGGGTGAGTCATACTAGGCGTGTATATAGTACATTGAGAGTTCAATACAATAACATACTCAGAATGCTGTTGAGGATGCCGCGCCACTGTAGCGCGTCTGCTATGTTCGCCCGAGGCGCACATAGACGACTTTTATGCAGTAAGACGAAAGAGAGTCGCCTCATTGCTGCGACGTGTGCGCGGCAGCAGCAACGGCATTCTGGGGATGTTTGCAGAACGTCTCAACTGCCCTATCACTAAACACTGGGTGGGGATCGTGACTGGACGGTTAAAATAAATAATACGTACCTACTTAATAATAATAAATAATGTATGCATGTATAAACTAACATAGTCTAGTAAATTTAAGTTTATGGGTCATCTGTCCTGAAATAAAGGATTTATATTTATATATATTTGTATTGCAATATCTCCAAATTTAAAATATCTCAAATCTCTGCAGATTTTTCAACTTTCGATAGAGTACCTCTATAGTTAGATACCTACTCAAATGGAGACTTCAGACAGTAAGTAGTGTGCTCGAAAGTACATTGGGGGTAATGGTGAATGCAAGTATGATCCAGAAAACGATAGCTAACGCTTGTTAACACCCTGTTCAAACTCCGAAAACACTTGTTTCGCTTTTGAATCATCATCATCATTTCAGCCGAAAGACGTCCACTGCTGAACATAGGCCTCCCCCAAGGCTCGCCAAACAGATCGGCCCTGCGCCATCCGCATCCAATGCGTTCCCGCTACCTTCACCAGGTCGTCGCTCCATCTTGTTGGAGGCCTACCTACACTGCGTCTTCCGGTCCGCGGACGCCACTCGAGAACCTTTCGGCCCCGTCGGCCGCCAGTTCTACGGGCGATGTGCCCTGCCCACTGCCACTTAAGACTAGCGATTCTTCGAGCTATGTCCGTGACTTTAGTTCTTGCGCGGATTTTATCATTTTTAATGCGATCCCGCAGAGAAACTCCAAGCATAGCCCTCTCCATCGCCCTCTGAGTGACCTTGAGCTTCCTTATAAGACCCATCGTTAACGGCCACGTCGGCTTTTGAATAATTATAATTACACGACCTATCTCTGCCGCTAAAAATAAAGTATCTAATAGTTATTAATTCAGTCAAGTTTTGAAGCATATTCTAACCATATAGACACATCATCTCGACCAGAACGAGGGCTCGGGCCATAGTTCCCACGGGGGCCCAGTGCAGATTGGAAACTTCACACATACCATTGAATTTCTTCGCAGGTATTTACAGGATTCCTAACAATGTCTCCCCTCACCGTGATGCTCATGGTAAATTTCAAATGTATCCGCACATAAATTCTGAAAACTCATAGACACCCTGCTTGAGAGGCCATAGGTCAAATCACTACTACTTTTTTTTAAATTCGTTCCTGAATGTTTCTTTTCGGCTCTAGACCAAATGTTGGATGGTAGTTTTCTGTGAAGTAGGTAAAGTAAGGTTCACGGTATGGACAAATGCTTACTTAATTTATTTGCCAGATGTGTACGGCTGTTTGGCGTGACATCAAGACGCAATATGGGGGTTAACCCACGCTCGCTCCGAGAGGTGTCAAATTAATTTGTCTCACACGGACATGGGCTGGCATGTAACATCACAAATTACTATTTCATCACACTTGCTCGTCAATGGTGTTATTCCATGCTTGTATACTAAATGACAATAGCCTAAATTGTTCTTAAGGGAGTTATAGATTTACGTACAGTTTTTCTACCCAAGGGAGTTCTAACTTTAGTTTTAAAATTTGCAAACAAGTCATTTCAGACTAAGGAGGTTTCAAGTCAGCCAACGTTTTATTTATTATCTTTAAAACTTAGCTATAACCCAAATTTTACAACACAAAACTTATCTACGCTTCATGAAAATTCGTTATTTTTATATTTTAAATTTATATCAAATAGTTTTGCAATAATTTTAGTAAAAATATTTTTTTAAACATGTTGGCAGAATCTGGCCGTATGACCTTTCGAATTCTAAACTAAACACAGTTTACATTATCTATGGTAGGTGACTCGAAAAAAGTGACAATCTGTATTGGCGGGCAGCCATTATTTTATTCAATTTAAGTGTTTAGAGACAAATTAATTTTATTTTTGGATTTTTTTTTCTCGCAATGTGATGAAAATCATTGGGTGTATCACGGGCAGTACGGGGATTACAAACTCGAGTCATTAAAAGCCCTCCGCCTTCGGCGTCGGGCTTCTAATAGACTCTCATTAGTAATCCCCTACTTACGGCCCTAGATGCACAATGTACTATTGATGACCGCTCCATAAAGTAAATTGATACTATGACAAGTAAATTTGTTTGTGATTTGTGAATGTTTAAGTTAATGATGATTCATTGTACTTTTTATTAACTTTTGGTTCATTAACAGTTTCTTTTGCAGCCATTGTATGGCGAAAAGGGCTTCACCAGCCCTTTCATATGGTCTATATTTTAACATTGGTATAACTTTCCTAAGGGCCGTTTACACAGTATAGGATTTAAAAAAAATCGTTAACCCTGGGTTATGGATGACAGTTGCTTACATTTTGACACTACTTAATCTTAGGTTATAAGCACTCAAATCGGAGTTATATAGTTAATTCTAGTTTATGAAAGACTGAAAGTCTACCTAAAAGACCTTGACTAAATAAAGCCTACCTTCTATTAATTTTGGAATTGGTACCTACGGTGAAAAACTTAACAAAGGCCATTCTTGCGTGTAGTAGTAAATATACTAAACAGATATGGAACTTATGTATATTTGTCATTGGAAACGCCAACTTGTCAATAAGGATACGTTACTACTACATGCAAGGGGGCTCCTCTATTTGCATCACAAAATTCAACTCAATACTAAACGTGACTTATTCTCTAAATGTGATTCAACAACAGTCCACTTTTTTTAATAAATAGGTACAATATTATTCTCTACAGTTATTTGGACGTTATTGCTTCTTAAAAATAACTCAAAGATATGGCAAAACAAGTCACAGCATCACGTGCCGAGGTTCAGCTGGCGAGCGCATTTGATCGCGGCGCGCGTGCGTGGCATGGCGATGTTGTTTACAAATGATGAAACAAGTCATATAATATGACAAATAATTCTAAAATAAACTCAAAGATCATATTTTGAATAATATTTGTGTGTCAAATGCCAGATCGTCTGTCCATCTTGCTGTTGTCGTTTTTATAGTCATTGAATATGCATTAAGGCATAAATATAAGTGATAGGTAAAAACTTTACACACGAAATACTCGATGGCGAAATTTATAAACAGAAATGTTCGATTGTCATTATATTTTTAATGTTCATATAATCATGTAGGTAAGGTATCTATCTTCATTGATCACTCAGCAGAAATAGTAACATCAAATCAAAGGTTATTTGAATTACTAGATCCTATAGAGTGGATGTAAACCGAAGTGAAATTAACGGTTCAAAGCACCCATCGATTTAATTGGATCTTAAGGCGAATGTGTACGGAAGTGGTCGCCGGACGGAACTATTAGGTGGATCCTGCTTATAGCGGGCTAAATAATCCACAGCTCAGTTAGATTAAAGTGATTTTCCACATTACCGTGTACTTATATAAGAGTAATAACCAATTTGTCGTATGTACAATGAAATGAAAATAATTTACGGTTTGTTTTATTTTTTCTGAAACTGTAAACTATTCAGGATTGTTATAAAACAAACTTACCCTAACCTAACATACAGCATAGTCCTGAAATATATCCTGAATAGTTTACAGTTTCAGAAAAAATAAACAGTTGGGAAGTGAAACAGTTGGCAAATGGAACAGCGGGCTTATTTTCTAACGCTTCTGACGCTTGCCTTCACAATCGTTATTTCTTTCTGTCAAACGATATAAGATGATGACAAAAAGAGATGGTGAAAGCGAAGGCAAGCGTCAGAATTAGTCAGAAACGTTAGACAATATGACCTCAGGTTGGAAAGTGATTTTCGGCGAAACGGCAGTACACCATAGTTTACTTACTTCGGAAAAACATCGGTAAGTATAAAAAAATTGGGTACGGTTCTGAATATCTGAAGTTAATATATCGAATGTAATAAAATATCGAATGGTTAAAATATAGAAAAGTTTTTTTGAAACCGTAAACTGCTCAGAATTTATTGAAACGGCATCGTATTTCTGAACTAATTACGTTATACTCAACGCCGTATATAGATTCCAAAAAAGTTACCAAAGATGGCCGAACGTAACTGACACAAGTACAACTTCCAGATGTAACCAACCCATGCACATTAATAAAAAACAGTCATAATAATATTTTGTTGTAATTTAAGTATACCTACGCATACCGTATTGTGCACAATGTGTGTTGCACATGAACACCTTGGTTTTGAACTATCCATGTGCCAAAATTTATCACAATCAATTGACTTGAATTGACACTCATATGACTTCTAGGACGCTTCCTTGGTGGAGAAGGAGGAATATTCTCGTCCCTGTGAGAGGGACCTGAGGCCGTATTGTCTAACGCTTCTGACGCTTGCCTTCGCTTTCACCATCTCTTTCTGTCATCAACTTATACCGTTCGACAGAAAGAATTAGTGATTGCGAAGGCAAGCGTCAGAAGCGTTAGACAATAAGCCTGCAGGTACCGGTTCCATGTTACTAGCGTAAATGCAAAACCCACAAACAAAACATAATAACAAAACTTAACAGGAAACAAAAACTCAACAACGAAAATTATCACGAGTACAGAAAGCATTCGATCAATCCAAACGTCAGATGCTGAATGAAGTGACAATTGGAGATGTCATGGTGGCCCTGTGGTCGCATGTTTACCATAAAGTTTGACATACGTGATTTGTTGTCAACATTTCTATGTGCATATCAAAAATATTTGTAAATAGTATATAGGTACGCAAATTATAACATTAATAGTATCCAAATGTTGTTTAAACCTGAAGTATTACCACTGTAATATGAACTTTTCTTTTACAAAACAGTTTCAACCAAATATCTGTAGGTGAAATTAATATTGATATTAAATTATTTTTTTATGCGGTTGCATTTAATTTTAACTTTACAATTACATAATAAATAAATTACTTTTGTACTATATTAAGAAAAGTTAAAACTTAACGATGCAAAACTTTTTCATTTTATTGGCTGGTAGTTTTTTGGAATCTATATACAGCGTTGAGTTACAATCTTAAACAGTTTACGGTTTCAGAAAAAAAACTTTTCGATATAAGTATTAAATTTGGATATTTAGACACGTGCTCAAAAATATTAAATAAGAAGTTAAAAATATAATATAATTAAATCAAATCACAAATTCTAAGTTAAATTACAAATGTATATACCTACATTACATGTGATACATATGTTTTTGCTTACGAATAATTATTAAGAGGTACGTCACTAAGACATTGTCAACTATCAACACATTTAGCTGACTATTTGTGTATTTACCACGTTTCAACAAACAGACTGTTGGTGACAGTACGTGTTCATGTTAAGATTTCCCCTTAATTGGCGATCGTAGTGGTTTAGCGGCTTCTCTGTTGAATTATTCCCGGTAATGAATACCTTTTAAGCCTTTTTCAGAACTCCTTTGGGGCGCTCTGAATAGGAGCTTTCAGCTTCATTTTGGTTCGTTTCTGAGACGCCTGGAGGTGACTCGCAACTATCTGCTGCTGAGAGATTAAAGGACGGCGTTATTCAGTGTGTCAAGCCGGCAGGCGAATGTTCTGTATAAATAATCCCGAATAAAGCCTTCAGACAAAATGGGCGACACAAGTGGGGGGAAGGAGATTTATCTTCTTGAATCTAATCTTGCGGATGGCGAAAAGAGCAGTTTCTACAATTTTTTTGTCTCAATTTTCGCGTCCCAAGCGCCGGCTGTATACATTGAGACAATTCCCTTCTGTCTACGGAGAACTCATTTGGTGGAGATGAAGGGGATTGCTACTTAAAAAGTCGTACGAAATGTTATTCAATCCATGTTTCTTTTTTATTTAACGTTTTGTCTCATTTCTGTGTGCTGTAGACAAATGTAAATCCAGGCTTGTTATTCTAGGAATTTATTTCACGAGCAGCTTTCAGTTTCAGTGCGTGTCATTTTGTTTTTATTCGGTTGTCTGGTTCGTTGATCGCAACTGTGAAACCAGTTTTATTTTTACTTTATAATGTAGCGGAATTTTCATAAATATATTAGGTTAAGGTATATTGTAAATAGGGGATAGGCTAGCAACCTGTCCACTATTATAATATAAGTACCACCTTTTCCCTTAAAACCTAAAATTGCTTAAAGTGGCCTCGAAACGTAAATGCAACGTTATGTATGTATGTTAGTAAATAATGATGAATCTTTGAAGGCTTTGAAGTTTATCTCGTGTTTTCCTTTTTTCACGGTCTCAATAATTATTTTTATGACCAAAATCCTGTATCCGTATTTTACTGGTGTCTATTCAAAGGTGTCTCTCCCTTACTTGAAAGTGCTCTGGCTTAAGGGCACGCATTTTCCTTAAGCTAATTAACGAAGTTTCGAGATAAAAATTACATTCAGTTTACCTTTTGGAAAATACCGTAATAAGTTAATTTGGGGACTTTATTTCTTTGTAGGGAGACTTTTACGGTCCGCTGTTTGTGGCAGACATTAATGCTGTTGGGAAGTCAATTTAAGGTTTAAAGAAAATAAACTCTCTGAAGTACTCGGGAGTATCTAGAACACCTGAGAATTGCGCCAACTTCGTGATCAATTGCCATTAGACTCTGCGAAGAGTAAAGTCGTAAACAAAGAAGAGTGTTGGTCTCCTGTTTGAACAAACTGATGAGATAAGTTCTTTGGATGACTGAAATAACCTCATTGCTTTGCAATTTAAAAAGTAATACACTTTGTTTAAGGTGTCTAACTACTGAAACGATTGTTAAAAATATTTCAGTCATCGTCATCATCCCAGCTTATACACGACCCACTGCAGGGTATAGAGCTCCTTTTACAATGAGAGAGCTTGGGCCTTAGTTCTCACGCAAGTCCAGTGCGGATCGGGAACTACACATATACCATTGAATTTCTTCGCAGGTTTGTGCAGGTTTTCCCCCGATGGAAAGTGAAGGAAACACTGTAAAGCTCATGGTAAATTTAAAATATAAATATTTCAGTAATAAAATTTGACACAGCCTGACTAAATTATCAATTATCCCAAGTTCTTCCTGGCTGCTTGGGTTCAATTTATACCAGTAAGGCGCAAGCCACACAGAAGAGACGTGGGACGGGGGCGCGTCACAGTCCGCGTCTCCGCCCCGTCTCTTCTGTCGGCTTTGGAACGTGACGCTTCTATACGTTTAGTATGAAAACTGATTCGAGGAGCGCCGCGACTGTGACGTGCCTCCGTCTTAGGTACTACGTCTCTTCTGTATGGATTGCGCCTTATGTTAAGCAATACAGAAATACTGTTGCCGTTTTTGTAAACCGCGAATTTAGCAAATAATTGGTTAGAAAATATTTTTTTCAACTGTGTCAAGGTGTCTGTGTTTCAGGAATGCCAAAAAAATGTTTAAAGCTTTGATCTTAAGATTTTGATCATTTAAATTGGTATGACAGCTAGATAATCGTTTATATTTAATAACTATAAAAAAAAAATATAAATCCCAACGCAATTTGGTCAAGTAAATGCCCATTATGCTTCTAAAAAACCCTTTCACAACTAACTAAAGAGCTGATAACTTTGAAACGGCGGAACCAATTTTGATGAAACAGGTCTAAGAACTATTGCCAAGAAACCCGCTTTCAAATAAAAAAAAACAACATTCAAATCGATTCACCCGTTTAAGAGCTACGATGCCACAGATAGACACACATAGCGGTCAAACTTGTAACACCCCTCTTTTTGTGTCGGGGGTTAAAAATGACAAATTGTGAAACAATCAAAACAGTACATGCTTTCATTAGTATTTCCTCGAGACACAAAGGGTAAATAGGAATCGTTAGAAGATAAATTTTATTTTCACTTAGCTTAGGAAACCTGTTTCAAAAGAACATTTCCAGCATTCCAGGAAACAAACCGATTGCGACGGATATAATAAGGTTAGACCTATCTTATTCAGACCAGAGGTAATTCTTTTCGTTTATTTCAAAGAATAAAACCGTACTCTTAACCAGTTTACGATTCACGTCTATTTATGAATGTCATGCGCTGGATTAAAAATAGTGTTAGCATACTTAGAGACCTTTAATGTTCTTAAAGTCGTTCTTCTCTTTCTGAAAGGAGGTCTTTACTTAACTGTGGGACGTAAATTGGCCGAGATGATGATAACTTAGAAATGTGTCATCAAAATCAATGATGCTTCATTAGGCATAGTTAAGTTTATTTGTCAACCAATTTGTTCGTGTGGGCCAAATACTAACCACAAAATTAATAAATGATAAATGATGATGATGATAAATGATTGTAATAACTTTTCATTGCTTTAAACCAACTGCATTTTTCCGTATGTTTATCGCGACGCTCAATCTAAGCAAGCTTTAATTATGGTAAGTAATGGCTGGTAATTACAGTGGATCATCACATCTCTCGTTATGCCAAGTCCTTCTACGCACTAATTTAATTAAAAGTGCAAGTTTTTTAATCAAGGTTTTTCACGCCCGAGAATTCCAGCAAGTCCTAATACTTTCCCAAATTAGAATCATGGATCGGGATCAGATCAGTCTTAGGAACTTTTTTTATTTACCGATCCCAGTAAGTTAAGTCGCGGAGTCGAGCGTGGTCACGTAAGCTTCCGAACTCCCCCTTCCGTAGTTTCTAATTTGCTATCAAACTTACTTTTTATTACTTGGTAACTAGTAAACAACGTCGCGGGAAAATCTGTTGCCTCGTACGTGATCGGACCTTTAAGACTGTACGAAAATGGTGGCTTTATTAATTATACTTTTTATGTAAGTTTGGGTCAAGTCGGATTGTGAGTAAGTCAAGCGTTGTTTGATATGAATACTTAGTTTTACTTTGGTCACGTAAGGACAGAGTGAACATTAATAACTGGGAAAACTGTTCAATATGGTGATGTTGACAGCATAGGAACTGTCAAAAAGATAAATGTCAAGGTTTTGTTGTCCGTTTTCAATCTCAGTAGATCCATTCATCCATGATGAATAATGTTTAGTGGGTAGGTATATAAAAATCTCCTGTCACGGTGTTTCAGGTCGCACTCTTCGGAAATGGCTGATTTATTGGAAAGGTATTTATGCGAATAGGTCGTAAAGTATTTTTCATCCTCCGGCCTCCACGCCCCTTCCCCCCCCCATTTTTAATCGCAATTTTTAAATGAGGGAACAACGTTTACCGCGCCAGCAGAGCTAGTAGTGTTATATTTCCCAGTAAATAGATCCTATTTTGGACAGTGTGTATCTACTCTGAGAAGAAATTTCTCGCTATATTCGTTAACCAGATCAAGATTTTCGCACATAAATTCAGAAAAACTCAGAGGTTCGAACTGGAGCTCGAAACCCCGTAGGGTCGTCCCTCTGCTGAGAGGCCATATAGGTAAAACCACTAGGCTAGCACGACTTTCACCAAGATCCTCGACGATATTCCATTTCGAGCAAAACACGTTCTTCGTAAAGAAATCGTCTAACAGTTAAAGTTAAGTTAGCAGTTAGCCCCGGGTGAACATTTGCCTTGGTGTGAGCCGTTACTGATTCGCACTGGGTAAATATTTGAGCACAAGCGGCGAGTGGTCGGAATTTTTATTCTCGTGGCTCGTTCTTATTGTAGAGAAAAGCATTCCATGATTTAAAGTCTTGGTAACGCAATGCAGGATGCCTACACTCAGCATTTGGTGGCTATGGGCTGAAGAAGAACGCATTTTTGCGTGACTTGAAGTCGCCAGAATAAAGTGGCAGTGGGCAGGGCACATCGTTCTTAGAACTGATGGCTGATGGGGCTAAACGTTGCCGAATGACGTCCACGGACCGGAAAATGCAGTGTTGGTAGGCCTCCATCAAGAAGGAGCGACGACCTGGTTAAGGTTGCGGGAACGTGTTGGATGCGGATGGCGTAGGATTGGTCTGTTTGGCGAACCTTGCGGGAGGCCTTTGTTAAGTGGTGGACATCCTTCGGCTGAAATGATGATGATGATGATTGTTAGTTGACTGGCAACCAATTCTGTAAAATATTAGTTTTTTAATATTTTACAGAATTGGTTGAGAATTGGTTGGTTGAGTTTTTTATTTACTATTTTCATTGAAATATGAATTGTAATGTAGAACTCGTCAATGTCTAACAGGCAAAAGAGTTCTCAAAATTTAAGGTACGGTCACGTGCAAAAATATATATACTTATGTTAATAAAGTGTCAAAAATATCTATACAACTCTATGTCATTAAACATAAGGTTGATGTTTACATATTTTGACGCGATGACTGTATACATATTTATGTTTTCGACTGCACTAAGAAACGTATTTAATTCGAAAAGTCGCACTGTTATCTTCTTTAACAATGTCATAGGTGTTTATAGCGACAAATTCTGTCGTTGCATGTGTTTTGGCTCTTCTTAAAATAAATGTTTTGCGACAAAAAGGGCATCGTCATAATTTATTACGTTAGAAAATGGCGAGTGTGGTAACTAAAACCGTGTAGGTAAATTGAACAGGGCCAAGGATAGGCTTTTCATTTTAATCGTGATTTTCGCAGGGGGAGCAGTGAAATTGTGAAATCGAATCACGATTGCGGACGTGAGAAAAGTAATCAAAATTTATTATTCCTTTCTTCAATTCCAGCGACATTACATGAAAAGTTATTTTGATAAAAATTCGATTTCGTTTCCAACATTTGATTCATCTTTTGTTAGTCTTAAGGTTTTTCTCAACGAATGACGATTCGTGTTCAGCGGCAAGAAATGTAATTGAAAACACCGACGATTTTTCCGAGTAGGTATTCGGTTTGTCCATTATCGGAATTCCACGTTGAATGTTGATGGTTTGGGGAAGGAAGCTTAGAAAAATAACAATACTTTACTTAACTTACAAAGTACAAAGAATTTTCGCCATTTACTATACTACGCGACATCTTCGTAAATAAATGTCAATAAAATATCAGTAGCGTATTATTGATTTCAAACCATGCAGGGTAGGTACTTTTTAAATTAATATCGTGATGAAAACTGTCCCCCACAGGACATGTAGGAAAAGCAATAACAACTTCGTATCATCGTCGTTCGCTAGAGCTTCAAGTAATAAGGCAATGCTTCTAGCGCTAAACTTAAAGACTGTATACAAAGGTGCAGCAGTTAGCGACTAAATACAGAATACTTTTTGTCAGTTACTTATTTAACAATCTTGCTCAATATCGGCCGACTTAAAAGTTTTTTTTTTTTGTAAAATATTCAATTTTGTTACAAGCTTTTAGCTGACTGAGCTTTTTGTTGACTATGCGTTGTCATCAAAACTATATATCCGTATCAAATTTCAAGTCGATCCGATCAATAGGAGTAGATAAAATTTGATTTACGAAATTAAAGTTTAACAATTAATATACCGAAGGATATTGCAAGTAGAAAAGCTTGTATTGAGACATATTTACCTACTATTATACCTGCAAAATAAAAAATTGGTCATACTTACAGTTTCTATGTTTCTATATTTTTTTTTTATTGAAAATACAGTAAAAAAACACATATAATATACAGACAGAAATGTACAGACATTATTAGGACTAAGCAGGTAAAAAATATGGCAAAAAGGTAAATATGACGGTTCGCTACCTATATATATTTTACAATTAGGGTGTTTTTACTTAATGTATAGCCTGTTTCCGCGGTTCACGCCGTCAGTTTGCAAAACAAGGATATAATTACGTTGTGATTTATTTCTAGATCTAAAAACTTACGCTATACTTTGTAGTTGACTGTATTTTTACTGCGTATTGCCACTTAGAATTTCATTATTGGCTGCGAATTTTATTCTAAGGAGCATATTGTGCAACGTCACACCTGGATTTTTTACCATGATTGAACATTCTGATAATATTATTTTACAGTGCATTTGGGCGGTTATGAGGCCAAACCTCGTCTAAAAACATGATTAGCACTTATTAAATCGACCTGTATTTAATCATTGTGTGACATTATCATTCACTTGTTTAATTCATTCGTAGGGTCAACAGCATAAATAAGTGGTAATTTCTGTACCTTGTCGTTTTCAATCGTTTGACAATTTTGACGAACAACAACAACAAACAAACAAACAAACATGACGTTAAAGTGACAATGTACATAAATGATCACTTGTTTATGCTGTTGACTGTACCAGCTTTTGTGAATCGAGCTATAGGTATATGTAGACAAGCCATAACAAGCGCTGCGGTGGTGTGAGTATAAGCATAACAGAACATTATCCTCCCTTCTTATTTAAGAAGGCACTCGACTTTGAAAACTCACGAAATATTTACTGTGACTTTAAATAATTTACATATAATATCAACTGTAATAATTTTGCGGAATATTAAAAATTATATTTTGTTTCAACCAATTATAACGTAACGAACCCTTTCATTTTCGAAATAGAGGTTTGGGATCCCAGTTTCTTGCTCATGAATAAAATTATAGACTTGTGGAAATATTCTGAATTATCAGTAGTCAGTGCCGGGTCCGCTATTGCTCTGCGGGGTGTACTTACTTTCATTTTAACTTCCACAACGATGTGAAAATATTTCTCGGCGAGTTTATTGCCAGCTGGAGAGTTGCCGGGAAACGGACCAGCAGAGTATTCAGCAGAGACATTAAAAGGCCAACCTAATACGAATATTATAAAACTCAAAGGATTAAATTATTAGCACAACTGGACAATTTGTGTACCTACTACATCAACCCATTGCATTTTAGAAATGTAATATCGCGTTTGTAATATCTTACGAGTACTAATAAATATCTATCTATGTACATAAATAAAAAATAATCACTGAAAGGTATGTACGCGATTAACTTCTGATCAACTGCACCAAATTGGATAATTCTTTTTTTGTTGCGTTTGTCTGGAGAAGATTCTTAAATTTTAGAAATAATACATCGGAGGCGAATCCGCAGGCATCAAGTAGTAATATTATAAACGTGAAATTTTGCATGGATGTTTGTTACTCCTTCACTTCACTTCTTTGACGGGTTCTGATGAAATTTGGCACACAGGGACATCATAACCTGGATTACGTATAGGATACTTTTTATTCTGTAAAATTGCGTTGTTCCCGGTGGATATGGATGGAGTTGCGGGCAACAGCTAGTAATGAGTATTTGATTAATAAAGACTTTAAGACTAAATAAATATTAAAACACTCCTAAACAAGGACTTCGACTTAGTCTGTCTTTGCACTGCTCAGGATTAGGTGCAAGAATCTTTGTTTTTACTTTCATTAAAAATAATAAGTAGCTACCAAATAACATTATTGCTCTTGCTTTTCAAATAGACTATTTTGTTTGACATAAATATCGAATATATGTATAAGATTTAGATAGAAATGCAGTGACATGGCGTGGCTTTCGTAGCACATGGCAATGGTGTCTTCCGTGTGGACTAACACATTGCAACGCTCAAAAGGCCCCGAAGATCAAATTTTAAAATAATAATCTTGTTGTTGTGAGATACTCGTGAGTTGCGAAGTTATAATTTAATTCACCTTTTAAATAAATCACACTAACTGAACCAATAGTTTATTTTTCGCGGAAACTAGATACTCTCAACCGTTATTCTCCTGGGAACTATACAGTTTTCCGGAATAGAAAAGTACTACATGTGTTTTTCCACCGAATAAACTATCTCACCATTTGCTCCAAATCAGTTCCGAAGTTTTGACGTGAACAAATAACAAACAAATACATTCACATTCATATGAAGAAAAAAGAAGGGAGCGATACGAGCACTTTCTTGCCTTACTTATACGGGCCAATCAACTTTTAAACCGACTAAGTATAATCTGTCCGCGACATTTTTCAAACAATTGCAGATTTTTGTAAGTAAACATGTTTTTTCTGTAATTTAATAGATGAATAGCATGAATACATGCCGTCCTACGCAAGTTTAACCTATTAAACCGTGAAATATCTTGTTGGAAGTACGATTTTTTGGTAACGCCAGAGACAATTTCGGTAACGCAGGAGACGCCAAAAACGTCGGTTTAAAAGTTTAAAAGTTGATTGGCATTGTATACAGTACGATTAAGTAATTCGTTGAAGCTAGTCTGTCTATTAATAGTTAATCCATGGTTATATAATAAAGAAGTTAATTTTATTTGTTTTCTTTGTATGTGTTTAGGAAGGTTATTTCTGCAACATCTAAATCGATTATGAAAATGCTTTCTCAAGTAGAAAGCCATACTTATTCTAAATTAACATGGGCTATTTTTTATCGCAGAAAAGTGGAAAGTTTCTAAGAGACATAGTCCAAGTTGCGGCAATAGCTATACTTCGTATTTTTAGCATTAGAAATAAGGTAAACAACCTTGACGAGTCTTTTTATTGAAAAACGCCTTTAAAAATAGTAACTATTATTTATGAAACCAAAAAAGTGTAAATGACCATATTTCCTTTCAAATTATTACATATTAGCTGTTACTTATTTTTCAAAAGTGTATTTCAATAAAAAGGCACGTCAAGATCGCTTACCTTCTTTCTAACGCTAAAAAAAACCGGCCAAGAGCGTGTCGGACACGCCCAAGGTAGGGTTCCGTAGCCATTACGAAAAAATCAAGTAATATTTTTCTAAAGATTTCGTATGTGTACGGAATCATCCAAGTTTAGGTATGTTTTATACCTTAGGCTACTATTTACTCTTAAACTACAAATAATTTCCAAGCAATCTTAGCCGCTATAAATTTCCTAGTAAATTTGATTTATTTACTACCATTCTGAATTTTTTCAAATTTTTCCACCTAGTTTAGATTTTAGAGGGGGGGGGGGGACGGTCGATTTTAATGAAAATTAACACTTTAAAGTTGAATATTTCGCAAACAGATCACTGAATAGAAAAATCATGTTAGCAACCCCGCAATGGTTTTAAAAGACCTATCCAACGATACCCCACACTATAGGGTTAGTCGAGAAAAAAAATCACCCCCCTTTACGTCTATGGGAGGTACCCTCAAAAAAAAAAAATTTTTTTATATTTTATTTTACCACTTTGTTGGCGTGACTGATATGTATATTCATGCCAAATTACAGCTTTCTAGTACTAACGATCTCTGAGCTTAGCCGCGGACGGACATACAGACAGACAGACATGGCGAAACTATAAGGGTTCCTAGTTGACTACGGAACCCTAAAAACGAAGTAAGTATAGTAACAGATAAATTAAAAGAGCTATCATCATCATCATTTCAGCCGAAAGACATCCACTGCTGAACATAGGCCTCACCCAAGGCTCGCCAAACAGATCGGTCCTGCGCCATCCGCATTCAACGCGTTCCCGCAACCTTAACCAGGTCGTCGCCCCATCTTGTCGGAGTCCTACCTACACTGCATCTTGCGGTCCGCGGATTCCACTCGAGAACCTTTTGGCCCCATCGGCCGTCAATTCTACGAGCGATGTTCCCTGCCCACTGCCACTTAGGTAAGACTGGCAAAGAGCTATGTTTAACGCACCAGCAGTTCCAATGGTACTGTAGGTACCCAAGGTAGGTATGTGTCCAAGCTTATTTATTTATTTAATCGTATGTCATAATCTATCTACAGGCATTAAAATAAAATACTTAAATTGCCAAGCCATGCGGCTGCACCAGGCGTTAGTACAAAAAAAAAACTTATTTATCCAGACAAAACTCCTTGCGAAATGGAATCAGGTCTGAATAATATAAGAGCAATAAACGTCCCGTAAAACACACAATGGTAGTAGCTAAGTGCACTTTAAGGTCTTCGTTAATAAGTCAACAATAACCCAGGTACTTGAATAACCCACATGTTAATGCACACTAAGAAGTACTTCTCTTATTGTTCGCCCCCACTCCGAACAATAATGGATTGAGAGCCGTCAATTGAAAATTACAGGTTTTTCCTTTATAACTAATGAAATAGCTAGTGGTTCGTCCCCAATAGTCGGCTTTATTTATTTAATGAGTTCTTGAAATCTATCGAATCTGTCTATCTTAAACCTTTTAACGATAACAGGTCATGTTGGTACAAAATGCATAAAATGTTGAGATGTAACATTGTCAAAAAGAAGAAAATGTTTGTGCCACCAGGTCATTTTATCTGAATATTTTAGGGGCAGAATATGTTTTGGTCAACATGTTCTTTTTTTAGTCAAAATGTTTCCAAGGCAGAATTCACTATGGTCTAGATGTCCATTGTTGGAAGTTTTCAGGACAGAATACTCTGGGGCCAAAATGTACAAAATTAGATAAGTAGATTGAATGTGCTTTTTGATATTAATATACTTTTTCATCTCTCATACTCGGAAAGTGAGGCAAATCATATCTGACATACGGGAGGGTAACTATTATTTTCTTCCCTAGGGTAGAAATTAATTAAAAAAATAAATAAAGGCATTGGCTGTCAATGGAACACATACGCATTCAGCCAAGCATTACGGCATATACATGCAATAATTAAGTATTGAGTTTTTTTTTCTTAATTAATCATATTACAAATTTTATAATGCCAGTGAAATATTATTAAATTAAATTATTAATTTACATTAGTTACTTATTTAGTGACTTAAACCAGAAAAGTTAAAAAACGACAATGTTATTTGTCCACAAAGCCTATCTCTATACAGCTTAACTCCTTGGTTCAAATTGGTTATTTACTTATTTTACAAATAAATTTACTAGAATACCTACTTTATCTACTTTATCTACTGTTTTCATTGATTATTATATTGAAAATATATTTTTTTTAAATTAATTATTGCTTAACAATAAACTTTATTGAAATATTTTACAACGATCATATTGACCACTTTAGACATTTTTATTTTTATTTTATTTATATTTTCTTAATTTCCTTGTAGTCGAAATGAAAAGCAGAGTGTTTAACTCGGGAAAGACACCAATATCACCCTCGAAATATTGCCACCCTCGCTGTGCTCGGGTGTCAAGTAACCTCGTGTGATATTGGTTATTTTCCTCCCTTGTTGAACAATCTACTATTCGACTTTTGTACAATTTGACAAAGGGATTTTCGAACCCATTGAGTATTTTGGAATCTTCTGTTCGTTTTTTCTATTATACAATTAGGCTTTTAGGTTTTTGTGACATCTAATTGTTTTGTCTTTTGTTCATTATAACATGTTGTCTTTTACATACTTTTTGACCGTTGTACATTTCGATAATGAGACATTTTGAACCATTGTATATTTAGGCAATTGCACCAAAATTACTTGATAACCTTTAATAAACTAGCAGTTCTTCATTCATTTATTAATTTCGGGGACCTCACGATTTAAATGAAATTTGATATGATGGTTTTCGAAGGCGAACAATAGTTAATGTCAAAATCAAAATATCTTTATCCGATTTAGGCTATAACACCGATTTAGGGATAACAAAGTACCCTGTTGAGAAGAAAGAAGCTCAACATAGATCTACGATATAGATTTAGCTTCATCTTATTTCTGGGAAAAGGCGTGTTTTCGAGTTTTAGCCCGAGCGATGCTCAGTCGCCCAGATATTGAATTATCACGCGATTAAAATATACACGAATCTACAAATACAAAAAAAAATACAAAAATATTTATTTGCTTAATAATCACAAGTATACAACAGAGTAAGTAAGATGGACCCCAAACTAGGCTGAGTCTGTATCTTGGGACCCTGAAATCCAAGAATTTTTCCAAAGAGTATTAGAAGATCGTCTAGTTGAAATTGATGGCCACGGCTGACCACCACGTAGCCTTCCTCTACCCTTCTTTTTGACCGGGATAGCCAGGGGTTTCCTTACAACTTAGTCCTTCTCCCATCACATGCCCTGTACCGCAAATGACTTTCCACCATCTTGTACAATAGGTGTGGAATTGAAAAAATTCTATTCGCTTTGTACTTTATCAAGCAATATATATATTTACCTCTATGTATCCTCCATCTTCTAATATATAAAAATCTCGTGTCACGGTGTTTGTTACCGAACTCCTTCGAAACGGCTTGACCGATTTTTATGAAACTTTTTTCTCTATACTCGGTAGGCCTGAGAATAGGTCGTAGGCTATTTTTTATCTTCGCAGACGGAGTCGCCGGCAACAGCTAGTAATTTAATAAAATCATACAACTATAAGCTGGAAAGCGAACGATGACTTTTGAACTTCAAACCCTTTTCATTTTAAAATTATGCCCCAAGTTCTACAAAAGTACTATCGTTTGGCAGAGGCCACGGTTAAAGATACAATAATTTAACAGAAGTAATAGAAAAACTTTACCCACCGACTCGTGGAAAGAATTCGCTCCGCTCATTTTGCTTCCTTATTTTAATCCTAATTTATTGGAATAGCTGAACAGAGAAGAGCTCAATTGGCACAATAAATTTCAAATTTCATTATTTGAAGAGGAAGTCGCAAGTTGCCAGTTTGGATTGGGTTTTCCGATCACGTCTCCATACTATTGGCGCGGATATTCCAGCCACCTGTGCTCGTACTCTATGAGGCTTTAAACGCGCCTCCACTCTTTCGATAAACCGACTGTGAGATATTCGCGATGTATGCCCAGAGCCGCATTTCCTTATGAATGATACATGGCGCAGCGGAGCGTCCGACGGTGCGTCGCGGGCTGAGCGCAGCGAGCTGTGTACTTGCATAATAACACGTTTTGCGGTGAATAACGCTTGATTCCACCTAGCAACTGAGCGGTGGTTATAGGATCGAATATTCACCAACTCGCTGCACAAAGTGTGTCCGCAGGGCATAACGTGAAGTGGGATCGTACCTTGCACTCCGTTAGCAATATAGAACTTGTTTAAAAATTTGTTCGAATTGCGGCAGCTGCTGTGTCGTAATGAAAATGGATGGAACACTTTGAAATCAGTGACGGTACCTACGCTGTTTGTAAATACGTTATTTGAGCAAAACTGTCAGTTCATAATTTAGTTTTCGTAATCACAATGGATGGTCCGGGACCGGTCTGTTTGCTGAACCTTGAGGGAGGCCTATTTTCAACAGTGGACGTCTTTCGGCTGAGATGATGATAACGATGAATCACAATATGTTATTTACACTCACGGGATTTATCACAATATGTTATTTACACTCACGGGATTTATCACGCAAATATCATTTAATATTTACTTCGAGATTTTGGCCACATTGCAGAGGCCGTGGTCACGAGTTGACTGAAATATAGGGTGTTATAAGGTCGCTGCAATGTGGCCGAAACGTCGAGGTAAATATTAAATGTTGTTTGCGTGTTGATTCCCTTGGGTGTAATAACTATTAAGTTATGATTAATCACAGAATAATGGTACACACGCGTAGGGATTTACTTGCGCAAGTTTAGACTAAAAAAGTATATAGTTTTGTTGGTCTTTTTCTACTTAATAATAAACACTGACATTTAAATACGATGTTACTTGAATCAACGGTCGAAGTATATTGTAACATGTGAGACAAGGCAGAAATTTGCGCACGTTACAGTATGCTTGTAAGTGCAAGTCCAAGTAAACCGTGGCTACTATAAAGAACGAATGCGTATTTAAAACTGTCTGAAAATATTCTCAATACGAGCGTCATCACTCTTCATGTGCTACATAATATGGGTTGCTCGTTGTGACATCTGGCGTGTGCTCAACTAATTCCACCTTTACTCAAAGCCACTTCCACATAAATAAATGACTAGAAAGCTTCCTGCCAGTCCATTTACACTAATAGTAGCGTTCAAGTGGGTGCAGTATTACAATGCGGGCTAATTCCGAGCGGGCCGTAAAAAGTTGGCGACGACTGAGCGTGGTCGTGACTGTATCTCAAATTAAATCTCACCAACAAATCTTCGCGAGGGATGAACCGCGAAAACCACTACTATTGGTCGGTGCTTGGGATCTAAGGACTCACCATGTTCGGAAATTAATAAATTCATCGTTCATTTCAGGCGAAAGACGGGCACTGCTGAACATATGCCTCTCTCAAGGCTCGCCATATATACCTGTCCTGCGCCATCCGCATCCAGCGCGTTCCCGCAACCTAAACCAGGTCATTCCTCCATATTTTTGGACCTACCTACACTACGTCTTCCGATCTGGGGACGCCATTCGAGATCCTTTTGGCCCCACCGGCTATCAGTTCTAGAAGTGATGTGCTCTGCCCAATGCCACTTGAGTCTGGCGATTCTTCTGGGATTCCCACAGTGTCTCAAGTAAAAAGTCTTTGACCAGTGTGTGTTGCCAGAGTAATGACTTATGACCCTGAGACATGGCCATTAACGATGGGCCTCATAAGAAAGCTCAAGGTCACTCAAAGGGCGATGGAAAGGGCTATGCTCGGAGTTTTTCTGCGGGATCACATCAGAAATTATGAAAATAATAAGTTTTATTCCAAAATTAGTAGCTTCATAGGTTCGGTATTCATGAAATCAGGAAGTAATAGGGATCATAATAATACTTATGAGTAAAAGCTGCGGTAGTCAACGCTACTTATGTTCTTTCAAGTAAATAATCGTGGGTCCAAAACTGGGCTCTTACGTTTGAGTCAATGTGTAAAATTTCTGTAAAACTTTTCGGTGTAGGAAAACATGAGTACTATGTAAAGTTCCCAATTTGCACTCGGACTGCCTGGGAACTACCCTCTTTCTATGAAGAGGCTTGTGCCAAGGACTGGGACGTATATAGGCTAGTGATAATGTGTAAAATTGGAATAACATATCGCTCGTGACGTTTGAGATATTGTGGCCTTGCTGAACGGCCCGTCTGGCAGCTCGCCCTTTCTCCGGTATGCTGTAAAAGCCATCAGAGGCTAACAGCAACCAGTCTGTCGGTAAAAATATTGAGATATTGTCCCTCGTCTTCGTGTCCCTCACCACGAAGTCCCGTCTCCCGTAGTACGGGCGCGGCTCATCTTTCGGCGCGGTCGCGAGCGCTCTAACTCGCAATTTGTTCTCGTACAGCCTTAAAAATCCGCATTTTATTGTTCCGTCTCTCATTTCTACTTGAACTGTGCCCCTTCGAGGGCCGCATTGAGCTCCTCCGTACAAAAGTTTCGCTTTGTTTTATCCAGGATAAGGATTTATAGAAACCAAAGAGCGTAAAATATGATAGGAGCTCTTTTATTTTCTTCCGGAATGTTGGGAAAGTATCGCTCTTGGTTCGTCATTTTGATAAATTGTCGGTTATATGGGCTACAAATCGCGATATTGTGGATCGAGGTAAAACATTGTTGCGGAAGATGTGCAATTTCAACGCTTTGAAACATAAAACTTTTCACCAACAATACGTGCCCTCTAATTTGGCTGTTTTACCCCTCGATTTACTATTTATAGAGGTTCTCAGAAGAGCACTTATTTTTATGAGTGGAAGATTCGATGTCAGAAATAAAAAAATAAAAAATAAATAAATATCACGGGACAATTCACACCAATTGACCTAGTCCCAAAGTAAGCTTAGCAAAGCTTGTGTTATGGGTACCAGGCAACGGATAAACATACTTATATAGATAGATACATACTTAAATACATATTAAACACCCAAGACCCGAGAACAAACATTCGTATTTTTCATACAAATATCTGCCCCGACACGGGAATCGAACCCGGGACCTCAAGCTTCATAACCACTCTCTAACCACTAGGCCATCTGGTCGTACTTACGACTTAAAACATTACAGACTATTTTTCTCTTATGAGTGTCAATCAGCCTTATATTTTTTCTGATAAAAAAATAATAAAGATGGTAAAGCACTTACTTGGTCGACTTACATATTAAACCTAAACACCAATAACAATATTTATCCCGCCATACTTGGATTGAACTCAGATTCAGCGTCACTCTTCACTCGCTCATTCATTTGCTCACGTGGCGCTTACGTTTAAGTTTGTATTCAATACAACTTTCCAGAGTACTCGAATACGGTAACGTTAATTCCCGAGCCCAAATGGGCTCGCCACTTGATTTATCTATGTGATGAACACTTTGAACGGATATAAATTCGCCTGAGTCGCGTCTTGGTAACACAAAGTAGAATAAATCGTTGGGACCCGCGCGTTGCGTGCGACATTCAAAGGTGCAGCTGTCACCATTCATTGCGTTATCTATTTATCTTTCGCTGACTTGCCATGAACTATGAAAAATTGTAAAATCAAGCAACTTGTTGACACAAACTGAAAGAAAGAGAGAAAGGAAAACATGTATTCGTGACATTTTTATAAAAAGAAAGAAAAACAGAAACTGAGACAAATATTGTCATGAAATGGGCCCAACTAAGTATGATGTCAACCTTCCAGCAGACGCTGGTCTTCCGTTGGAACCATTTGAACCTCAAGATTAACATAATTTTTTACATTAACAATGAACTCGACATCTAAAATATATTCAGGATGTTGATGCGACTGCCGCGGTTTTGTAGCGCTTCTGGGATGTTTGCTGAACACCACACTGATGACTTCTATGCCATCAGGAGGAAACGCGTCGCATTCATATTGGGGCGAGTGCGAAGCAGTGGCAATACCATCCTGAAGGTCATTGCTGACAAACTAGATTGTTCCATCCTGAAAACATGGGTATTAAATTATTGTATATATAAATTTTTATACCTAAAGTTGACTTTTATTCGAGAGTGATCCTTCTGTACGCTAGTACTATTAGTTATTCTGTGGTACTTCAACGTTCTAGGACAGCGCACATAGGGGTATTTGAACGATCTACGCGGCCAAAAATATTTTCGTGAAGAAATCACTTTTAAATGGTATTAATAATTACAACAAGGGTTAATTTGTGAAAATAAAACATTTTTATGAAAAATCATGTATTTTAAATAAATGATTATTTACATATTTATTTAAAAAAATATTAATCTTCTTGATTTGGCGTTGCTGAAACCAGCATGGCGATTGTTTCTGGCGAGAAACTTTTTATTTTGTTCTTTTTTATGCTATTCATGCTGCTGCTGCTTATAAGGGGGTCCGAGCTGAGAAGTAATCTGTTTAAAATATCCCTGTTGCAGTATTCCCTGAAGAATTTTCTGGCGTAGTCTCGCCAATAATTTCTGAAATGCTTATTACGGGCCTCTGCAGCTTCTTCAGATAGCTGCCCTAAAGGCAACAATGCATTTTTAATTATAGTAGATCCATGCACGAGGATTTTGTGCATTGTTGGTGTTATAGGGTGCCATTTATACAAATCTATGTACAAGCGAGCAGTATCTAACGCGTATTCATTCATCGTATTTTTACGGGTCAGTTGGATATCCACTCGAAATAACTTCTAATATGATTTTTAGTCTGTATATTAAGTTATAATCGATTCCAGTTCTTTGCCCTTGTTGGAGAACTAATAATTTCTTTTAGCACATCAGACGCATCACGTTTCCCAGTTTTACGCAACTCCGTTTGTGCAGCATGAACAATTATTTCTCCATCTAAAGAAGATCGAATTTTCTCCATTTTCCTTCTTTTGGATCTTTCACTTGATGCCTCAAATAATTTACAAGGTCGACCTCGTCTAGTTTGTGTGCATATGGTAAGTTTGAAAGCTCCTTGAAGCCACAAATCATTGTATTTTCTAAACAAATCTTCTTTTTTATGGGCTTTAGACCATCTTTGTTTAATTTCGGACTTGAAATGAGCAAATCTTTGCTTAAAACGCGCGATTTGGTACTTGTGGTATATTTCGCCCGATAAAAGATCCTCTTTCAAAAAATTGAGCTTTTCTTCAATGTTGGGTAATTCAAAGCTGCAGATGCGGTCAAATAAGTACTTGCGAGTGACAATTCTTGCACCTGAAGTACTTTGTGAACCTAAAACAAACAATAAGCCTTTAAAAACGCGTTAAACATAAATTATAATTTTAAACGTTTTTTATCGTTCAAACTTCACGGGCCGCAAATAATGCTAATCCGCGAATATCCGCGGCTAGGTTTTTAGCAGTTTTCTTCCTAAAGGTTTCAAGTTTAAAATAAAACAAGATTCCGAACCGGATCTGTCCCGATAGTACAACAAATTCCTTAATATAAGAACAAAATATGTAAAAATTTAGTGTGTAAAACTACTAACTTTCACAACACCAAAATTCAATTAATAGATAATAAGTACGAGTCAAGTGTATTTTAAAATATTAGTTTATTACCTGTTGTATCTGAATCCATCACTTTTTTCTTCCTACTTAACTTGAAACAAGAAATATTCACTGGTAAAGTTTGTATTTGCACACGGACGCCGAGAACAGACACCTACACCTAATGGGACGATCGAATTCAGACTGCTCGTACGCAGACAGCGTAACGTCAATGAGGGTAGGAGGGAATAAGTATTGTTCCAAAACTAATCCCCTTGAGGACGGTAGGTGTTTTTTTTACCTGTCATACATTTTGTAAAATTGATTTTTGGCCGCGTAGATCGTTTAAATACCCGTATGTGCAGCGCCCTCTATTCTTGTTTAAAGTTAAAATACTACACTATTTTAAACTTTAGAATTTTTTCACTTATAATTTTATTATTATACTAAACGGGACTTAACATGCAAACAATATTTACTTCAACGTTTCGACCACATTGCAGCACAAGTTGACGAAACGTCAAGGTAAAAATTGTTTGCGTGATAAGTCCCGATTAGTATAATAATTATGAGTTAAAATACTATCCCACAGAAACATAATTGCCGGGGTTGAATGTCCTATGGCTCAATCCAGAACTTTCTATGTATATCTTATTTATATGTATATAGTAAGATGGAATTTGATATTATGTAGATAGCTGGACGACTGAAATGACAAATATTCTCAAAATATTCTTTAAATATTCCCACGGGATCGGGATAAAATCCCGAAATCTTAACCGCTTAGTTTAGAGACATAAAATTTGGCGCGGCTGTTTACTGTCCAACTTATGAAGCGCACGACTTAATTTTAGCAGTAACTCTGAATAATCATCATCATTTCAGACGAAAGACGTCAACTGCTGAACATAGGTGTCTCCCCCAAGACTCGCCAAACAGATCGTTCCCGTGCAATCCGCATCCAACGCGATCCCGCAACCTTAACCAGGTCGTCGCTCCATCTTTTGGAGACCTACCTACACTGCATCTTCCGGTCCGTGGACACCACTCGAGAACCTTTTTGCTCCATTGGCCATCAGTTCTACGAGCGATGTGCCCTGCCCACTGCCACTTGAGTCTGGCGATTCTTCGAGCGGTGTCGGTGACTAGAGCTCTTGTGCGGATTTCATCATTTCTAATGCGATCCCGCAGAGAAGCTTCGAACATAGCATAAGAGTAGGCTCCGAGTAAGTCTGAATGTCACTATTTTATTTCAAAAAATGGGAATTCCCAGGGGAATTTTAGGGAAACCCGCGGGTAAAAGCTATTTTATAATATTAAAAGAATATATACACCAATCACGAGCCAGACGACCAGATGGCCTAGTGGTTAGAGACCCTGACTATGAAGCTTGAGGTCCCGGGTTCGATTCCCGTGTCGGGGCAGATATTTGTATGAAAAATACGAATGTTTGTTCTGGGGTCTTGGGTGTTTAATATGTATTTAAGTATGTATCTATCTATATAAGTATGTTTATCCGTTGCCTAGTACCCATAACACAAGCTTTGCTAAGCTTACTTTGGGACTAGGTCAATTGGTGTGAATTGTCCTGTTATCTATACATATAAAATCCTTTGTCCTGACTGACGGATCAACGCACAGCCTAAACCGCTGATCGTAGAGACCTGAAACTTGGAGGGTGTGTTCTTTGTATGACGTAGGCATCCGATAAGAAAGGATTTTTCGTAGTTCTACTCCGAAGGGGGTAAAAAGGGGGGGCAAAGTTTGTATGGGACAACGTGATTCCTTGGTCCAATCTACTTCAAATTTTGCATAAACATTCTTTAACAGAATTGATGGAAGACGTGTTTCGTATTTTATTGAAATTCATCACTTGACGGGGTTAAAAAGGAGTAGAAAGTTATTTTGGGGGTGATTTGCTTCGAAGTTGATATCAATACTCCTTAGTGCTTTTGATTTAAATTACATTTTATTTTGACACATGTTTGAATACTCGATCCGAAGACACGGCTTCATAGGAACGTAGAGTTCGAAATTTGAAATGGTAAGGACTAGACATCTTGGTTAAGCCGCGTTTTCACTTAGTGTTCTGAACAAACATTTGTTTAGAGCAAATATGATTGCGGTTTTGCCGATGTTCGCTCAAAATAGCATCAATGTAGCGTATCTACTGTGTTAAAAAATAATAATTTTATTAAATAATTAAGATGTATGTAATTTAATAACAATGTAGATCTGATTGAAAAAAATATACCTTGTTGAGTTTCTTGCCGGTTTCTTCTCAACAGGGTTTTTTCCGAACCGGTGGTAGATTCTTCGACGTTCATAGGAGCATCAATCGATGCCTAAATTGAATAAAAAATTTTGACTTTGACTTTGACTTTGAATAGAAAATGTCCGTTTTCATTCAACGAGGAAAGAGAACAGTTGTTTATAACAAAATCGTAAACAAAGATTGGAGACCCACCGAACACGTACAATGTCGAGCGAATGCACAGAGCAACAGCTCGCTCGCCACAGACGTCGTTTTCACTGGATGAATGAGTGAGCGACCCGCGTCCAGCCGATTATCACTGAATAAACACGTTCGCTCGCTCAGAACTGTTCAGGACACTGGGCTGATTTTTCAATCATCGAATAAATATTATCTGACGGATAACGTGTAAAGCGGCTAAATTGTAGCGTCATGCATACAGTGCAAGTGACGCAGTGCTGTCAGTCAACTTATTTAGTCAACTTATTCTATAATTTAACCAGTTGATGACATTTATGCGTTGATTGAAAAATCGGCCCTCAGTGAAAACGCAGCTTTATAAAACATACAAATCATTCCATATTCAAAAAAAACAATATTTAAATCGGTTTAGAATTCGAAATTTCAATTTTATTTGTTCTTGGATATTTGAATGAAAAACTTACCTTATACCTAGATTTTCTTTAGAAAATTCCTTGGAAATCTCTTAGATTACCTACTTAGCGAATATTTGCGAATATATACACGAATTACCGACATTGTAAACGAAACGAAACTTCAAATTTTGCAAACCATTTTGTCTACGTTTGTCAACCACTTCCTGATCTGATCTCTGATAATAACTAATTATATGTACATATAAGTATTTGCATTTCACCAAGCTTTTGCTTTTACAAGCGCAGCGTGGGACGTCCACCAACAAGATGGACGGACGTTTTGGTGAAGGCCGCAGGTTCAGGGTGGATGCAAGTCGCTTCCAACCGTAATGATTGGGCGTAAATGAGGGAGGCCTATGTCCAAAAATTCAAAAATGCAAAATTCCCAAGGGATAGAAAAAGAATCTACTTCGGAGCTCATTTTAAAATGTCTTTCACCAATAGAAAAGCTACACTGTCCTTGATTAACATAGGATGCTATTTTCCGGATAAATGCAAACTCCCGCGGTATAGAAAATAGTAAATTTAACTTCGGGGCTGAGTTTAAAAAAAATTACCAATAGAAAGCTACACTATCCTTCATTGGTATAGGCTAGGCTACCTACTATTTATTCGGTAAAATGCGAAATTCCCGTGGGATAGAAAGAAGTCAATAAGTATCACTTGAGGGCTGATTTGAAAATTTCTTTCACCAATAGGAAGCTACACCAACCATTATTTACATAAACTACTTTTCTCCGTGAAAAAGCAAAATTCCCACGGGAAAAAAATAAGTGAATTCAACTACGGGGCTGATTTTAAAACTTCTTTTACCGGTACAAAGCTACACCTTTAAGGACATAGGCTACTTTTTCTCGGGGAAAATGCAAAATTCCCGCGGGACAAAAATAAGCGAAAATTTGCATAGAATAAGGACAAATTTGTTGAAATTCCCACGGGATAGAGAATAAACGGGATTTATAATATTCACTAACTGATACTGATGATGATGAAATGATAATAATGATGGATCTTGCCGTTGCCGGATTTTTGTTTTATACAATGAAAGAGATGAAGAAGCTTTACCACAAATTGGAATTCTACGCGGACGAAGTCGCGGGCAAAAGCTAGTATTTATTATTATTTAATCACATCGATACTTTAAATTCTCTGCTGACGCGGGAAAATGTAGTTACTCTACAAGGACTAAATAAACAGAAACATGAGTTACTAATTCCATTGTTACAGCTACCATTTCGAAGTAATCTATCGTAGTGGTTCTCAGTAAGACTAGCTTGCTATTACGGAGGTAACGTTGATTCATTTACCTAAGTGTAGTCTAACCTACTTAAAGTTGATTGCTTTTATTTAACCATTAAGTTAATAACGTAACAGTACCGTGATAAAATTGCTGGTAAATTATGATTAAGTATCCTTTACCTGGGGTTACAATCATTAGGTCAGGCAGTTACATTGAAATTCCGGGATTTTATTAAATTACTTCGGAAATTTTCAAAAATGACGTCGTTATTTTCATTTGTTTTTTATTCATACATGCGTGTATAGGTGAAACACTTAAGAGGGTTTATACCTGTTGAGCTGGCAACGTTGCATTTTTGTTAGTTTTTCTCGATTATTCCATAAAAATTGAATGAAAGTTAAAAATTTTTTGAATACAAATTGTTCTAATATATAAGTTAATGTGTCTACTGCAATAATAATTTGTGATAAGACTTTTGTTTTCTTTATTAACCGTTAGGTAATAATTTGTTTGTTTTTAAAGAAAATAAAAGCCTATCACGAATTATTATTGCAGTAGACACATTAACTTATATATTAGAACAATTTGTATACAAAACATTTTTAATTTTCATTCAATTTTTATGGAATAATCGAGAAAAACTAACAAAAATGCAACGTTGCCAAATCAGCAGGTATAAACCCTCCTAAATGACCTGTTGTGTGTAGTAGTAACGTGTCCGTATAAATAAATTGACGTTCCAAATTTCAAAGCTCCACATATATTCTGTGCACTACTACATACAACAGGTCATTTTCTCAAGTTTTTCACCTACAGGTATGTACCTATATACGCATGTAATAGTACATTACTGCAGAGACCAGTAAGTAAGCCATCCTGGACGAGTAGAAGTTTGATCAATGATACGAGGCCAGGATGGCGATTACTGGGCGAAGCTTGTATAGTGCTTTTCTCAAAAATGAAATAAGTTGATAAAAATAAAATAAAAGTACACATTGTAAAAATAAAGAAAATCTACGACCCACCATTTTAGCTACTTACTCGCTAACCTATGTGTCTGGTAGTCTATGGTATGATTGTTTTTTTAAAGGTACCTGGCGGCAATATTTAGATATCTGCCAACTTTAAATTACAAACGTCATAATTTTAATAAGAATTTTCTTAATTTTGAAACATTTCAAACACAAAAATTGTAATTACAACAACATAAATTATTGAAAAATGTTCCAGTTATTTATTCAGTGAACTATTTGAGTGTGAACTTTTTTAATACTTTAAGTTTTTCACAGACGTAGAGCACGGGATCCAAATTTAAACACTTGATATGTAATGGAATTTCATACTTACTTCCTGGACAGTTCGAGATTACTTCCTGGACACTAGCAGCCTAGTCTCCAGGATGCGTTACTTTCTACGACGTCTTTGATGACGTTAATGGCAACATTTCATACCATTTTTGAGAAAAATACCATAATCTCATCACTAAGCCCAATCCCGGGGGAAAATGGAAATAAAACGTAACCTATGTGTTGTTTCAAAGATCCAACTATCAAATTCAAATTCAAATTCAAAAACATTTATTTGTAAGAATACAGTAGGTAAAAAGATCTTAAAATAAGTTTAGCACATGTATTCAGCATGCAAGCATGCGTACAAATATTCAGTTTTAGGTCTCTAAAATTAATTTACATTTTTCGTCAATATTCACTATTTCTTATTATATTATTACTATTAAGAAAGAGAGAGAGAGAGAAAAAAAAAAGAAACACAAAATAACAGCAGACAAATAAATAAATTACAACCCCTTGTGACTTAAGATATGGTCCTTGACACTATAGAAACATTTTTCCAATAGCCATTTTGTTAATTTACATTTAAACATGTTTCCTGACAGAGTTTTTAAATTTTGTGGTAAATGATTAAAAATTACAATGCTCATATTATATATATTTCTCTTATACACATCTTTGCGGCAAGGAGGTTTGCATAAAAGAGACATAACATGTGCTCGAGTCTTTCTTGATATAGCTTCTCCGCGTTTTTTATAGTACTCTGCTCTGGGTGCGAGTTGACAAAAACACACACGTCCTTAATATACAAACATGGCAATGGTAATATATTTAACTTCCTAAATAATGGGGCACAACTGTCAGTGATCCAAGCATTACATAATATCCTCATGCATTTTTTTTGTACTTTAAATACTCTATCAACCTCCACAGAGTTTCCCCACAGTATCAAGCCGTAACTGAGCACTGATGACACGTAACCATGGTACGCCATCAACGCAGCCTCTGTACTAACAGTCTCTCTCACTCTCTTTAAGGCAAACACAAAACGATTTAATCTGCCACAAATATAATCAATTTGGGCTTTCCAGTTAAGATGTTTATCAATCATTATACCTAAAAATTTAATTACGTTTTCCTCATTAACTGTGTCACCCTCATACTTAATTTTTAAAGGTACAGAATTAGAATTATAGGAAGTAAATTGCACAAATTTAGTTTTATTGATATTAATATGTAAATCATTCATTTTCATCCATTCAATAATGTCAGTTAATCCCTTATTAATATTCAATTCGAACGTGTCCAACCCATCACATCCAACCACAAGTGTCGTGTCATCAGCAAATAATATACTTTTATGCGATGTGGCTCTGGGTAAGTCATTTATATAGAGGAGGAAAAGTAAAGGTGCCAAGATGCCCTTGTGGAACTCCTGTATTATTTGCCCTATATTCTGATCTATATGTATGTTTTAATATTGTCTGACTTGATAAATAATAATTATAATCAAACATCGAAATCCATCAAGCGGCTCAAGTGCGAAAGAGTAACTAACAATCATGTTTAGTAGTCTGATGATAATAATGAAAATGATCACTTAAAAAGCTTGTATTAAAAATGAAATGATTGATGGAATTTTTTCGAACATCTTTTCTTATAAAAGCGTCAATAAGACCTTGAAAAATCCACAAAGTGACTGCTAAAATTTAAACTCTATTAGACCACAAAAGATTCCCCAATTTCAATTCAATTAGATATTTTCCCCCCAGTTCAATAAAAGACCGATATCACATTGCCTTTGATGTTGAAGATCAAGTCATAAATAATTGTAAAATATAATTACTTAGGAAAAAATGCAGTAGTCTCAGGGTATGGCCTATGGCCTCCCAAGCAGAAGGTCGTGGGTTTGAGCCCGGGCTCGCACCTTTGAGTTTCAGAATTTATGCGCGAAATAACATTTGAAAGTTACCATAAGCTTTTTGTTGAAGGAAATATCGTGAAAAAGACTTCGAAGCATATTAATGGTATGTGTTAAATACTTAATTGATCCGCACTGGACCTCCGTGGGAGCTACAGGCTAAGACAATTTATTCTGAGAGTAGGCCTGTGTCCAGCAGTGGGACGTAGGTATATAGCCCGAAGATGATGATAAAATTTGGTTACTTCACAATGCAATTTTCACTAACGCTTCAAGCGGTCAAGGGTCTGGAAGGGTTTCGACTAGAGGAGTCCTGTAAAGACACCGTTAAACTCGTAGTGCTAATTTAATTGGCGTGCCTCTAGCTCGCAGTGTGAGCCGGGCATTATTTCGGCCTTACACTGCGAGCGGAGCGTATTCCGCATAGATTCCGCTTAACTCAGAACGGTCAAGTTCATAGATGTTAAGTGGATGTACTTTGATGGAGTTGACCGGTGCGAGTTAGACGAAGTCTGTACGCCACTCAGCATCCAATGAAAGGTGAACAGAAAAATTGCTTGAGGGTAGAGCGGCCGGACCGCGCGGCTGAACCGCCGGTAGGCCACGCGGTGCGACCGGTCCCGTCGACTACATTATACTGATTGCTGCAATTAGCGAATGGTGTAATTCTCGTTTTTCAACCGTCTCCCATCCCCCGCCCTCGCCCTCAGGAAATTACTTGAGCCCCGCAGGTCGTGGCGACTTTCCCCGGATTAAATAAAATTGAACAACTCGAACGAAATTCTGTTTTGGATTTCTCATCTTGATCAGTTTAGTTGTCGGCACCGAGATACTCGGTTTGTGGCTTTAATTATTGTGAGTGGATTCTGCTGTATTCCATTTATTTTCTGATTCGTATTGAGCTTTTATTGTGACTATTCTCAGTGAGCGATTTTGCGTTTAATCTTTTTTTTTTATCGTGTTTAGACGTGTAATTTATTTTTTCCGTAACGCCAATTTGCTTGCACGGTAAAATGTATGGCAAGCAATGTGGTGAAATGATACATTTCCATCGTAAATTGTGTGAACAATGGGGAATTGTGTATGGAGCCGTTTCGGAGTAGTTTTGTGTTATATGTAGGGGGGTGGACGGCAATAAACAGGGTGATTGCACGGCCGTCGGGCCGCGCCGTCTCCACCGGCCTGGATGTGGCTCCATCCGCACTAACATGAAACCCCGACTTCTTTATTCATTAATTAGCTTTAACCCGCGTTTTCGCTCGCTGGCATTTTAATTGAAATTCCTGGATTTCACTAAATTTCCATGGGCACCCCCGAAAATAACATAGTGATCTTCATTAACGTTGTATGAAAAACATCAAACAAAATTTGAAGTGTATATTTATACTTCGTTTTATGAAAAACATCAAACAAAATTTCAAGTGTTTATTTACACTTCGTTTAATTTAATACCTACTAGAAACTATACGGTTACAAATGATTTTGATAAAATGAAGGTGTTACTAAAACTGTGTTAACTTCTACATTTAAAACTTGGATAGTAATGTACTAACATTACTTTTTTCACTTCTAAAATTGGATTATTGATAAAAAATCACGAATTTTCACCATTCAAATTTTAATGTTAAATGAAAAGAAATATAGACAACAACAATTGTTCAAAATATGGTCCATGGTTTAGACTAAGTGGTTGAGATTTCAAAATTTGACATGCTCACATCTCGATCCAATATGCATTTCGGGATAAAAGGTAGTACACGTGTTGCTAGGAGTTTCCAGTGACTTCACGCTAGGAACTATACGCCACATTTTTTTACCCATGTCATTTGAAATGGTGTATTTTCTAACAAAAATACCTAGCCAAAGCACTGACTTTTTTGAAATTTAATGTATAAAGTCTTTTGCCTTCATTTTAATTTGTTTCTCCATTTTTAACAACAATGCCATTTGTATAGTATAATAACATGTTGGAGATTTTAGCGCTCCAGCAATGTTTTTTTGGTATTTTAGAATGATCGTCAACAATGTCCTTCGCCTTCTTTTATATACAATGACAACTTAACAATGACCACTTTTACGGACTTATTTGAGGAAAACATTTTTTCCTTTCAGACCACGCCCGTAGAGGTTTACTTGGGATATCTATATCTATCTATCTATACATATAATAAATCTGTAACAAGTCGGTGTCTGTACATTGAAGATATTTGAGAAAAACTGTCACTAGGGCTATTTACTAGCGCAATAGAACCCAAAACAATGTTTTTTAGAATTATTGTCTGTTTGTCTGTTTGTTGTGCGTTTGTGCGCGCTAATCTCAGAAACGGCTTAACCTAGAAGGATGCGGTTTTCACTGATATGTTGGTATTTTCTTGGATTAACATTTAGTGTTTGTTTCATTTGAATCGGTTCACAAATAAGAAAGATATGTCTATTTTAAGAATTTATAGAACAGTTTTTAGAAGTAGTGACTTGGGAGTAGGTACGGTGGTGAATGTGTACGCGGGTGTGCGGGGGGGGGGTTCGGTGAAAGGGGGGGGGGGGTATTTTTTTTTATATCGAGGAACTAAGGAGAGCCATAATTGATGAAAAAGCAAATTGGGTAAAAAAAATAAGCTGCCCAAATTACTAATTCCACACGGACGGAGTCGCGGGCAAAAGCTAGTAAATAATATAAAAAAATGTTGAAAAACAAAACTAATCAGTTAAGTTTGCCCATTTTTATTTTCTTACCGTATTTTTTCCGCTGTAGTAGTTTACGAATTCAATTAAATATTTATGTAATGTTAAATACTAATTATTAGTAACCGTAGAGCTTATCCAGTTAATCTCTAATTCTTAGAATTGTTTCCATTTCTCTGAATATTCGTCCTACCATTATTTTATATGGCGCATTAAGTTAGCGAAATTTGATAGTAAAATGCTACCAGTTGTGCAAGACCAAGTAGGGTTCCTTGAAAAATATTACGTCGATTTAACACAACAATAGGGTTACTGCTTCTTGTACCCACGTGAGGGTAGGGTTGGAACAAGGTCTTAGATTATTTTTCGATTTTTACTTGTACCCTCTATGGCAACGTGTGTTGCATATTTTTTTGTCAAATTCGAATTTATAATCACTAGGCCGCCAGTAAGACGTGGTAGCCTACTGGTTTGAGCTATGACCTCTTGAATAAAGGGTCGTAGGTTCGAGCTCGGGCTCGCACATCTTGAGTATTCTGAATTCATGTCCGAAATTACATTTGAAATTTACGGTGAAGGAAAATATAGCGAGAAGACGTGCGACAAAATTCAATGGTGTTTGTGGAGTTCCTAATCCCCACTGGACCCATGGGGATACTTCGGCAAAAGCCCTCTCATTCTGAGAGGAGGCTTGTTCCTTGCAGTGGGACGTATATAGGCCTGAATGATGAACCAACAGGCACCCTGTTCACGCACTTTAGTTTACTTGTTGTTGTGATTTATTTGTGAGAGTTACGAATACACTTTTCAGTAATAAATACGGGACACTCGACACCAATGACTTAGTCCCAAAGTAAGCAAAGCTTGTGTTATGGGTACTAGGCAACGGATAAACATACTTATATTGATAAATACATACTAAAATACATATTAAACATCCAAGACTCGAACGAACCGAAACCCGCCCCGAACGAATCGAAGCTAGGACATGCTTTTTCTTAAGGGCCTACCGAGTTTTTCGCGCTAATCGATTTTAGGTGGGCGATTCCGGGCGTGGGGCCGCATGGGGGAGGCACGATGGCTCAAGATAGGTTGGTTGGACCGCGCGAGTTTTTGGGTATTTTCATCTTATTACTAAAACAAATACATATTTTAAAAATGTAGCAAAACTAGAAAACATCTTGTTTTATTAACATTCAAAAAGTCATGACCTTCCGTGTGGCATTACCGTCGTACTACAAGTTTATTTTATTTTTTAGAGATGACTATGGTTTTTTTTTCTATCGTCGACTTTTGTCTCGATCGGACGTGTTTACTTAATAAAAATATTTGAATTAATCACTTGCAAAATCGTGACCTAGCTCTACTCGTACGCTGTGCATGTGACTCATCTGGGTCATTCGGCTCTATTGTTAAGTGTTTGACTTATAAAATATAATGATTAGTGAATTTTTATAAACTATATTAAAAATGGATGGCAGCCCCTTTAACCGGAGTGCGCTAACCCAGCGCAGCCCTCCGTCCTCGCCCTCGCCCGCGCCTCCTCCGACCGCCCGACAAGAAGAGGATCTTCCTGAAATGGTGCACACTTCCGAGATTCAAAACTGGATGACTTCGATTCAGCAGTGCCTGAATGAGGTGTGCACTATATCTTCCGAAGGTAAATTGAATTCGGACCAGAAGTTGAGGATTAGCAGTTTGTGCCGCAATGTGGGTCACGGGACATCTCAATTGGCCGTGAAGTACCAGTCGCTCAAGCAAAAAACCATTCAGACCCATTTCACCCTTCAAGCCCTTAAAGAAAAGCATGACCTGTCGCAGCGACTTCAAGACCTTAAACAGTGCATTGAAAAATCCTCAAAGCCTGCTACGGGAACAGTTTCCTTCGCCGACGTGGTTAGAAATAGCCCGAATAATTTTGTCCATCCCAGCAATTTAAGCTCTATAGCCATCTACCCAACTGATAAGTTGAAGTCGAGCGAAGAAACTAAGTCCCTAATTCAACAAATCATTAGGCCTGAGAAATTGAAGCTGCAAGTGAGAGGTCTCCGCAAGACCAAGAACGGCGGCGTTATTATTAGCACTGACAGTAAGGGTGACATAGAGAAGCTGAAGCAGTCGACGCAGCTGTCAACCTCTGGCCTCACTGTGGATGAACCGCAGAAGCGCAGGCCCAGAATCGTTGTTGTCGGCGTGCCCTCATCCATGCAGGAATCAGAAGTGTTCAACTGCTTATTCCAGCAAAACTTGGTCGACAAGCATCAAGGTATGACACTTGAAATATTTTTGTCCTCGACTAAACTGAGTCACAAATCGGGAAAGAAGGATGCCGAGACCTGCAACTATGTTTTAGAAGTCTCTGCGCACATTCGCAAGGCCTTGATTGCAAAGGAGAGAGTGTTTATCAACTGGTCATCGTGCCCAGTGAGAGATTTTACTCTGGTAACAAGGTGTTTCAAGTGTCAGCAGTATGGTCATGCGGCCAAGTCCTGCCGAGAAGAAGCAAACACCTGCAGTCATTGCGGTGAAGTGGGCCACGCTATAAAGGAGTGTACCAAGAAGGCCGAGCTACCTAGATGCGCTACATGCTTGCACTTCAAGAAGCCTTGCAATCACAAAACTGGCGAATCTGACTGTCCTGCCAGGAAATCTGCCGAAAAACGGTACATAAACTCTGTAGATTATGTAGGCGCCTAAGAGCGCCACTTTTAATATTATTTTTAGTACTCTTCGCTTTATTTGATTATTATGGCAAATAGATTGATCTCTGACCTAGATAGTTTCTCTGTATCTGAGTCAGCTACTTGTGGTGTAGAAAAGTGCAAACAGTATATTTCTGCTTACAGTAATCCACTAACGATACTAACACAAAACATACGCAGTATTTTTAAAAATTTTGACAATTTCAATACTTTTCAGCAACGTATAAACATTAATTGTGACATCATTGTTTTAACTGAGTGTTGGCTAGGTAAACATACTAATTTACCACTCATGCCCGGGTATAATATGTACAGTAGCAAAGTAAATTACAATCAAAACGACGGGATTGTGGTTTATGCTAGAAATAATCTAGATATCACTATCGACGAGCCTAACATGTCAGACTGTAATCGACTACTTATCAAAATTGGAACTGATTTTGCAGTTTTAGCTTTGTATAGACCCCCATCTTTTAGAAATACCAACATTTTTCTTAACTCTTTAAATGAAACATTGCAACATATATCTCCTTTCAAAAATGTAATATTATTAGGAGACATTAACATCAACATACTCCCAGATAATATCGATTCTACTGCCCTGGACTACCTAAATTTATGCTCCTATCATGGCTTACTCCCTGCCCATTCGCTTCCCACACATCAAAGCGGCTCTTGTTTGGATCATATCATGCTTAAATCCAGTTTCCCCTCAATTGCGCTTGTCACTAACTCGTCAATAACCGATCACAACGCTGCCCTATTAACCTTGAAACGTAAATTACCTAATCTAAATCGCACGCAAATAATATCTAAAATGAATATAAATAAACTTGAAGATGATTTATGCAACATTGACTTTAGCCCAGTTTACAATTCTGATGACGCGAATACTTGTATGTCGTACTTAATAAGTAATATTCAACAAGCAACTATAAGAAACACGACGTACACTCGCTTAAGTAATAAAAATTACAATATAAAGCCTTGGATAACACCAGGGCTCATTCGCTGCATGAGACATAGAGACAAATTACATAAGAAGGCCAAGTCCAATCCAAACAATTTGGTATTACAATTATCTTATAAAAGGTATCGAAATTCCTGCAACGACCTTCTTAAAAAAATTAAATGTTGTTACGATAAAAATGAATTAGGAAAGGCTGGAACAAACAGTAAAAAAGTATGGAATTTCATAAAAAATGTAACGTATATATCAAAACAGCGGGAATCATCTTCAGGATTATTTCAAGGTCATGCCTCACAACTGACTTCTGCAAACAGTGCAAATGAGTTTTTCGTAAACATAGGTAAGAATTTGGCAGAAAAAGTTCAGAGTCAGTCGCTTATGACGCCTTCAAACCAGTCGCAATCAAGTTATAGTGTTAATTCATTTGTGCTGGCTGATACAGATGAAGCAGAGGTAGAAAGAATTATTATGGGCCTAAAGGACGTTTCTGCGGTTGGTTGGGATAACATTTCAAATAAAATGATAAAACGTTTCAAGCATATCTTGATCTCTCCACTTACTTATATTTTCCGGAAATGCTTGGCCGAAGGAAGCTTTCCAAAATGTTTAAAAAAAGCTATAGTTGTTCCTGTATACAAAGCTGGCAGTAAAGACCAAATAACGAATTATAGACCTATTTCGTTATTACCAGCAATTTCTAAAATACTAGAAAAAATAATAAATAACAGACTTGTTCAATATTTAGAAAAAAAAACAATTTTGTCAAAAACTCAGTTTGGCTTTAGATCCAATTTATCGACTTGCGATGCTGTGCATCAACTGACTGACTATGTTGTACAAGCTCTGGACAAGGGGAAGCGGACGGTGGGAATATTTCTAGACCTTGCTAAAGCTTTTGACACAGTTTCCATTCCCATCCTTTTGCAGAAGCTTGAATCCTTGGGTATAAGAGGCACCCAGCTTAAATTATTCGCAGATTATCTGGACGAGCGTAGTCAATGCGTAAAAATTGATAATATTTTTAGCTCTGACCTGAAAAATACCTCTTTTGGGGTTCCCCAAGGAAGTATTTTGGGCCCCACTCTATTTTTGGTTTATATAAATGACCTCTGTAATCTAAAATTAGATGGGGGTAAAATTATAGCATATGCTGATGACACTGCTCTACTCTTTTCTGCTGACTCAGATCAAGAGGTCTATAAAATTGCACAACAAGGCTTTAATGTTGTAAATAATTGGCTTCAGCAACATTTACTGACTCTAAATGCGGGAAAAACTAATTACGTACAATTTTGTATGCGTAAATCAAATTTAACTTCAACTAACCCAAAGATCTATGCGCACCATTGCAAGGACTCTGCAAATAACTTGTGTAAGTGTCCAACTATAGCTATTACTAACAGGATAAAGTATTTGGGTGTTATAATTGATGAAGCCCTCTCATTTAAATCCCATATCGAAGCTTTAAGTGGCAGAATCCGTAAGTTAATATTTGTTTTTAAGAAACTACGCACTATCGCGGACTCAAAAATAATCAGGCAAGTTTACTTTGCCTTAGGCCAATCTATATTAACTTATTGTATTACGTCATGGGGAGGCACATCTAAAACGTCATTACTAACCCTTGAAAGAGCTCAACGAGCAGTGCTTAAGGTTTCCACTTTCCGTCCTTTTCTCTACCCCACTGATCTTCTCTACAAAGATTGTAAGGTACTAACAGTTAGACAAATATTCATAATGAGCACTGCCCTCAAACAGCACGCTGCTCTCCCCTACAGCATTGAATCTACTAACAAAAGGCGGAAAGATATAGTTTGCCCTCGAAATATGGGAAAAAAACATGCCTTCTCTTCCAGATTTTACGTATTCTTAGGACCATTTCTTTACAATAGATTAAACGCCAAGTGGGGCATATATCCTCTTACTTATAAAATAACTAAGAAAATTCTCCAAGATGAACTTCAAAAACTATCCTACGAAGATACAGAGAAACTATTGATTATTTCGAAATGAACATTTTTCATATTTTGTTATTTATAGTGTTTTGTAATTTAGCAAAGTTATTAAGAACTACTGTTTTTTGCAAGTGTTAATTTAAGATAGTTTATAAGTCCTTTTCGCTTGAAACACAGGAACATCCTAGTTCAGGCATAAGTGTTTCTTACCTTTTGTATGTTTAGACTGTAGATGTTATATTGTAAAAGTATTTTTGAATAAAAATTTATTTATTTATTTATTTATTTATTCTATCGAGCGAACTACAAGTAATCGTGTTTCGATAAAACCTTGTCACTAGAGTGAATCCTCAAATATCTTACATATGAATTTCAGGACTATAGCATTGCTAGTAATGATACAACACGAGTTTAAATGAATGCAATAAATGCGCCAAAAAGACGGTAGGACCTTAAACATCTATTTTAAGAACGTGTGAAATTTCTTATAATGTATATCTGTATAAAGTTTGACCTTTTTATCTACTGTTGAAGTGCACTCGTTAGTACCAGTCCGACCGATGCACAGTTAATGACTTTGGGCGGGATACATCACTTTTAAAGAGCTGTTAACGTAAAATATGGTTCACAGGAATGCAGTTGTTCCGCTCGATATAAACGTTGAAACTCCTTAACTTTATGATACCTAATGTGAATACTCATTTCAATGTGCCGCGTGGTCACACATTACATAAAAGTTACTATGTAATAGATTTGACACGCGCGTTTGACTACCGCTATTTTCACGCATCAGCCGCCACCCCTAGCCGATGGTGTAAGTAGCAGTCATTCTGGTGTCAACTCCCAATAATCACAAAGTGGTCACATATTTTAATAATTAATTACTATGTGAGAGATTTGACACTCGCCTTTGACTACCGTTAAATATGTTCACAAACCAGCCGGTCACCGCTGTTTGTGTAAGCAAGAACAATAGAGTACATTTTCGAGCGTCGACTGTCACACGCATACACGCACGCGCACACAAAATATCCATGGTAAAAAAATACTATGGAGATAGAACGTTAAAAAAACGAGTTCCATACTTACTCAATAGTTTACCCGAGGACATAAGACGTGAGCCTACACTTGCTAAATTTAAAAGTTTACTAAAAAAACATTTGTTAAATTCGTTGTAACCATTTACGTAAATTAATTGTATTAATGTAATCTATTTTAATAATTTATAAGCTATGTTTATATAAAGCGAGTTACCTGCAGTCAAACTGCGCAAGCAGTTTTGCGGGGCATGGTTTAAATGAAAGTGTAACTTTTTATGAATAAATATATTACATACATACATACATACACACGCACGCACACAGCGATTTTCCCATTATTTAAGATCAATTCTTCTTGTTCTGATGCGCCGGGACGATCCTAGATACTGGGTTCTTTTCTCGGTATGTTGAGGTCGTTCTGAGACACACAGATTACTGTAGATTATCATGTGTTTGAGACTTGGACCAATTGAAACCTATATACTTAAAAATAAAAATTAATTGCAGAAAATATATGTACATATTTTCTGAACCGCTGCACTTATTCGTCTAATTCTTTTTGTGTTAGTAACTATTGAGAGAAGGTTTGTATGATAGATTTTTTTTTTTTTTTAGTAGTACACCCGTGCGAAGCCGAGGCGGGCAGCTAATATTCAATATTATTGTAGCAATTCCAATTAAAATAAGTATAATTTTTTTCTGCATATCGAGTTTGCCATGCTGTGCTATCGATGCTGCCGCAGCACTAGCGGGACATAACTTAATCCCAGAGGTGACGTAAGTTACGCTTTACCACGTGAAATATAACAAAAGTAGCGACCCACCTCTGTTTCACACCGTCGCACCATCCATTCTGTACTTTCTACACGTTACTTTTTCAATTTGGAACGTATAATCGCTTAAAGATTCTAGTTGGGTGCACTTTAGTGTGAGTTGCACTAAGTTACTATGACGATAACCAAGTTTAAACCAGCCTTCAAATCTTCGGTTAATTTTTCAATTGAAAGCCGAAATTAACATAATAGGTGTTATTTTTAACAAAAAATTAGCACTGGTCAGGGCAATTATTTAATTGTGTGCTTGTTTTGCGTTTTTTTATGGTTTTGTTTTGATAGGAATTTGTAAGAGCATAGATTCTTCTCATCCATTCTTTTTTTCCACATAAATTCGAGCCCGGGTTCGAACCCATGAACCTCTGTTTGAGAGCATAAATGCATTATTGAAAGTCATTTTTAAAATTGATGCCGTCCACCCACCCCAACATCCCGTGTAAAGAAACTAAAAAAGTCCGTTGCACTTAAAATTCGCATACCTCAACCTTTTGTTAGTTCCAACAAAAGGTAAACTGAACCTGGCTGTTGAAAAAGAAACAATGGGATACAAATTTATAATGCAGTCTGGAAATGAATCACGCCATGCCAGGGTCCTTTGGGACCAGTCTGAATGAAAATGAACAACAATGCTGATTCAACGCCGGCTTAATACTTCCCGGCTGCGTATAACGTTACCTAGATTCTGCACTGTGTACTGTACATTTGCGTTTGAATTGTTAATATTGGACATTTGTTTGGTGTAGATAGGTGAGTTTCAGACTAAACTCTGTTCATTTTCTTTTTTATGCCTAATTAAGGTCGATTCATATCTACAGACATCGAGCGTGTCAGACACTTGCCGTGGCAGACAAAATAATATTCTTCTATACAGTTTCTATTAACGAATTCATATCTATCGTAACACGAGCGCGCAGTCACGGGCCGTGCACGACCAGTACGGGCAAACAATATTTTGTCGGTGTCTGGTACGGCAGGTGGCTGACACGCTCGATGTCTGTAGATATTCATTCATTTCAGCCGAAAGACGTCCACTGCTAAACATAGGCCTCCCGCAAGGCTCGCCAAACAGATCGGCCCTGCGCCATCCGCATCCAATGCGTTCCCGCTACTTCACCAGGTCGTCGCTCCATCTTGTTGGAGGCCTACCTACACCGCGTCTTCCGGTCCGCGAACGCCACTAGAGAACCTTTCGGCCCCATCGGCCGTCAGTTCTACGGGCGATGTGCCCTGCCCACTGCCACTTAAGTCTAGCGATTCTTCGAGCTATGTCCGTGACTTTAGTTCTTGCGCGGATTTCATCATTTCTAATGCGATCCCGCAGAGAAACTCCAAGCATAGCCCTCTCCATCGCCCTCTGAGTGACCTTGAGCTTCCTTATAAGACCCATCGTTAGCGGCCACGTCTCAGTGCCATAAGTCATCACTGGCAACACACACTGGTCAAAGACTTTTGACTTGAGACACTGCGGTATATCGGATGACAAGATATTGCGGAGCTTCCCGAACGCTGCCCAGCCGAGTCTAATTCGTCGATTGACCCCTTTCTCGAAGAAAAAACTTCTTCTTTTTTTTCTTTATCTTTGTCTGTAGATATGAATCGATCTTATCTGTATGTACGAGCACTCTCGTCCCGTGCCTGGTTTTAAAAAAGGATGGACTCATTTCTTCCCTTGGGTATCACAAAAGGCAGCTAAGGAATTTGATTTGAGAGCGCTGGTGGCCCTCTATTACCCCAGAATTTCAGACTCTAGTACTCCAGTGTGGAAAACCATATATGGTATGGGAAAACCACCAAACTATATCTCCAAGAAAGTCGCCATAAATAATTACTAGTAATCCTTAATAGAAGACCAGGAGTCAAAATAGTAGTGAATCAGAAAAAAGAAAAGAAATGGATAACTGACTGTGCTTGCTTGTTTAGCATAGAATGTCTGTGTATCTCATCGTTACCATCTATTATTTCTCGATCTTCATATTGTTCTCTCTAAAACCTTTCCAGATCCTGTTTGCATAAACAGCGCTGTGGTATCATGACATTTTTAATATAAGCGGCTTCAGAGCTTATCGTTCTAGCCACATTTTGTGATTGCTTCTTCTTTCACTTCTAAATTATTCTAAAATTCACATTTTAATTTATTGCCCGCTCCGTAGCTCATAACCCCCGATATGGAGGGTAGAACAACATCCGGAAATTGTTTGTACATTAATTTTTAAGCACAACTGCAGGCATATGAGGCAATATTAATGTTCAGGCCATGAATTACATTAATGTCGCACTTCGCGCGACTCCGCCGGCAAATGGCCCATACGTCTGGCTTAGTGGTGTAAACGTTTCAGGCACTAATATGACAATTTTGCCCAAGCCTGCGGTGCGTGCGCACCTGAATTATTTATTGACCCTACATGTGCAATAGAGGCGCCAGGAAATATTTTGCCAATATGACAATTGAGAAGTTAGTTTCGAAATAGTTAATAATAAGCTGAAGAGTTTGTTTGTTTGTTTGTTTGAACGCGCTAATCTCAAGAACTACTGCTCCGATTTGAAAAATTCTTTCAGTGTTAGATAGCCCATTTATCGAGGATGGCTATAGGCTATATATCATCACGCTTACACCAATAGGAGCGGAGCGGAGCGGAAGAATGTTTCATTGATTTTACCGTAGGATGCACCGTTTTCAAGATATTTGACAAAAACACCGGGGGGTGGGGGTGTAGGGTGAGGGGGAAGGGGTGTGGGGCTATTAAAAGGGGGATGAAAATTTCATTGATTTTGCCGTAGGATGCACCGTTTTCAAGAAATATTTGACAAAAACACCGGGGAATGGGGGTGGGGGGTGAGGGGGAGGGTGCGGGGGTTTTTGAAGTAAAACTTTTATAGGCACGCTTGACTTAGGACGAACGCGGGTGTGCGAGGGGGGGCGTGCGGGGTTGCTGTGCGGGGGGGGGGGGGAGGGCGGGTAATTTTTTTTATATCGAGGTACTAAGGAGAGCCAAATTGATGAAAAAGCAAATTGGATAAAAAAATAAGCTGCCCAAAATACTAATTCCACGCGGACGGAGTCGCGGGCAAAAGCTAGTGTATTATATAATTACTACCTGTTGCCTGCAACTTCGTCTGCGAAGAATAGGGGTAGGTATAAAAAATAGCCTACGACCTATTCTCAGACCTACCGAATACGGAGAAAAAATTTTGATAAAAATCGGTCAAGCCGTTTCGGAGGAGTTCGATAACAAACGCCGTGACACGAGATTTTTACATATTAGATGAGTTCTGCTTACGGGATTGGTTGCTCAGCTAAAAACTCTTGAACTTCTGCTGACTTAGTTACTTTTATTTTAGCCATAGACGAAACATAAATTTTGCTATAGCAAGTATGTATTTTTTAATGAATAGGCGGTAAGATTATAACATGACATTTGGTTGGTACTATGACTTCATTCCAACTAATTTGTACGTTTTGATATGCAATTTCCTAGTGTAAGCGGGTTAACTAATGGTTCACGCAAAACATAAATACACGAAACAAGAGAGAGAGTTTGCAGACACGTTGCCAGTTGTAGGGAAGATAACAGAGGAAACTCATTCCATCCCTGATGATTACCAAATGACGAGATTTAAAAGTGCTGTTGTTGTTACTTTTACACAGAGAAAAGTTTTAATTAGTGGTTTAAGAAATATCGCGCAAGTTGCAGTACATTGTAACTAAAATAAGAAATACTCTCTTGTATATTTGTAATCGAGGCATGCCCGACATGGTTTGAAACAATCTGTGGTTACTCTTCAAGGTCGATTACCATACGGTTCACGGTTGGCTTTCCGTTCGAACTAAGTTTAAATGAAAAAAAAACCCAACTGCTTAAAAATATTTTCTTATTTAGCCCCAAAACTGGCCCCCTGGCCCCCATGTTTAAAATTCATTTATTTACGTTACACGTTCGTCTTCGGATCACCGACTTACATAATGAATATCAAATTCCATCTCGAATTCAATAGGAAGTTTTGAAATCATTTAGTTTTGCGTTTTAATTCTCGCATGTTGAAATCGATATGAAGAAACATAGGTGATTAGATAAATAAAAATATGGCAATCTGCTATTAATTTCAATGCAATAATAAATCCTGAGGTCGTACTGCCTAACGCGTGGGCGGTCGCGGTAGCTTTCACCATCTCTTTCTATAAAAGTTTATTTTTTTTATTCAATTTAGGCTAATTGTCTCAAGTCAGTCTTTGTCAGTCACCAGTGTGAGTTGCCAGTGATGCCTTATGGCACTGAGATGTGGCCGCTAACGATGGGCCGCATAACAAAGCTCAAAGCCTCTCAGAGGGCGATGCAGAGGGTTATGCTTGGAATTTCTCTGCGGGATCGCATTAGAAATGATGACATCCACGCAAGAACTAAAGTCACGGACAACTCGAAGAATCGCCAGACTTAAGTGGCAGTGAGCAGGGCACATCGCTCGTAGAATTGACGGCCGATGGGGCCGAAAGGTTCTCGAGTGGCGTCCGCAGACCGGAAGACGCAGTGTAGGTAGGCCTCCAAAAAGATGGAGCGACGACCTGGTTAAGGTTGCGGGAACGCGTTGGATGTGGATGGCACAGGACCTGTATGTTTGGCGAGCCTTGGGGGAGGCCTATGTTCAGCAGTGGACGTCTTTCGGCTGAAATGATGATGATGATGATATTAAATAGAGTTCAGCTTAGGCTGGACGCTTGATCAGCCCATAAATCAGACAAAAAACTTGTGTAACAATGTTTTTGATAACGTGATAAAGCAATAGATGAGCAGGTAGAGCAAGAGCTTTTTCTTTCTTGACTTGTGGTCATCGAAATACATTTCAAGGGATTCATCAAAATTATCATTTCAAAAGATTGATAACGATGCTTTTAATTATGGCCACTCCTTTTTCAATTTATATAATTATCCGTAACTCATTTTTCGCTTGAATGTACAGTGATTGCCAAAAAAACTTGAATTTTTGGTCGAGTATACATTAATGAACGGAAATTTAAGAGTTAAATACAGATTGGGTATTCAACTCAAAATTAAAAGAAATAAAAATGAATTAGAAATGATGAAATTCGCGTATGAACTAAAGTCACCGACATAGCTCGAAGAATCGCCAGACTCAAGTGGCAGTGGGCAGGGCTCACGCTCGTAGAACTGATGGCAGATGTCGCCAAAAGGTTCTCGTATGGCGTCCCTGGACCGAAAGACGCAGTGTAGGTAGGTTTGGACCGATGGAGCGACGAACTGGTTCCGGTTGCGGCAACGCGTTAGATGCGGATGGCACAGGACTGGTCTGTTTAGCAAGAGGTTATGTTCAGCAGTGGACGTCTTTCGGTTGTGACAATGAAATGATGATGATGATGATGATTCAACTTAAAACTACGGTTTGATTTAGTGACCGCATATTTAAAACAGTACGTAAAACAGGGTTACTTTAAAATGCAGGGGCTACTTTGGAAAACAGTTTTTACGCAGTGTCCTTATTTTTTTAGACAATCTGTGGCAGTGAAATAACTACCTTGATAAATTACCTAACTTTTTACGTCATTTGCTCAATCGAGCTATGAATATTTATAACCATTTTAAATCTATCAAAGTTGCCCCAAAATTTCCTAAAGTAACCCCAGTTTACCGGTACACTCTTATTTTAACCAGTTTTTTTTGAGCAGTTGAGTCAGAATACAACACTGGTAACGTTGAACAAATTCGTTAAGTCAAACATCATTTTATCATCATCTACATATAGCATAGTTTAGCACAGCAAAGCACCATTTCAGGAAACGCAATGAGGCCGGCCGGATGACAAATTTTCGTAACAAGTTCCTCAAATTTTTCGGCAAATTGTTACGTAACTCAAGGTGGGCCGTGAAAAGTGGCATTCTTAACCCTGTTAGTGCAGGTGGCGGCAACGAGTGCACTCGACGAGTACCATAAATAGGTCGTAACCACGCGCCCGAGTATCCGCGATCGCCGGCGGAACTAACTGCCTCCCTGGCAGGCTGTAAACGTTTCCAACGCCTGACTTTCGGTGATTTACTCCAATTTTTATGTGTCGCTCCTCCTCTAGATTTATTAAATTTATTTTACGGTACATTTTACGACACTTACACGTGTCACGGAGATAATTTGAGCTGTCCGAAACATGCGCGAACGGTAAATTTACTTTAAGGTCTGTTAAGCGGCCTTTAATTATTAAATCCTTTCAACGATCCGCGGAGGTTCTTTTAAGTCAATTAAAATATTGAACACTTGCTAAGAGAGTAACCAAGATATAATTTTTTTTTAAATATTATATAAATCATGTACTAGACTTATTTTGGAATAATTGTAATAAAATATATCTAAAACCAAATAAAAAAAAAAACATATGATGATATTACCTAGTAAATACTTTGTACTAACCAAAACTTCATTTACAAATTGAAAACAATGTATTTGCCTAGAAAAATAACCAAGTAAAAAAACAATAAAAAGGGTATCATCTACTCGGGACCTAGGAGTTATATACGATGATAAACTAGATTTCAGTCTTCACGTTGAGCGTGTCGTCTCGAAGGGCCTCCAGATGGTAGGTTTTGTTCTGAGGACAGCTAAAAGTCTTTAAAAAGGCTTCCTCATACCTACTATTGTACAAGGCACTTGTAAGGCCACAACTCGAGTATGCGTCAGTGGTATGGAACCCATTGTATGCCAAATATTGCACATACATTGAAATGGTTCAAAAAAAGTTCTTGCGGGCCATGCACAGGCGTCTCACAGGGAAAAGAATTTCTTATTCTAATTTATTGGTGTATTATAAAATACCATCTCTTGAAAATAGGCGTAAGGTGTCTGATATATTAACCTTATATAATATATGTAGAGGACACTATAATAGCTCATTGAGCAAATTAAGTTTAGAGTCCCTGCGCGCTTCACGTCACGCTCTGTCTCCTTGTACGCCGTCCCCACCTCATCCAGCAAGGCGGGCGTGCGAGCGCCCTTGCGCCGATTCTGTACTTCGTACAATAAGCATTTCCTGTCAGCCGATATTTTTAGTATGTCTAAACAGAAATTTAAAAACAAATATATGTTTTAGTGGGAGCTGTTTAGGGAGTAAGTGCATGTTAGTCAGTGATTTATTTATAAGTAAGTGATGTACGCTTGCTTCTGTTTGCTCTCCTTGAATAAATAAATAAATAAATAAATAAGTTATTTGCTTTGCAATCATAATTATAACGTGCTAAATTAAAATCCGTAGATATTTCTATATCAAATGTCTCAATTGATGCTTTAGAAAGTGATTTATTACTATGAATTTTACTACGATATTATAATACTAATGCTATAAAAAGTAAGAATCAAAACTCGTTCTAACGGCACATTAATTAAATAAAAGTTCTATTCAGTTGTATGGGCTTACAAAGCTTTTACATTTAAACGACAAACTCAACAATACATTGCAAACCAGCATGCAAATGGATATTTGAAATCAATTGATTAATCCGTCCTATATATGTACGTTTCTATTTATCTACATTAAGATCGGTGAGTCGCCTATCGGCACAATAGCACGTAATCACGTGTTATGCTGTTCCACAATGGCTCGTACCTTTTCATTACTATTGTTCAGGCCATTGTGTGAAAGTAATCAAGTGGAAAAAAGCAAGTACGCTCCTGACAGGCCTCGCCTCGCTGTCACAATTAACACCCATTCCGTGAAAATTGTGAGGCAAAGGCAGCAAACTCTATCTTTTAATCTACAATGCAAAGATTAAAAAAGAGGGATTGAACAAAAGTGGTGCAAATTGAAAAATGTGCTCGGTTTTTTAATGTCTTTGTTTCTTTACAAGTAAATAACGAAACTGTTATAGACCGCATTCTAAAGACTGAGTGAAGTCAAAAAGCCCCCCCGAACTGCCCCGAGCACAAAAGTGCCCAATACACGCCGTGCTACCACATTGGATTGCAATGGACAACCTTCGGGCATATATAAATAAAGCATACGCAAAATACAATTAAGAAAATACAATCAATCAAATAAACCACCCCGAATCGTACCAGGCGCGAAGGTGCCTACAATCCAATAACAATAATTTGGTTAATTATTTATTTATCACTTTGCTGCTTAGAATGTACTTGTGAATGCACAATAATATAATGGAAATGTTAGACTTTAGTATGATATGAATGAAATAAAAAAATATGAATTAAACTCATTTTCCGTAAGTAAGCGCATCGCTTTAGCACGGTTGCATGTAGGTAGGTACGTATTTTTTCTGTCGTGCATTTAACTGTCACGACAAGGGTGCTTCAAAAGAAAATAAAAAAAAACCGGCCAAGTGCGAGTCGGACTCGCGCACCGAGGGTTCCGTACAAATTTATATGTATCTATGAATGAATATCCAGTCTTAGCAGACCCCTGCTCCTAAGCAAAATGTGCGCAGTGTGGGATCATTGTAGATTGGATACTGATATAGACAGACAGACAAACTAGATCTCGTTCAAACCAACTTCCGGTGGAAGTTTACATGGTAATGTACATCATATATTTTTTTTAGTTTTATCATTCTCTTATTTTAGAAGTTACAGGGGGGGGGGGGGACACATTTTACCACTTTGGAAGTGTCTCTCGCGCAAACTATTCACTTAAGAAAAAAATGGGGTGTGTAATGATCGATATAACATCATTTGATATAATCTTCTTTTCATTTATTTGATATATTTTCAATCTGGAACGAGCTTCCCGCTGGGGTCTTCCCATCGAGTTACGACCTGGGTGCCTTTAAGAGGCGAGTGTACAATTTTCTGCAGGGCCGACAACGCACTGGTATCGCGTAAAGCGCGCGAGTGTCTATGGACAGTGGTGTTCATTTAACATCAGGTGACCCACTAGTTCGTTTGTCTGGCTTCAATAACATAAAAAAAATGGTATAATCACTCATTTGATAATAGTAACGTTTGGTATAATTTTAAAATTATATAATTTTATATGGTATAACGTTATTATATATTTTGTTGTTACATCTCGTGAGACGCAACCATTTGTTTTGTGTATTGGGTTGCAGTTCTAACCTAACCTAACCTACTTTTCTGGCATTAAATACAACCATTATTATATAACCATCATTATATCTTATGAACGTTATATGAAAAGTTGATTATATCAAATGATAATAATATATTAAGTGTTGTTATAAGATTCAATAATTATATCAAATGAGCGTTATAGCGACTGAAGTTATATCAAAAGTTTTTATACCGATCGTTCGTTGCGCATCCAAAAAAATGATATTAGAAACCTCAATATCATTTTTGAAGACCTATCTATAAATACCCCACACGTATGGGATTGATGAAAAAAAATGATTGAGTTTCAGTTCTAAGTATGGGGAACCCCCAAAATTTATTGTTTTTTTTCTATTTTTGTGTGAAATCTTAATGCGGTTCACAGAATACATCTACTTACCAAGTTTCAACAGCATAGTTCTTATAGTTTCGGAAAAAAGTGGCTGTGACATACGGATGAACAGGCGGACAGACAGACATGACGAATCCATAAAGGTTCCGTTTTTACCATTTGGCTACGGAACCCTAGAAAAAGAAATCCGTGCAGAGAAGTGAAAAAAATTAGGTTTAAAAATCTTCTTATAAAAAGACTTCAGTCTATCCTGTAAACCGTTTAGATCAAACTTGAAATTCTATTAACGAAGTGATTGGGTATCTGTTGGTTGAGTGTCTGTAAGACGGACTGCGATCCATTGAAAAATTGCAAGTAAGCAAATTATTTACCATGTTACTTAAACAGAGTAAAAACATAGTGGTTTCAGTTTTTACACGACTACGGCAAAGCCAAAAGGAACTGTAATGATTTTAACAGTCTATGTTTGTGTGTACGGATGTTCCACCGTAGCGTCGAGACTACTCATCCGATTTTAATAAATAGGGTATCAATCGATTCGTTATTAGACCAGAACTGATATGCAAAGGGATTTGACACCGTTAACTAAATAGTTAAACCATTGACACCGACCTAGTAAAACATTTTTCATTTTAACCCGAAAGACTACATTAATTTTTAATCAACTGTATGACTTTTAGTAGCCTTCAAATATAAATCAACTAGCTTTTGCCCGCGGCTTCGTTCGCGTGTACCAAGAGTATTCCAAAGAACCAAGATATCAAGCAAGCAAGCATACAGGCAAGCAAGCAAGCATGCAAGCATGCCAGCAAGCATGCAAGCAAGATGCAAGCAAGCATGCATGCACGCAAGCAAGCAAGCGTGCAAGAAAGCGTGCAAGTAAGCGTGCAAGCAAGCGTGCAAGCAAGCCCGACTACAGGTAGATACGGTCCTTTACAGTATTTCTTTATATTTTTGTACAATGTTTTTCGCTAATTCGGAAGCGGGCACTAAAATAACCAGGCTTGTTAATAATATAAAACCTATTATTACTATCCCCTGTCCTGCATTAGGTATAATTCAATGATTTCTTACCTTCTACGGAAACTTGAGTAACTGGAAGCGATATGTACCTACTTAGCATTGATATTATACATATTATATATAGTATTTTGTTAAAGTGTTGTGTGACCTAACCGTTAAAAAGTTATACGTTCCATCATCAGCTCATCTGAATAACCAGAAAGAATACATCTAAAGGTCTATACGTGCATATTATATTTAAAGAAACTTCCTATAACTCCTAACCGTTAAGGAGTTTAACCTTCTATCATCAGCTCACCTGGATAACCTGAAATAATACAACTATCGGACTATACGTACCTGTAATATTTAAAAAAATATCCTCAACTCCTAACCGTTAAGGAGTTTTACCTTCCATCATCAGCTCATCAACATGAGATGATGTCTACCAGACGCAAACACTTAAATAGCTTGAGAAAATATATGAAAAACGTAATGTGTGTCTACAAAATTTGAGGGTTGCCCTCGATTTCCCTGAGATCCCGTCATCAGATCCTGATTTGGTGACAATGGGACCATCTTAGGAGTACCTATATTATATTCTTACGAATAAAAAAATAATTTTCATAATCGGTCCACAATTGACCAAGAAATCGGTGAACATACCTCCTTCTTTTTTTGAAGTCGGTTAAAGAGCCCTTTGCGGCCTACTCACAGTATAAACTTATGAATTTTGAAATTTTAGCTTTCTACAACCAGTACAACGCAAAATCCCGTTTTTTCCCGTTCCCGTAAGAATTTCGGGAAATGCTTTCTTAATGCTCCCCTACACTCCCCAAGGAACCCACTTGCCAAATTTCAGCTTTCTATGACCAGTTAAACGAAAAATCCCGTTTTTCCCGTTCCCGTAAGAATTTTGGAAAGTCCTCTCTCAATGCTCCTCTGCACTGTTCAAACAACCTACATGCCGAATTTCAGCTTTCTGTGACCAGTAAAACGAAAAATCCCGTTTTTCCCGTTCCCGTGGGAATTTTGGAAAGTCCTCTCTCAATGCTTCTCTACACTCCCCACGCAACCTACATGCTGAATTTCAGCTTTCTACAACCAGTAAAATGAAAGATCCCGTTTTCTCCCGTTCCCGTGGGAATTTTGGAAAGTCCTCTCTCAATCCTCTCCTACACTCCCCAAGCAACCTATATGCCGAATTTCAGCTTTCTACGACCAGTAAAACGAAAAATCCCGTGTTTTCCTTATCCCGTGGGAATTTCCAAAAATCCTTAAAACAGTTTTTTACTATTATAATTATCTACTTCTATGTCAAACTTGAAGAGTCTAGTAATTATAGTTCATAGGATCCCGTTGAACTGAATATATAAATCCCGTTTTTTCCTTATCCCGTGGGAATTTTGAAAAATCCTGAAATTGATGTTTTAAATAATGCAATACCTACTTGTGTATCAAATTTGAAGAGTCTAGTTATTATAGTTACTGAGATAGGGTCACTCGGAATCGAATTTATAAATCCCGTTTTTTCCCGTTCCCGTGGGAATTCCCAAAAATCCTTCCTTAGTGGATGCCTACATTGTATAAGGTATCTATGTGCAAAATTTCAAGTCTCTAGATCCAGTGGTTTGGGCTGTGCGTTGATATATCAACAGTCATTTAGTTTATTTAGACATTTCAACCCCATCGCACCCCATCCAGGGAGATGGTATTTTACGTCCGCCACGTCGGATTTTAAAACCGTTGTTGTTTTCATAACCAGCGACCCGATAAACCATAGAAATAACACCCATGTTGATTTTCAGACTTTGTGACCCCTTTGCCCCCTTTTAGGGGTTGAATTCTCAAAAAACCTGAAACACGTGTTTACTCATTTACCATTAGGAGTACTTCTGTGAAGTTTCGAATAAAATAGTCGAACTAATCTTGTTTCCCCATACAAACTTTGGACCCCCTTTTCACCCCCTTAGGGAGTGAATTTTAAAAAATCCTTTCTTAGTGCACCCCTAGACCTTATAAGAAACCTACATGCCAAATTTGGAATCTCTAGGCCCAGTGGTTTGGGCTGTGCGTTGATATGTCAGTCAGTCAGTCAGTCAGTCAGTCAGTCAGTCAGTCAGTTTCTTCTTTTATATATATAGATAGATTGAGTTGGCTAACAGGTGACGTCACTGTTCAGTATTACCCTATAATCTATGAGAGAATCCCATTTTAACAGCTCGTAAAAAATATGCCAATCATATGATTGGTGAGTCGAATATTGTATTGAAATGCGGTGATTTCATCTCTTTGGTCCTATTTCGTTCAAAAACATTCATTCCCATAATATATATTATATTTTACAACTCCTTTCTTCCACAGCTTTCATTAACTTTAAGCGAAGCACCCACAAAACGTCATATTCCGAGCGTCATCAACGAAACATACCGCCAAGCCTTACTCCAGCGAGCCGTTATCAAACTCGGCAGCGAACCAATAACGAAGAAAAACGACAGTTAGGCGGCTTAGCTGCGATTAACTTTGCCAGAAAATTAAAAGCGACGGAGAAAGAATAAAAGTAGTCTGTGAAACGTGACCAATATGTCCCCGGGCGGGCAGCCTTCGACAACGTTGATCTGTAAGTTTATGTGGCTCACGTACCGCGAGTTTGCTTTGCCAACGGCCGGCTCGGTGGCTCTGCAGCAGCGGCTCCGTATTATCAGGTCCGCAACTCGCCCGGATATCGAATCATACGACGGTCGCGTAAAGCACATATTGATGTCGGATGTGCAGTTTAAATGAAAGTTAGTGTTTGGAGGCATTATTTATAAGAGAGTGCACTCTTCTTCGGCAATGTTCATTTACATAGCCAGAGTTGTTGGCCGTCCTAGTTCTTTTGCATCGTTAGGCGTACCGTTCCTGACGGCACGCAAATAATTTTATTTCTCAAGCACTAACAAACATGAAAGTTTGTATGGATGGATGGATGTTTGTTACTCTTTCACGCTAAAACGGTTTAACAGATTCTGACGAAATTTGGCATAAGTACAGATAGTTTTAACCTAAATTAATATAAATAATACTTTTTATCCCGTAAAATGGCATAGTTCCCGCGAAATAGCGATACATGAATTCTTAGCAGACGGAGTCGCGGAAAACAGCTAGTGGTTTTTTTTTGATATTGATATGACAGCACCGTTAAAACAGTGTTCTTATTGGAAAAAATATCAGTGTTTATATACCTATTCGCCGTTAGGTACTATAATGTTACCTGAAAGGGCAGATCCAAAAGTTTTCGTCCTTCCATCAACCCAAGAAACTCTGGAACCAACCTTTCCGTCGAGGTATTTCCACGCGAAAATAAACGTAGGAGCATGTATCAAATGAACTTTCAAACTAAATCTCAAGACATAAACTTTCAAAGACACCACAGCGAGGCTCTCAGTGTAATTTACGGCGTCAAACTACGTAGACTATACAACTCCATTCGGGTTGTGAGGAACTATGCGAAGTTTTAATTAAGCTTTTATCATAAGGCGAGGACAAGCAGACTAATGCGTGGGTCGAGGGTCAGTGGAAGGGCGTGATGACTATCGAAAAGCAACGGTTTCAATCGCGCCACAACTTCGCTCGTTACACACGCCACGCGACACGGCTCGACGAATGTCCTTTCAAAACATTCCATTTATTAAACTCTTCACTTTCATGTTACATCGTCGCACCCGATAAGCAAACGCCGCAGTTCTATTACACACGGTATGTGAACAGGCAGCATTTAATTAAATCTTTTGAATTGAAAGCGTAGGATGTTATCTTATGTTACGAATGAGATAGATAAGAATAAAAAGGGGGAGCCCCTTTTCTCCCATAATCTTTTTTATCCGAATTTTGAAAGTCAGAAATCGATGTCCATAATATTCTTGCTCATAAATATCGATGGTCATAATTTTTTTAAAGCATATCGCTTAACAGTTCTAACTGTAATGATCCATAATTCTATTGATCATAACTTCAAAAAGTCATAATATTGATATCAATAAAATTTAACGGAATATCGTTGATTATTCAGAAACATTGTATGGCATATATCTTAAAGTAATAATTGTTTTCAGTCATAATTTTGCATTACGTAAAATGCACTAAGCATATACATCGAAATCTATAACATCTAAAGGAATATCGTTAATTATTCAGAAACATTGTAAGGCATATTGCTGGCAGCGAGCGAGCGAAGCGAGCGAGCAAGACCTTTCAGGGCAGAAGCGACTCGGACAGGTTAGGTTCAGAAGGCTAAGGCGGGAGCGAAGCGTAGCGTAATGCGTATGTTAGGTAATTTTTTTATGACAGCACAGAAAAGGATTATTACCTTTAATATTATGAAACGTTATACAACCATGACACTGAATGTTATTACAAAGTAATATTATGCATAAAAATAATTATGACCTGCGAAAAAGCCCATGCAATAATTATTATGAGTGACATTATTACCTTTAACATTATGCAGAGTGATGCATTCATGACACTGAACGATATGACTTAACTTATTGTTCCTAACAATAATTATGACTTAAGAAAATCATAACTCCAATTTATGTTGTTTAATATTATGACTTCCGATAATATGACGAAGAAAAATTATGACAGAAAACGTTATGGGCTTGAAAATTCGGAACAAAAATTTTATGGGAGTCATTATAGACCCATAAAAAGGTCGTGGGGAATTTTTGATTATAATTCGTCATTTTTTGAAAAAGTCCTCCGCATTTCAAGCCTCTCCTGGTTTGACCGCAATTTTCAGCCCAAAATGCGGTAAATCGATCTACTCGTATTTGGTTGTCACTCAATATCATAGTAGAAAATTAAATTTAAATTATTCTTGCACTTGTTCTTCGACAATCGATATTTAAACATTTTATTTTACTCAAAAGTATACAGGATTTTATGTAACAAGCGTTCTAGATTACTGAACGTTTCAAAACAAGATAAGTACATTGAATTTTCCTCAATAAAAAAAAACAGGCAAATTATGGTCTGTTTTATTAACTTTTCTTAAAGCACCAAACCCTTTGTCGCAAAAATTGGAATAAAATACCTATATGAAAAAATCATACTGGTAAATCTTCCGAATTCACAAAAAAATCTTTAAATTCCATGCCTTGTAAATATAACCCCAAACATTTTCAATTCAATCAGTTTCCTTGATCCGTTACACGAGCCCCGGTTCACTGACTGTACCTTGTACCTAACGTGATTAATGTACCCATAGTTGACACTGAGGTCGGCTAATGAATTTTCTAGAACGTCGGACGTCAATCGATGGGGCGTCCGGCGGCGGCAGATATCCGGTACCGGCTGCCGACATGCGAGCTGATAACTAGTGTTGCCATACGATTTTTAAAAAAATCTTCAAGATAAATTTATTCAGTATTCCGTTTATTTGGAATATGTTGAACTACAAATTATTGCCATATTGCCACTATTTTGTCAATGAGTCAACTCACCTTATTATTTTGTCATCAGCTATCTATGACTGTTAGTGTTCCAGTAAAAAAAAAATAACGGAAGGATAAGTTGCAACAATTTATCAAAGTAGGTTCACAAGTGGTACTTAATATCTTACTTGACTTGGTGATGACTTATGACACTAAGACGTGGCCGCTAACGATGGGCCTCATAAGAAAGCTCAAAGTCACTCAGAGGGCAATGGAGAGGGATATGCTTGGAGTTTCTCTGCGGGATCGCATTAGAAATGATGAAACCCGCGCAAGAACTAAAGTCACGGACATAGCTTGAAGAATCGCTAGACTTAAGTGGCAGTGGGCAGGGCACATCGCTCATAGAACTGACGGTCGATGGGGCCGAAAGGTTCTCGAGTGGCGACCGCGGACCGGAAGACGCAGTGTAGGTAGGCTTCCAACAAGATGGAGCGACGACCTGGTGAAGGTGGTGGGAACGCATTGGATGCGGATGGCGCAGGGCCGGTCTGTTTGGCGAGCCTTGGGGGTGGCCTATGTTCAGCAGTGGACGTCTTTCAGCTGAAATGATGATGATGATGATGACTTAATATCATCACTTTCACAAAAAAATATATACTCTGAGCATTATCTCTTTTAACAACATTTGCTGAGAAGATAATGAAAAAAAACGCCGCAAAAATGCTGATACAGGTACGTTAGATATAAAGCGGTTGGCTTTATTATTTTTTGATCGATTCATTTTTATCGATGGCGGAACGGAAAAGGTGTACGGCCAAGGACTTTAATTCATGAGCCAACATGGAACCATTTCACAGTAAACGTCATAGTGACAGCATTACTTAACAAGGAAAATCGTAATGACTTTTCTTTTGAAAAGGTTCCATGGTGGCTCGTGCATTAAAGTCCTGGACTGTGCGTGTTTGGGGTTAGGGATTGTGTTAGTGTGCATATCTGTTTTGATTTTGTTTCTTACATTACATTGTTATCATTTTAAGGCTTGTAGGTTATGATTTAGTTTTTTAGGCTATGAAAAGGCGCCTGAATTGCACTTTATTTTAAATACTGGCGTTTTTCTCGTCGTGGTCTAATTTTGATTTCTTTACCATTTATATTTCATTGTGTTAGAATAGACAAAACAACTGTAGTTCAAAAGCGAGCAAGATAAAACACATCAAAAGTAAAACAATTAGTAAGTTTTTGTAAAGTATACGAGTTTGTATGTAGATATATCGCAAAGGGAATTCATGATCTTTTGCCCAAAACTTGGTGTGTGTAGAATTCTCGCCATCCGTTGAGGACTATCCAATTTGCCGGGATAAAAAATGTGTGTATCCAGGTCATAAATACATAAGTTCAACTTTCATTCTATCCTATTTGTGTGAGTTTTAGGATAAAATTAGGAAAATGAAGCTTTAAGAGAGCCTTTTGTGCTCTGTTTATGATTTTAAAATAAATATCTGACTTCTGTGTTTTCATTCCTTGGCATTTTTTTCTTCATTTTTATTTGTCCTTTTCTTTGTTATCTGAATTCTTGGTGACGTTTTTTCATAACTCATTATACAACTGCTCTTTAGTAGTGAACAATGTGAGTTCTAATAATCTGTAGATTTATAATCTGAAGATTGGCTAATGATTTTCATGGTTCTATTTGTCTCTAAAAAAGCGTAAAATGCGAATATTATATAAGTCTGGCAACACTACAGATGCATATTACACATATGCATATTATACAGATGTATATTTAGACGACCAGATGGCCTAGTGGTTAGAGAATCTGACTACGAAGCTTGAGGTCCCGGGTTCGATTCCCGCGTCGGGGCAGATATTTGTATGAAAAATACGAATGTTTGTTCTCGGGTCTTGGGTGTTTAATATGTATTTAAGTATGTATCTATCTATATAAGTATGTTTATCCGTTGCCTAGTACCCATAACCCAAGCTTTCCTTAGCTTACTTTGGGACTAGGTCAATTGGTGTGAATTGTCCCGTGATATTTATTTTTTTTTTTTTTATTTATTTATTTATATTAGGTAATTAATCGATCAACAACGAATCCATTGACACACGTATGAACACGAGGTATGAAATCAACCCAGCAGTAGTGACGTGCCGAGTCGCTGTTTTGGTGGATCGAGCCGACTCGAGTCATTTTAAGTTAATATGTTATTCGAATCCTGACTCGATTTCGCGATTCGAGTCCAGCGAAGACCTACTCAAGTCTATGTTTGGTACCTATTCGAATGTTTACTCTATTCAAGAAATTTGAGTCCAGAAATCAAGTCCGTTACCAATTTTATAACAAATGGTTTTCCATTTATCGAAAAGGAGTATTTTCAAAAAGCATAGTATTCATTCGTTGCTTAATTAAAAAGAGATTGAATTCAAGCGAGTCAATCTGACTCGAATATTAGACTCGAGTCAGTTGTACTCGCATAATAGAATCGAGTCAGCGAGTACGAAACCGATTCTCTCTGACTCGAGTACCGAATCGAGTCTGGCGTACTCGAATCAAAATATTTTTGTACTCGAGTAGAGTTCTGAGCAGGAATCGAGTCTGACTCGAGTCAAGCCGTACTCGGCACATCGCTACCCAGCAGGGTAATTGTGTAACTTTTTTGACACTCGGCAAAACGATTAACGGGAAATAACGATTTTTTCATCACACTTGCTCGTCAATCGTGTTATTCCATGCTTGTATACTAAATGACAATGGCCTAAATTGTTCTTAAGGGAGTTATAGATTTACGTACAGTTTTTCTACCCAAGAGAGTTCTAATTTTACTTTTAAAATTTGCAAACAAGTAATTTCAGACTAAGGAGGTTTCAAGTCAGCCAACGTTTTATTTATTATCTTTAAAACTTAGCTATAACCCAAATTTTACAACACAAAACTTATCTACGCTTCATGAAAATTCGTTATTTTTATATTTTAAATTTATATCAAATAGTTTTGCAATAATTTTAGTAAAAATATTTTTTTAAACATGTTGGCAGAATCTGGCCGTTATGACCTTTCGAATTCTAAACTAAACACAGTTTACATTATCTATGGTAGATGACTTGAAAAAAGTGACAATATGTATTGGCGGGTAGCCATTATTTTATTCAATTTAAGTGTTTAGAGACAAATTGATTTTATTTTTGGTTTTTTTTTTCTCGCAATGTGTTGAAAATCATTGTGTGTATCACGAGTAGTAAGGGGATTACAAACTCGAGTCATTAAAAGCCCTCCGCCTTCGGCGTCGGGCTTCTAATAGACTCTCATTAGTAATCCCCTACTTACGGCCCTAGATACACAATGTACTATTGTATGGCTGTGACAGCTGGCTGTTTCCGATACCAATTGTCAGTCCATACAAGAACTGTCAAAATGAACGCGATAGCGATTGTGTGGGAGTTAGTTAGACAATTAGCCTGCAGTTGAGCAATGTGTGATAGATAATGACGTCGTGATCCTGAGTTCTTTTCGAACGGGCTGTACTACCTCTGATGGTCTTTCTTAAGTTTTTTACCTATATTTATCTAAGTTTTGGTTCCAAACAGAAATTAATGCGAATATATTACGCGGTTAGGTTATTGCTGATTTACAACTCTTTTCAAAAAAAAAAATATTATCCTTGTGTACAGAGTAAAATTCTGAATCTTTATAATAATCTTATACATACGTTATGGTAGTCTTAATAATATTTTTACGTTCAAAGCCGTATATATTATGCTATGAAATAAAATTTTAAATACATTTATAGGTGAGCGAAAGGTTTATAAAAATAAAAACTAGTTAAGTTTTTTATGTGCTCATGAGTTTTAAAGTATAACAGGTTACTAATGAATTAACCTATTGTTGTAATAGGTTAATTCATTAACAACATAAACAGCTGATAAAAGTGTATAATTTCTATTCCACATGAAAGCTCTTCACTGGCAGTAATCCTTGTTCGCCGTAGAACTTGGAGTGCGGCGTAGCCATGTTGCTACGGCGTAGCACTACCCGCGTAGCACTCTGTAGAGGCTTATGTATTATTGTAACTAAAAGCGTGTGAAATCTGCTTCGCATGCAGATTTCTAGTACCCCGTAACTATGTTAAGGGTGCCTCTCTGTCTGTCTATCACAGGATTGTATCATTTGAACCGTTATAAATTATAATAAATAAAATTAATATCACGTGACAATTCACGCCCATTGACCTAGTCCCAAAGTAAGAAAAGCTTGTGTTATGGGTACTGGTAAAGGATAAACGTACTTACATAGATAGATACAATACTTAAATACATTTGAAACACCCAAGAATCGAGAACAAGCATTCGTATTTTTTAACCGACTTCAAAAAAAGGAGGAGGTTCTCAATTCGGTTATTTTTTTTTTTTTTTTAATACATGCAAATATCTGCCCGACGCCGGAATCGAACCTGGGACCTCAAGCTTCGTAGTCAAGTTCTCTAACCACTAGGCCATTTGGTATTAAAATTTTGGACATACTTAAAATTTTCATGGAGTACCGTAGGTATGTATTATTTATTTAATTTTATTACTATGGTTGCTACAGTACAAAAAAAAAGTTAAAAATTAAAGGGGTCCCAACAATAATATTGTGCATGCGGGACCGACTCGCACTTGGCTGGTTATTTTAAAATAGATATTTTATGGCTATCAACAGAATCTCAATTTAATTTAAATGGGGCCTTGAAAACCATCCATCATCATCTTGAAACCATCTCTTTACAATCTTGAACAACCCCACCGAACGCCCATAAACTATATTCTTATAAAATATCCTACATACATGTATATTCTTCGTTGTAATTGTCACAGTGTAAAAGCTACAAAGCTGGCCTTTCACTGCAAGTCGTCGGGCTTTGCGTGGATCCCTTAAGTGTCTCGCTTGTCAACTATACTGGACACGTTTCCGCCAAATGCAGCAAAATATACGGTAGTATTACACGGTTTATATAAAAGTAAGTTATTAGGGCCTGTTGCTGTTAAAAACATAAGTACTAAGGGTCTCCTCAAATCTATCGATATCGAAGTTGATAATACATCACTCCAATAACCACATTAGAAATTTAATTGGTCTTTTCTTTTAGTTTTATATCTCGCGTTCCAATCCGGCTTCGCAGAAAAGAAAAACGAATAAAAGAGGTAAAAAAATAAAGGAATTCTTTAATCTAACAAATAAAAATTATGGAACACACGATTCTCAAAACAAGACAATTTCGTCAAAATACGACTCTCCAATAGATTTTTTATAGCAATTGCTAGTTATGACGTAATTTCTATGCTAACTCAATCGACTATTTATTTATTTTAAAGCAGCTTAAAATCTAACTTTGCAGTTAATTGAAAATTAATCTGATGTTCAGGGCTAAAATATTTTTTTCTCAAACATGCTATGAAATATTAACGTTATCTTCCTTATAATACGCCACGAACTGTCACGTTGCAGGTGCACCTAGACGAGAGGTCAATAATGGAATTTTATACAACATTGCTGGCCTTGGCCAGCAAAGTGATCGTCTATTGTTTTATATGACACAGCACCATGACGTTTAATAGGTCGACGTGGATGGATGGATGGATAGCTGGATGGATGTTGATAGATGTTGATGGATGTTGATGGATGTTGATGGATGGATGGATGTTGATGGATGTTGATGGATGTTGATGGATGTTGATGGATGTTGATGGATGTTGATGGATGTTGATAGATGTTGATGGATGTTGATGGATGTTGATGATGTTGTTGGTGATGGTGATGGTGATGATGATGGCGGTGATGATGGTGGAGATGATGATGATGCATGTTTGAGAAAAACTCTATACAAGCCTTGGCCACGAACAACACTCGGCCATCTATAACTACTCGGCCGGCAATCCCCTATTTCGCGGCCGCTGCAGTAATGTACTATTTTCCAGTGTCGTCTTGGAATCATCATCATTTACTAATCCGCAGCTCCCTGGAGCGACTTGAACACTCTCAGTGTATGACTAGCTTTACGTTGTATAAATTTAGCCGCTTGCCTTCAAATGATTTTTAACGATAATGTGACAAGTAATAGACAGATTCCACCCCACTCAGGTGTGCGAGTTATAAAATTGTGCTGTTTTTGTCGAAATATTTTTGTATTAAAATTGATGTGCCGGATTTACCGAATTTTTTACAGATTCCGATCATACATATTCAATACTTGTTACAGATTATACATATATGGTAGAGTCTTATACCTATAAATTTTATATTGCACAACCTTGTATTCCTTGCTTGCTTTTTTTTAAATTTTTTTTAAAGGTTGCCTGGAAGAGATCGCTTCGAAGCGTTAAAGCCGTAAGTGTACTTTCGTTTGGCAAATTACGTTTCCCAAACTGATTCATTTGGCAAATGTTTCATTTCCCAAATGTTTATTGTTTCTGAAACTGTAAATTATTCAGGATATATTTCAGGACTATTCTGTAGGTTAGGTTAGGGTAGGTTTGTTTTGTTTTATAACAATCCTGAAAAGTTTACAGTTTCAGAAAAAATAAACATTTGGGAAATGAAACATTTGCCAAATGAATCAGTTTGGGAAACGTTATTTGCGAAACATTAGTAAACTAGGGTTTATTTAATTATACATAGCAACGCACCATTTTTCTAAAAAGGACACATTTATTACATTAAACATTTCAAACTAAAACGTTGCTATAAATTGCTACAGCGTTTATTTATCAGCATGTCCCACACGAATAGTAGGTACTATAATTCCCACGAAAGAGGCAATTAACTGCCTTACTCAAAGTGACAAAATTTTGTTTGTCACCTGTCACCCCGAAACGGAATACGCTGAGCCATTATTCTATCTACGCAAATTGTATTCCAACATTTTCTCATATCGCCGTACCAGTCGCATATCGTTATTGCCTATTTGCAAAATTAAATTTGCACGAATAACCCCTGAGTCGAGCTCGTCTCTTCAATTTAGGTAAGGTCGAAGAGAGCAGGTTCGCCCTAAATAGATAGGCAAGTTAGCAATTCAATCGATAAGAGTTTCTAATTTGTAAACTTTGGGAGTTCGCATTATAGAGACGAATGTTGGGCTCCGCGGAAACGATTTAATAGCCATATTTAAGGTCGGCCTCTTGATCCGCTTACAAAACGAATTGGTTGCGAAATTGCTTTCCGGATAGGACTAGTTCGATGGTAGACAATTTGGCAAGACATTTGTATTCTTGCGGGGAAAATAGAATAGGTACCACGAAATAGGTGCGCCTCCAGCATCTGATAGCGAACGTCATCCAGAGATCGCTTTGTTGGGCTCGAGCCAATGATTACTGTCGAGGCCTTTATACCTCATTTTGTAGGTTTGACGAAACGACACCACGAGCGTGCTCAACGAGTGACGAGACTGAGTTTTAGTGAAACTAACGTGTGAGATGACGAGGACGTTCTAAATTCGCTTTTAGGTACAAAAGCACGTTCCTGTCATACGAAATCCTAGCGGCGCCTAATGATGGCGGTTGAGCTTCGATCTACATCATAGTTTCAAAACCCGATCATTTTCATTTCGTCCAGAGTATTGGGTGTTTTATTTATTATCCAAAGCGCGAGCGCCATTCGTTATGGCAGTAATGGGAATGTTAACAGTTTTCCCTCATTGTCTCTAAATGGGATGCCACGGCAATTTGCTCATCGTACTGTTTTTAAAATGGGTATTTTATTGTTCTCTCCTTTATTTAAACTGAAATTACTCCTCATTCATTAGGACTGGGAGTCGGGAACGCGACGCTACTCCATTTTTATTTTCCATTGTTGGTATTCAAAATTAAGCCCCAGCAAAAATTGCTTCGTTAATAAAGGTCTGATGATTAATTTGTTCTTAGTTGCGTTTTTGCGTCAAGAAATAACACAATTATATTCAGAAATACAATAAATTAATAATTGCGTTTACAGCGCTGCGTTTAAACATAATGGTATGTATATTATAATAGTAAGGGTTTAATTTGCACTCGACCTATTTTTTCACAATTAATTAACAAATGACGTTATCCACGTCCAAATTTCGCGTTGTCACCATTAAAAAAAAACTACTAATAATATAAATGCAGAACTGAACCCAGAACTGACAGCACTGACGCAGAACTGACGGCCGATGGGGCCGAAAGGTTCTCGAGTGGCGTCCGCGGACCGGAAGACGCAGTGTAGGTAGGCCTCCAACAAGATGGAGCGACGACCTGGTGAAGGTAGCGGGAACGCATTGGATGCGGATGGCACAGGGCCGATCTGTTTGGCGAGCCTTGGGGGAGGCCTATGTTCAGCAGTGGACGTCTTTCGGCTGAAATGATGATGATGATGATGAATATAAATGCAAAAGTTTGTGAGTCTGTGTTTGTAACTATTTCACGCTAAAGCATCTAGATGGATTTTAAACAGGGCTACTGTTTATTCCGATATTTTCACGGGATTAGGATCTATCTAATCATGTCATCAGCATCATCATCATATTAGCCAAAAGATGTCCACTACAGAACAATGACTGCCCTCAAAGAGTTCCAGTTCTACAACGACAAGTTTGTGCCGCTCATTGGGGGGAAATGCCAGTGTCGCCACGCTTGGCATGCGGGTTGGCGATCGCAATGGTGGAGATTTTTATTGTAGCATGCAGCAGCACCCCGTATCACTTCTCATTCGAGCCTCACCGATCAGAATGATTTGACCACCATTATCTTCTAAAACAGTTTCTAGAATGTAAGTGATGAGTCTAGGTATGTATACTAACAAAACTATGGGTTCAATGTTATCTGGAATACTACATTTTTTTTATTAATAAAATAATCAGCTTTATAGATTTATCATTTTTTTATCTAAAAAAAAGTGCAACAATGCTACCCGTATTAAAATGCGGCTGCATCAGTCATCAATATACACGATGGGCAATTTGTTTGTCGTCCGTTCGTTCTGTCGCCGCTTGAGCCTGACAGATGCTTTAACAACAAAATATGTGTACGCATCACGCTCTCATAAACGAGCTCAAACATTAATCCCTTAACAAATTACACTCGCAATACAAACGTATACAAACGAGTATGCCGGCACTCGGGTAAACAACATTCAAATATTATTAGCCTTTACCCGTCGGTTTCCTCACGTCACGTGGACCATTGGATCTGGCATTTCAATACTACTTCTTAGATTTTACAATTTCCATGAAAATTCCCAATAATTACCTTGTTTGCGCATGAAGTACACCCACGCAAAATGCCATGTTTTTAGACTTAGGGGTTACATAAATTTCGATATTTTACATGACGTGACGACCCCACCACCATTCAATGATGGTGCAGCCACTTAACTGAATAATTTTTTTTTTTCAAATAAGAAAACAAAGCAAGAAGTTAGGACTGAAAAAACATTTTTTTCGGTACAAACTTCTTGCCAAATTTAAAGATTGTATGTCAAGTGGACATGCAATTATTTTCGCAGACGCAGCCCATTGCAGTACGGTGGTCTGACCAGATCCGGACCGCTCTTGACTCTATCTACTCAGCTGCCTTTTTGAATTTGTTGACATTTATTGTCAAGTGATTTCAAAAAATGTCATTATTCTTTTAAGGAACAAAATTTTACTGACATTTTAAAACATGTGAGTGGATATACATTTCACAACGCCTTCCACACCACCAAAAACCATCATACTCAAAAATACGAACGCAGAAGTAGGATGATTGTAACGTTTAGCGTTACAGGTAGATAGATTAGAGAAATAGAAACAATAAACTTCTTTATAAAATTTAATTAAAACTAAAATTACAAATTTTGAATTTAAGGTAGGTCCAAAAATTATAAAAAAAACTAACGAGAAAGAAAAAACGACTAGGTCGTGGGAAAGATAAACCGTGCCGAGCACACAGTTAAAAAAAAAACGAGTCCTTGTTAGGGGTCACTTCCCTGCACTGCGCAGACCCTCAGCGGCCGATATCCGGATTTCCGGGTTCCGAGTGGGAAGTGTAGATTCGGTCCGGGAAGCGCCGGGTGAAGCCAACTGGTGCTGCAGAAGCGGGCTGACAAGCCCCAGACTAGGTCCCCGTTCCGGGGAAACACAGGCACTTAACTTAGATTGTAAAAAATCTTAACTGGCAGGAACCAAATAATTATTTTTTTCAAATTAATATTCTTTTTTCGTAATAACTTTAGTTTAAGATTTCAACGTCAATTGACCTTCTGCTGTTAATGCCGTTCGCGTAGTGTACATGCGCCGTCTCCCATTCACCCGCCGGCGCGGCTGCAGCGATGCAAGCGCGTGACGTAGTCCTTTGTATTGACGACCAGTTTTATCTAATAGTAACCGCGAATATTATTGTCCGTTGTCTGTTTGTTTATTAATTTATTATTAAGGTTTTGTTTTATTTTAAGTATCTTTGTGTGAGTGTATGTGATTTAAGTAATTTAGTGTGTGTATAGTTATAATCTTTATTTTCTATATTTTATATTTTAGAGTTTTTTATAATAGATTTTAGGCAAAACCGCTACATGATGTCAATCGAAAGTACCTACCTTCTAGGTTTTAATATCCTTGAATCACTTTGAGGTCAAGAGAAATAAAGAAGGTGTAAATAAAGTGTGTCTTTTATTTTAAAAGTTGGGAGTGTCATAAAAACGCAAAGATTTAATACATGGTATAAAGTTTTATGGTTTAAAGATAGTACCTGGGCGACCGAGCTCTGCTCGGGCAGAAACTCGGTACCAAGCGTTTTCCCAGAGATAAGACCAAGCTAGATCAATTTTTCATCCCCGAAAACCCCCAAATACCAAATTTCATCGAAATCGTTGGAACCGTTTCCGAGATCCTGATTATATACACCGGGTGGGGTGAGAGGGGGGGAGGGGATGCGGGGGAGGTAGCGCGGGGGTATTAAAGGGGGGATGAAAATTTCATTGATTTTGCCGTAGGATGCACCGTTTTCAAGATATTTGACAAAAACACCGGAGGTTGGGTGAGTCACTTTAAACTATCGTCCGTAAACCGACTTTACAGACAACCGGCTTTTCCTGTTCTGTGCTCCCAATAGGGAACGTGCACATAGACGGTGCTGCCAACTGGTGCCATAAGGGTGCCATCAATTTGAATGTTTTACCTTGATAAGTTTGTTTTACTGTCCGCATAGTGTCTCTTCTGTCGCATTAGTGCTGCTGCCTATATAGTTACTGCACGTTCCCTATAATACTTTTTCTAACAAAAAAGTAACTTTTTCTCACAAAAGAAGAAACTTGACGTTTTCTCATGAAAAATAAACTTAAAAAAAAACTAAAAATCTTGAAAAAAAACGTGGATTCGAACCGAGGTCGGCTGGATCCGCGACCACCCGATTTCTAATGTGCCATTATGATCTGCTCGAAGTGGGCGAAATTTAGCTTTATATTCTAATGCAAACAAAAATAGCCGGAAAACACGAGTAAAAGCGATTTTCTGAAAATGAAACATAGCAAGATCAGTTTTTCATCCCCGAAAACCCCCACATACCAAATTTCATCGAAATCGTTGGAGCCGTTTCCGAGATCCTGATTATATATATACATACATATATATATATATATATATATATATATATATATATACACATATATACAAGATTTGCTCGTTTAAAGGTATTAGATGTAATTATTTACGATAAAGGATAATTTTTACGTAGACGAAGAAGCTTAATTATCGTTAAGGTAAAATCTACCTATAAAATGGTCTGTTTCTTATCAAAATTAAGTTATTTTTAACTTTTTAGATCTTTTTATCAACATGTACCTAATTAAAGCTTGTTTTTAAAAAAGTTTTCCCGTGTTGAAACACGGAACCCTGAAAACGACAAAACTATGTTTTTGTTGGTATGAGGCTAATACAGTAATAGCGTGTGACAGTATCAAGAATACGTAAGGGTCAGATTGTATATGGGAGTTTTTGTGTGTGTTAATACTTCTGTCTAGATCACGATAAAAAGGGATAAGTGCTTTTGAACCCGACGGTATTATCTTCTAATCCCAGCGAACATCAAGGGTTTACTTCTCTGTTTGGATTTGTAAGTAAATACGCACTATGTTACGTAATTGTGTGAAACAAGCAGAAGAAAGTGGGTGTTTTTGTGAAAAAAAAAACTAAGTAATAATTTTTCGAATTGAATGTGAGTCTTTTAAAAGTAGGTAAATAACATTTAAATGGTTTGAAATTACTATCCGTGCATTTTAAATAGGTAATAATAATAATAATAATAATTTACCACAGAGTATACAGTTTATACAGTAACTATAATAATGGACTTATAAATGAAAGAAAGAGAACATTTTATTTGTGGAAAAAACCTTTTTTGATACTGGTTTCTTCGTGCTGACTGTATTTTTGTTGACTGTACTCGGATTGTCACCCAACTTACACAACGTATTCCAAATTTCAAGTTAATCCGACCAATGGAAGGGTCCCGAACTAACATAGCTACTCAAAGGTACGAGCACGGGCTGAACCCAGGACCCTCTGTTTGAGACGCCATAGGTCAATCCACTAGGCCACCACGGCTATCTACACGGCAAACAACACATACTTATAGTAGTTTTGAAAAGAAGATAAAAACTCCTTGAGTTGATATTCATAGGCGGTAGTGATTATTTCCCATCAGATGACCCACTTGCTCGTTTGCCTCCCTCTCATAATAGAAAAAAACTTCGGTACATCTTATTTATTATTCTCGTAAGCTGTGTTTATTCAAAAGATTTGACATGTCATTTTACAGAGTGTAATGACAATTCTAACGACGTCTTGGACGTCTTTCGGCTGAAATAATGATGATGATGAATTATAATTCTACAAAATTAAAAAACCGGCCAAGTGCGAGTCGGACTCGCCCACGAAGGGATCCGTACAATTACTATCTATAAAAATCACGTTCGTTGTATGGGAGCCCCCCTTAAATATTTTTTTATTTTAATTTAATGATTTATTTTTAAAGTCAATATATAATTAAATATTCTGTGAATATTTCAAGTGTCTAACTGTTGCCGTTATCAATATCGAGCGAAAACGAGCAAAAAAATCACGTTTGTTGTATGGGAGCCCCCTTAAATATGTATTTAATTCCATTTTTTAGTATTTTTTCTTATAGCGGCAACCAAAATACATCATCTGTGAAAATTTCAACTCTCTAGCTATCACGGTTCCCGAGATACAGCCTGGTGACAGACGGACGGACGGACGGACGGACGGACGGACAGCGGAGCCTCAGTAATAGGGTTTCCGTTTTTACCCTTTGGGTACGGAACCCTAAAAATATTCTACATTTTACGTACCTGCGCGGGACAGCGTGCATAGAACAATTTGCGGCATTCCCTCGCTGCACCGCCGAGTTCAGCCACCGGGTAAAAAAAGATCTGGCCCTGAGGTGGCCAAAGACGCCGACTAATTTATGGGACACCTCGTGAACAAACTTGCTGGAGTCGGGCAATCACGACCCTAACGTTTCTATTGCAATTGTCGCTAATATGCACCCATTCGATGCATACTTGCAGCACTTGATTTTCTGGGCATGATCGTCACAACAATTAATTAAATAATCATGTGTACACGTTGAAAACACTTAAAGCTTTAAAAACACTGTTGGATAATGAAGAATATAAATTGTTTCTAAGAGAAACTAAATTTTTCATAAAGATTCCACATTGAAGCGTTTTGCGTTTAAATTGAAGTGGTTTTAGCTGAAAAAAAGAGCGCTCGCACTTAATTTATACTCATTGTTGTTTTACCATACTTTTGATACTTATAAACTGAAGTCCCCTCTTGCACGCTGTATTATCAGGGCGAGTTTAGAAAGGGATTGGAGTTGACAGAAATTCTATATGCTTACGTCAAAATATGTATGAAATGACAGTTCTGACAGTCCCGTTCAGATTGCGGTTTGATTATAAACGTGTCTGTATAAACAAGTTGACGTTCCAAATTAGAAAAATGACATACGTTCCACACCCAGTTCTTTGTGTCAATTAATTTGATCCTAGCCCCTAGGCTACCACAAAACCTTGTTATTATACCTAGAGATTTTCCTGGCACGAACGATGCAAACGCTAATAACTTCCTTCTGATACTTAGTTTATCGATATATTTTAAGTGGCATTGTATTAATGTGACACATTTGAAAATATATGATCAAAAATACCAAACCGAATCGATGTTATGTTATGATTTAGTATGTCATAATTATGACATATACTAACCACACGTCGTTCGTGTCAGGAAAATATCTAGGTATACTTGTTATAGTTACTTTTGCGTCAATCGATAAGCATTGTTTTAGCTCTCCATCGCCCTCTGAGTGAATTTGAGCTTTCTGATGTGGCCCATCGTTAGCGGCCACGTCTCAGTGCCATAAGTCGTCACTGGCAACACACACTGTTCAAAGATTTTTGACTTGAGACATTGCGGTATATTGGATTGGTAAAATATTATTAGGATAAAATTAAAATTAATTAGGCTCTGTGGTGGCTCACCAATCAAAAAGGTTGGTTATAGGTACCTATTACACCTATTACACCTACTACATTTAATATCATGTTTTATACCTTAGTTTATACTGCCAAACACTGGCAAGTCATCGTCAACACAGCAACGTCTTGATTATCACTATCATCTCCATCACGTTTGTATGTAAATTAAATCAATGTCTATATAAAGGGCGATGGCGAGCGTTGATTGCATGACTTCGCACGCAATTCGGCAATAAACTTGCAACTACGGAACTAAAATTTCAACGCAACTTTATTTTTATCAAAGGAAGTCGTTAGACGGTATCTGAACCACCTCGCACGTATTAACATACATAATTATAGGTAGTTTAACAACTGGAACACTGCCAACTCGATCAGAGTTACAGTATTATACGACTATTACTGTTTTTAGACTTCCGTTCCCTTGGTAGGGGTGGCTGTTCTCACCTCTCAGTTGACTGCTTCAATGTAGACGCCAGATTGTCGTAGTTGTAATATAAACGGTTAGAGAGGAGCAGTAATTTGCATTGTAATCAAGGAAATTTTAATACAAATCGATTTGAGGGCAGAACGTCGTGGATCAGATGGAGTTTTTAGTAATCACGATTTTATCCATTGATTTACGACACGTAATTGTGTTGATGTAAGCTCTAAAAGTGTTATTTATATTCACTGTTCATTAAACAATGTGCTACAATTATTGTTAATGTACCTATATTTGTATAACCTTTTATTTTTTCTGATGGGAGGTAAATATTGAAGATAAATAGCAACCAGTTTATTTTAATAACATGTCTATGGTTTTATGTTTGATTTCCAAAAGTATTGTAATAAAAGAAAATATCACGGGACAATTTTATTAACACCAATAAAATTGACCTACTCCCAAAGTAAGCAAAGCTTGTGTTATGGGTACTAGGCCACGGATAAACATTCTTAAATAGATTATTAAACATCCAAGACTTAAGAACAAACATTCGTATTTTTCATACAAATTATCTGCCCCGACCGGGAACCGAAATCGAAAAACTTCGTTGTCAAGTTCTCTAACCACTAGGCCAATTTAGGCCACATATATTTTATTTTATTTTTAGGCCATTTTGCCGTCAAATAAGAGCAAAAGATAGCCAATAAGATAACATATGAATAATTCATTAAAATATTATAGTTGGACAAAAGGGCACGTGAAATGAATTTCACTGTTTAAGAAATAACTTGAAACATCATCATCGTAAAATTAAGGGTATTATTATTTTTCTTGGAATTCCTACAAAGTTGTTTGCGAATAACAAAACTCGTTTAATTTGGCCACGGGCTGCCATAAAAATGGTATTGTAAATAAAGGCTTCTCGCAAGAAAGAAACCTTTGTCAAATTTAGGTTGAAACAAACGGAGAACAAAGCTATTGGGTTAAATGTTCACGATACATGATTAAAATAGTATCTTTTCCTTAAGAAAAACCTATATAGGTACGCAGAAACAAAGGACCATACTTCCCGGGATTGTCAAACGCAAGAGCACTGTAGCTGACACTTCGATTTAGTACCGACCCTTGGTTTGATAAAAGTCCTTTCACCGGTAGGAACATTATTTAAGTATATACAGCAAACACCGGCTGTAGTACTCACACTAACACAGGGGTAGGTATTGGCTCGTTACGTCACCAGCAGCAAGGGTCAACACATCCGCTCTCGCCAACAGCTCGCACGTGACTGTTTCCCCCCACTGCCCGTGTACCCGAGACAAGTTTACATATACACAAACACTACATCTCTCCCTTAATATATTTATTGAAAAATATTTTATTCAGGGAACACAACAATTCCGGTGCTAGAAAGTAGGTAATACAAAACTTAAGATTAATGCTAATAAGGACTTTTAACATTACTTAATTACTTTGTCCACAATCAACAACTTCAGAATTTTCATTACATTAAAGATAATCATTTGATATAATCAGGAGTAGCTTTAGATCATATCACCAGGTATTATTATTACTTTCCTATTTATTTACTTAATCTACTGTTTTTCTTCACTTTGGTTCAATATACTTCCTTCCTTTTCCGCTTCAATTCCTTTTCCATCCTTGTTTGAACTTTCCATTCATTCGCCTACAATTTTTTTTCAGATGTATAACATAGCGTGTAAGTATTTGACCAGTTTCTTCGTTTCTCAAAAACCCATCTCCGCACTCTGTTTTTTTTTTTTTTTTTTTTTTTTTTGAAATAACTCTGTGATAAATGTCGTTAATGTCTGGAATCAGGGTGAATTTCCACCTGGTGGAAAGCATTTTTGATGTCTAGTTTGGAGAAATATTGGGCTTTTTTTTAATTTTTTGGCAAAAGGTTATCCATACAAGGTAGTGGATGGTTTTCTCTTATAACTGCCATGTTGGCCCGCCTCATCTCGATACATAACCGCAAATCATTGTCATCTTGTAGTATAGGAACCAGGGTTTAGCAAAATTTAGTTTGACTATTGATTGGTGACTAATGATTAGATAAGTCAATCATGATTGATGACTAATGATTTGTTAGTTTAGTCATGGTGTGGTGATTGATGATTGATTAGTTTCAATCTTAGTCAAGCAATCATGATTGATCGTTTATGATTATATGTATGTATGTATGTAAACAATTTATTGTACATAAACACAAACATAATACAAAACAACACAACAAAAAAAAGTACAAAGGCGAACTTATCCCTAAAAGGGATTTTTTCAAGCTAACCCGGATTATCTTTTATGATGACTTCAATTTTTTGACAATGTATAATAAATCGAAAACCGTTGGGAGAAATAGGCTTTGTGAAGCGTTTTCAGGAATCAGATTCCAAAAATATGATAAAACTGAATTAAATAAAGAAAATTTAAGTAATGACCTTCATTTGACCCCTGCAGTGAATCGTCACAAAGGCAGATATAAAGCAGGTCTACACTCTAAAGCAAATTGGCAGTTTGAAATGTTGCTGTCCTGCTTATAACCGAAAAGAGTGACAAGGACAGAACTTTAATCACATGATGCGCACCTGGCTTTAAACAGTTTTCATTTATCGTAAAGTCCAAAATGTATACGAGTATTTCCAATATATTTTTACAAATTTAATTGTTAAATTACTACGTTAAATACAAAAAAATATAAAAGAATTTAAATATCAGATTTTAATAAAAAATATCTATTTACTATCACACCATTAAACAACCAGGAATAATCGAAGCTAACAGAAGAGAAATAAATAAATCTATTTACCGAGGTTCATTTAGGACCCTAAGCCGTGCTTGTATTATTGACAGTGGCAAGACAAATCAGTAGTGCCACAGATTAAGTTATGTACGACTTGAGTTTTTCTAGGCAATGGAACGTGGCTCTCTCACTGTGACGTCATCCAACATATTTCTTAAAAAAATATAAAAAATTAAATGCTCAACCAAATTAAAAATCGATGAGAATGGCATCTTAAAATATCCTATCCTTTCCAAAAAATATAACTATAGTTTTAGTAGTTAGTTACTTTTTTTTTTTTTTTTTTTTTTTTTTTTTTTTGTTTGTTTGAATGACTAATGATTTGTGGTAGTTAGTTGTATGTTGCATACTTTTACTCCCTTCATTTTCAACATTTCCCACGTTTTTTTTTCCAGTGATGAGGTTCAGCTTGCAACCCGAATCGATTAACTTATTTAAACTAATACCTCCCATTACACACTCAATCATAGCATCATCGTCTTCATTCATATTAAAAAACATATTCTGCAGCTGTCTCTTCGTCAATCGAATTTACTTCTTTCTCTTGTTTTTTCCGTTTGTATGTTTTGTCTTCATTTGCTTTATTTTCAAATTTCCGTTTTTGTGGTCTTGTTCTGCACAACGCACTAAAGTGACCTATTTTGCCGCAAGCATGGCATGTTTTCTTTTTTGCTGGACATTCTTGATTTACTAGGGTGTGTTTTATATATCCACATCGTCCGCATTTGTCGTTTCCTGATTTGTTAAACCCTGGCTTAGTATGTGTAGACCTATTTCGGATTGCATTGATGTCAGAGTTATTTGAAGTTGTATTTTTATTTTGTCCATATTCTTCTAGCTGGTATCCTACAGTTTCCAGTGTATTAGCCTCAATAATGATTTTATCCAGCGTTACACTTTCTCCTAAAGTCAATATTTTCTTGCGGAGTTCTAACGACGAACATTTATCTACAATCTGGTCAATCAGGTTCTCTTCGGGATTGGTAAATTTACATTTCGCTGCTTGGTTTCGGAGCCTGACAACAAACTTTTCAAATTTTTCGCCCTCCTCTTGTTTTATTTGGTGAAAAATATGTCTTTCATATATTTTATTTTGCTTTGGAAGGAAATATCCATCAAGCTTTTCGATTGCAGTATTGAATACGTCAACTCCTTCTGTAGCATCTACGTATGCACCAGGTAGATTGTAAATAATTTCCTGGAGGTCCGATCCACCTAGAAGTAGCAATGTAGCTCTTTTCTTTCCAGCTCCCTTGATTTCTGTAGCATCTAGATAAATATTAAGATACTTCTTCCATTTTTCCCAACGTAAAGCAATTGAGGCATTGTCACCTTCGAGGTCAAGTTTTTCTGGGGGTGGAAGTAGATTTGCCATATTCCGAGTTATGTGGGGTTACCTGAAACCGAAAGGACTTTCTATGGACAACAACCTATAAATAGGTATGTATGGTTTACCCTTGGACGGGAATGCCCATACTGCATTTTTTTTTCCATACTGCCCACAATACAATCTCGTACGGTTTTCATTAGTTTGAAGGCCCGTACTGCCGAAACACAATTACACATGGTTTTCATTTATATGAAGGCCCACATTGCCTGCAACACACATACGTACGGTTTTCCTTTACTCGAGGGCCCGTACTGCCTACTCACAACTACGCACGGTTTTCATTTACTTGAAGGCCCGTACTGCCTACTCACAACTACGCACGGTTTTCATTTACTTGAAGGCCCGTACTGCCTACTCACAAATACGCACGGTTTTCATTTACTTGAAGGCCCGTACTGCCTACTCACAACTACGCACGGTTTTCGTTGTATGAGGGCCCGTACTGCCTACTTACAAATACGCACGGTTTTCATTTACTTGAAGGCCCGTACTGCCTACTCACTCACCCTATATTAATAATAAAGCTAATAACAAATATCAGTAGGCAACCTAACACAATTTGACCTAGTTCCAATTTATTCTCAGTTAAAACTTGTTTTATGGGCACCAGACAACGTCACACAGACCTAAGTATATGGACAAATATAATCTCAAACTCACAGAAAACATCCAAGATTCGGGGACGAACATTCATGCTCATCACACTAACACCGCCCCTACCGGGACTCGAACCCGGGACTCACAGTCTCGCAGCCAGTGCCACCACTGACCAGGCCAACAAGCATTCAAATATAGATAAATCCTTACTAATATTATAAATGCGAAAGTAACTCCGTCCGTCCGTCGCGCCCTCACGCCAAAACTACCGAACCGACATAAATGAAATTTGGTACACAGGCAGTCCAGAGCCTGAGAAAGGACATAGGCTACTTTTTAACCTTCCCACCCAAAGTCACTATTCCACGCGGACGAAGTCGCGGGCACAGCTAGTTTATTATATAATTCAACCTAACACCTATACATATATATATATTCAACTATTAATATCCCGTATCCATAATACGGTAATTCTAATTGTCGTTATAATAAGTTAAGAAATGCACACATTTTAAAATGCAAATAGTGTTTCCATAACGCCATTATGTTTCTGTTTACCCTATTTGACTAGCCGTATGACTTATAAGTTAATTGTTTTTATCATAGACTTATTTTTGAACTTTTAATATGAAATTAAATACCTACATTTAATTATATTAAGTTACAAGGTTATTTTAAATTCCGCATACGGATACATTGTAAAATTGGTTTATGTGAAATTGGCATTAATAATATAACGCAGAATACTTATTTTACATGACCAATACAAATTCCACCGGTATAACTATTGTCACCATAATGGAATTGAGAGAGAATTGTGTTTTTCCGACAGTGAGATCGATAAGCAAATGAATCTTTGTATTATGCGTACATGACTATAAATTCGTGCGGCATTCTTTGTTTGGTAGATCTAATCCATAACGTAAACAAAATAACTATTCTACCTTCAACAATTAACTAAATAATATTGTATTTTTAACTAATCATAAAATAGATTTACAATCTTAGAAGAAGTGTCTTATTCCGTTATTATCTAACCAGAAACATGTCATGTTTATTTTATATCTAACCTACCCTCTTATTTTTTATCAATGTTTAGTTTTTTGAATTATTAAGTACAAATACATATTTTTTGCACTAACCTTTTGACTCGTCGCCACTTGTAGTACTCACACTAACACAGGGGTAGGTATTGGCTCGTTACGTCACCAGCAGCAAGGGTCAACACATCCGCTCTCGCCAACAGCTCGCACGTGACTGTTTCCCCCCACTGCCCGTGTACCCGAGACAAGTTTACATATACACAAACACTACACCGGCCCTACTTCCAAATAAATTGGCCCCGTCAGGAGTAAAATCGAGTACGTTTTCGTTTGTTCTAATTAATAGAATAGACATAAATAACCTGCGTCTGGGAAATTTATTTTAATAAGGTCTCTGACAAACAGTGAACGTGGAATTATAATGAAATTGTGTTCTTGTATATTTAGATTTTCCTTTTTCAATTTAAGATTTTTTTTAATAAACATGCCTTAGGAATTTCTGAGTAGGTAAATATACTTAAATTAATAACCTTAATTGATATTAAGGAAGTTATTGGTGCGCGAAATTTTTATTACTTCGGCTTAGCTTCATTAATTTTCTTCACTAGCATAAAACATTTTAATTTACTTATTCAGTGTAATTATGAAGTTTTACACTGTAAAAATATAAAGTATCGTCAAAGTTGGATTCTATTCCAAGCAAAACACCAAATTCGAATAACAAGGTAGTGCAATCATTAATCTATACATATGGGCCAATCAACTTTTTTTTGTTTTCTTCTATTTACTCCTTTACAAGTAACTCTGTAATCTCTGGTTAGTGAAACCATGATTTTGTAGTAACTAGATAAACTGTTTATCATAGTGCGTATGTGAAAACCAAAAAAAATAAGTATTTTTATGAAAAAATCCGGTGACCCAGGGGACATACCACTATTTCCATACAAATTTCGGGGACATCATTGTCCCCTGGGTCACCAACGAAATAGAAGCTAAACAAAATAAAATCAATATGGCAATTATACCATTATTGACTACAAAAATCTAGCGTTTTGAAAAGTATACTTTAAATAAGGAAAAATAATTAGTTTTTTAATTATTTCGGTTTTCATAGAAAGTTGCAGAAAATCGTTGACAAAAAAAAGTTGATTGACCCATATAAAATCCTTTGTCCTGACTGACTGACGGATCAACGCACAGCCTAAACCGCTGATCGTAGAGACCTGAAACTTGGAGGGTGTGTTCTTTGTATGACGTAGGCATCCGATAAGAAAGGATTTTTCGTAGTTCTACTCCTAAGGGGGTAAAAAAGGGGGGCAAAGTTTGTATGGGACAACGTGATTCCTTGGTCCAATCTACTTCAAATTTTGCATAAACATTCTATAACAGAATTGATGGAAGACGTGTTTCGTATTTTATTGAAATTCATCCCTTGACGGGGTTAAAAAGGAGTAGAAAGTTATTTTGGGGGTGATTTGCTTCGAAGTTGATATCAATACTCCTTAGTGCTTTTGATTTAAATTACTTTTTATTTTGACACAGTGTAAACGAAACGAAACTTCAAATTTTGCAAACCATTTGTCTACGTCTTTCAACCACTTCCTGATCTGATCTCTGATAATAACTAATTATATTATTTTGTATTTGTATTTGCATTTCACCAAGCTTTTGCTTTTACAAGCGCAGTGTGGGACGTGCACCAACGAGATGGACGGACGTTTTGGTGAAGGCCGCAGGTTCAGGGTGGATGCAAGGTCGCTTCCAACCGTAATGATTGGGCGTCAATGAGGGAGGCCTATGTCCAGCAGTGGACGTCCTACGGCTGAAATGATGATGATGATGATGAAGCTTTTATGTGAGTTCAACCTTTTTCGAATAAAATCGAATTGAGTATTCAAACATCATTGTTGAACTCGCATAAAAGCTTGGTGCAATGCGAATACATATAAAATGCTTTGTCCTGAAGTCCTAAATGACTGACTGGCGGATTAACGCACATCCTAAACCGCTGTATGTAGAGACCTGAAACTTGGCTTGGAGGATGTGTTCTTTGTATGACGTAGGCATCCGATAAGAAAGAATTTTCCGGAATTCCCACGGGATAAGGAATATACGGGATGTATATATTTCATCAGTCGAGAGTGACCCTATCCCCATAACGAAGATTACTAAACTGTTCAAATTGGGCATGCAAGTAGACTATTAGAATAGGTATAAAGCTAATTTCAATAATTTTGAAAATTCCCACGGGATAAGGATAAATCAGGATTTATATACACAAATCAACTGGATCCTATCTCCGTAACTACAATTACTAAACTTTTCAAAATCAGTATTTGAACATAAATGGTCATACATAACAGCAAAAAACTTATTGCAGGATTTTTGGAAATTCCTGTGGGATAGGTAATCTCTAAAACTTCCAAGCCGATTAAAAAAAAATCTTTTACCAGTAAAAAGTTACACTATCCTTTATTGACATAGGCTAATGCAAAATTCCCAAGGGATAGAAAAAAAAAATTCAGCTTCGGAGCTCATTTTAAAATGTCTTTCACCAATAGAAAAGATACACTGTCCTTGATTAACATAGGATGCTATTTTCCGGATAAATGCAAAATTCCCGCGGTGTAAAAAATAGTAAATTTAACTTCGGGGCTGAGTTTAAAAAAAAATTACCAATAGAAAGCTACACTATCCTTTGTCGGGGTGCTACCTACTATTTATTCGGTAAAATGCAAAATTCCCGTGGGATAGAAAGAAGTGAATATTTTATTTATTTACTACTTTTCTCCGTGAAATAGCAAAATTCCCACGGCATAAAAATAAGTGAATTCAACTACGGGGCTGATTTTAAAACTTCTTTCACCGGTAGAAAGCTACACCTTTAAGGACATAGGCTACTTTTTCTCGGGGAAAATGCAAAATTCCCGCGGGATAAAAATAAGCGAAAATTTGCATATAATAAGGACAAATTTGTTGAAATTCCCACGGGATAGAGAATAAACGGGATTTATAATATTCACTTACTGATACTGATGATGATGAAATGATGAAATGATAATAATGATGGATGTTGCCGTTGCCGGATTTTTGTTTAATACAATGAAAGAGATGAAGAAGCTTTACCACAAATTGGAACTCTACGCGGACGAAGTCGCGGGCAAAAGCTAGTATTGGATACATTCCGAAGTACTAACTACACTTTTGCCAAAAATGATGCCTCGGATAGAACCACTTCTGTGAATTGAAACGGAGACTTTAATATCAACTTTTATCACGTGTACAGTCAGCAGCAAAATCTTAAAATGATCTACACAATCTCTTATCGCCTCGGAAATAGAGTCGTGTGTAGATAATTTTGAGCACCAGAACGCTCATAAATCCACTTCTGTGGCTGACTGTACGTAATTCTGGTTGTCAATGGCAATTAAATAATAATAATAATATCACGGGACAATTCACACCAATTGTCCTAGTTCCAAAGTAAGCTATGCAAAGCTTGTATTATGGGTACTGATGTGTCACTACAATTGAAACACACGTCCGTTCTTTTAGACATTTATTTCGAGACTGAGGGGTAGCAATACAAATGGTTGTATTAATACTGGACGCATACATTACACCACTCTCTTCTTAAAACTAACTATCTTTAATTATTTTTAGCCTACTTAGTACATACCTTAACAAAAACAATAACAAATGAGCGATTCTATGGCTGACCGCCAGGTTTTGCCTATTACTTAATATTACAATAAAAAAAACAATATTGCATCTCATCTTCTCCTTAAATGGAAATAATCCAATTAAAACCAAGTACATACTTAGATACTATAGGTAGGTACAACATTACATTGCAAGTTAAAAAAAAATAAAAGCTTGTAACATGCTATGAATAGGTAGGTATTGATGTACATCTAACCATAAGATAAATAGGTTGTTTAAATTAAGTAGAACTTCTTATGGGCACTAGGTTCCCGGCGCAGGGGTCACCTGAGTTATATTAGTAGGTAACCAAAACAAAACATACAAGTGTGGTTGTTTTGGTAAGAATAGAATAGAGTAACAGTTATTGTAAATTTAACAATCGGTTGACGAAAGTTCCTTAACCTAAATAGATACTTAACTTAAGAACAGTTGGGAATCGTTAAACTTACTTATACTTATGCTATAAGTATATTTTTATACAAGAAAATGTTGAACACGTTTTTTCTTTCCTCTTTATTACACGAACGAAGTCGGAGCGGGCAGACAGTGGGTACAGTCAAGTCTAACCATAAATAATTATATTGATTATATTCATGCTTTCGACTGTTACATTCAAAATAGTTATTTATATTTAGGGGGGTTTTTCTGTCTACACTCTCTCACGTGTCGAGTTAAACGCTGTTCCAGTGGTGGTAAGGGGGACATAAAATGATCGTCGCTGGAATCGGAGTGCGGGGAGGGGGGCGCGCCGGAGCGCCGCGCCGCGCTCGGGCCGGGCGGCGCGCGCGCGGGGGAGCTGCTGCTCGGCCTGCGCCCCGGGGTCATCTCGCCCGTGCCTTGAGAGGCGCTGGGGCTACCTGGTACAGCCTCCGCCGTGTCCCGTGCAACCTGTAAAGCTGATGGATCATCTGGGCAGATCAAAATTCCTGACCGTCGCCTTAACTGATCGATGTGCTTGTGAGATTGCCTACCTAACCTATCTGTTACGTTGTAATCAGTAGCTCCCTCTCTGTTTGTAATCTGACCCGGAAGCCACCTAGACTCCCCTTGGTACTGACGAATCCATACTTTGTCCCCTGGCTGTAAAGAACGGTGCGAACCCGCTGCGTTAACCACCTGTTTCTTTTGAGCCTGATGTACGTGTTGTTCGCAATCAGGTCTCAGGGCATCTAATTTAGTGCGTGTTTGCCTGCCTAACATCAGAGATGATGGACTTTCGCCAGTTGTACAATGGGCTACATTCCTATAATGTAATAAAAAATTGTTAATGGCTAAATTAACATTTTGTTTTTGACGTACTGCTTTTTTAATTACTTTTTTGATAATACGGACGCTATTCTCTGCGGCCCCATTAGAGGCCGGATGGTAAGGTGCTGAAAACAAATGTTCTATACCGTTGCTTGCCAAAAATATCGAAAACTCGCGGCTAGTGAATGGTGGACCATTATCGGACACCAGCTGCCTGGGCAAACCCCAACGGGCTATCACTTCACTGAGTTTTTCAATCGTGCTGCTAGCTGCCGTACTAGCCACTGGGAACACTTCCAACCACTTGGTACGAGCATCAATCATGACGAGATATGTCTTCCCGTAAAGTGGCCCCAAGAAATCGAGATGGACTCTTGCCCACGGGCGCGTTGGCCAGGCCCACGGGCGTGGCACATGGCGTGCTGGGGCGTCCGCCTCGGCCGCACATACGGCACACGCGCGGCACATGGCCTCCACTGCTTCGTCTATACCTGGCCACCACACATAGCTCCGCGCGTAGGCCTTTGTCTTCACGACCCCCATGTGACTGTCGTGTAGCTCGCGCAGCACTCTCTCTCGGCAGCCCTCAGGTACAACTACTCGATACCCCCACATGACGCACCCTAATTCTTCGTATAATTCCTGTCGTCTATTGAAATATGGTTGTAAATTCTTAATTTCTACTTGTGTAGGCCAACTTGTTCGTATATAACCTAAAACTCGACATAAAAGTTGATCGCGTAACGTGTATTTTTTTACGTCATGATAATCTAATAACAATTCATTCTGTGCGAAATGTAAATAACTTTGTTCGGGCGGTGACAACTCTCGCGTGTCTGCGTTTTTAAACGGCACCGGCAGTCTCGACAGCGCGTCCGCCCCGTTCGCGTTCGTAGATACGTATTGTATATCGTAAGTGTATGCTGATAACTTAATTGCCCAGCGCTGCAACCTGCTTGCGACCATTGATGGAATGCCTAGCTTCGGTCCAAAAATACTGACTAGTGGTTTATGGTCAGTTCTTAAGGTGAAACGCCTACCGTAAAGAAATTGATGTAATTTTTGCAAACTGAAAACAATTGCTAGCGCTTCTTTATCTATTTGTGAATAATTACGTTCGGCATCGTTTAGTGAGCGCGAGACATAAGCGACCGGTCTCTCGAGCTCCTGTGCGCCCGCGCCGCGGCCCGCCGCGCCCCGCGCCCCGCCCGGCTGAGTCAGCACACCGCTGATTCCGTGTGAACTCGCATCGGTAGTTAAAATAAGTGGTTTATTTTGATCATAATGCATTAGGACTTCCGCGCTAATCAGAATTTTTTTAATACTTCTAAATGCTGCCTCGCTGTGTTTACCCCATTCCCAGGTTACGCCTTTCCTCAATAACTCGTATAGGGGTGAAAGTATTGTACTCAAGTTCGGCACAAAGCGAGCATAAAAATTTACTAGGCCTAAAAATGATCTTAATTCAGTCACATTTACGGGTCGTGGAATTTTAACAATCGCTTCTACTTTACTTGGATCTACTTTAATACCATCTTTTGAAATTACATACCCCAAGTATTGTACTTCCTCTAGAAGAAAGGAACATTTGCTTTTTTTTAATTTCATACCGTGGCTATGCAGTCTTTGTAACACTTTTTCTAGGGTCGTCAAATGCGATTTTACATCCTTGGTTCCTATAATAATATCATCCAAAAATACCTCGACCTGTGGAATGTCCTGTAGTAAATTGGACATAATTCTTTGGAAGATTCCTGGGCTTGAGGATAACCCATATACCAGTCTATTATATTTAAATAGCCCCTTATGAGTATTAATAACAGTATACTTCTTAGATTCGTCTAACTCCACTTGATTATACGCTTGAGTCAAGTCTATCTTCGAAAACACCTGTGCCCCGTTGAGCCTAACTAATAGGTCGTCTATTTTGGGGAGGGGGTAGCGGTCGATCAGTAAGGCAGGGTTCAAGGTTACTTTGTAGTCTGCACATATGCGTAAAGTTCCATCAGCTTTACGTACCGGCACGAGCGGCGTGGCCCAGTCCGAGGTGTCCACCGGCTCGATGACCCCGCTGCGCAGCATCTCCTCCAGCTCGGCCTCCACGCGCTCGCGCAGCGCGTACGGCAGCGGCCGCGCGCGGCAGAACACCGGCTGCGCCCCCTCGCGGACCCTGAGCGTCGCGCGCCCACCCGTGAACCGCCCCAGCCCACCACTGAACAGCTCCTTATACCTGTCGAGTAATGAACACAGATTATCGTTCGTTGACTCGTTATGAAACACTGGAATTTGTACCCCTAATTCCGATAACCACTGTCTGCCCAACAGGGACGTCGTGCCTCCGTCTATTACGAATAACTCGAGCGGTTTTGTCTTATTTTCATACTTAACCTCCGGCCTGATGACTCCCAAGGGTTTTATTTTACCACCATCGTAACATTTTAAAATTAAATTAAAAGGTTCGATGGGTCTATGACTGAAATACTTTTTATACGTTTCTTTACTTATACATGACACCGCTGACCCAGTGTCGACCTCCATCGTTATTACCTTATTATCTATATACAAAGATAAGCTTACCGGTCTATAACCGTTCAAGCACAGATGAAACATGTCCTCCTCGACATCGGATGCGGACGTGTAGCCGTCTTCATCTGGAGTCTCGCCGTCCTCCGCTTGGACGTGGTGCACCGCGCGCCGAGGCCGCCGAGCGCCGCTACCCGAGCTCCGGCCGCCGTTGCCCGCGCCACGGGCCTCGCCGCCATCGCCGCCGCCGCTCGCCATTCTCCCCGGACACACCCGTTTTAAATGTCCCTTATTGCCACACTTATTACACGTGAAGTTCTTATACGGACAATTTCCAGTACGATGTGTGCCACGACCGCACCCCGCACACAGTTCATAATTATTTTGTACGTTTACCCTACCGCCGCCAACACTGCCCGATCTTCTATTTGCCAAGCGCGGTTGTGAAGTCGAGAACGAATTCAAAGTCGACGATCCCGCTCCGACGTCGCTGCTCCCGCTCGCACTCGGGCGCTCCACAATAGCCGCGTCTCGCTCCGCCGTTTCCAACGAAAGTGCGAGAGTGACCGCCTTATCATATGACAAACTTTTCTCAGCAAAAAGTCGTTGCTTAATTATCTCACTTTTTAAGCCGCATGTAAATTGGTCGCGTAGATTCTCTTCTAAGTTAGATCCGAATTCACAATGCTTAGCCAACTTTTTAAGTTCGGTAAGGTATTGCGCAACCGTTTCGCCCTCTCCTTGCCGTCTTTGCCTTAGCCTATACCTCTCGGCCATGAATGACGATTTTGGCTCAACATGACTTCGCATAATTTTTGTCACTTCTTCATACGTCATATCTGCTGGTTTCTTTGGGCTGGTTAAATTGCTTAGGAGCTCGTACGCCTCTGGGCCCATCACTGCTATCAACGTCGGCAAATGTACTTCCCTTTTAATTTCGTTGGCCTTGAAGTACATATCCAGGCGTTCCACGTACAAACTCCAGCTCCCGGAGGCCACCTCAAACTCGCCAATTCGTCCCACAGACATGTTATAAAGTTCAGCGGGTACTACACACGCACAAATATAATTATTTAAATAAATCCTCGATCGCCAATGATGTGTCACTACAATTGAAACACACGTCCGTTCTTTTAGACATTTATTTCGAGACTGAGGGGTAGCAATACAAATGGTTGTATTAATACTGGACGCATACATTACAGGTACTAAGCAACGGATAAACATACTCATATAGAATAGATACATATTTAAATACATATTAAATACCCAAGACCCGAGGACAAACACTCATATTTTTCATACAAATATTTGCCCCGACACGGGAATCGAACCCGGGACGTCAAGATTCGTAGTCAGGTTCTCAAACCACTAAGCCACCTGGTTGTCTAATTTGATATCAAAGATTCTTAAATCTTTAAACAATTCTATTGAATCCCCTTTATTTTTATACAAAAGCTATGAAATATAAGAATTTTTTAAAAATTCTACCGAAAATAGTACAGTTCAGATAAAAAAAAAACACTGTAGAGACTCAATTATAAAAATTTTCACACTTTTATAGTAAATTTTGTAACTTGCTTTTGCTTGCTTTTTTTTGACGACCACTTTAGCCTAGTTAGTAGTGACCCTGCCTACGAAGCAAGAGGTCCTGGGTTCAAATCCCGGTAAGGGCATTCATTTGTGTGATGAGCACAAATATTTGTTCCTGAGTCATGGATGTTTTCTATGTATTTAAGTATTTATTTATCTATATAAGTATGTTTATCGTCGTCTAGTACCCATAGTACAAGCTTTGCTTAGTTTGGGACTACGTCGATTTGTGTAAGATTGTCCCCTAATATTTATTTTATTTATTTATTTGCTTTAATAGTTCAAACAGATCCTCCTCCACAAACTTGCCAGCAGCTTCCTGCTGAGCAAATAATCGACAAAAACTGTGCGCATGAATCCTTTACATCGCCGGTTGATATTTTAAGGGTCGGTCAATCAATTGTAATTAATCATCCTTATCTTGCTTCAATTATAAGCGCAGAGTTTGTTGCTTCCAAGTTCGTTGCTTTATTGGTTTGTTACTCATTCACGCTTCACCGGATCGTCTAATCAAGCTAAATTTTAGCGCCCCAATAGATTCTTCGATATCATGCTAACAATGTAAAGGGTTCTCCCTAAATTTGCATCTGAATTGATTTACTTACCTATTGTAAAACCCGTAATAAAAATATACCTGTATTTCATACTTGTTGTTAGTTTTGTAGTTGAGTCCTTTTAAGCGAAGCCATTGAACAGGTATAAATATTAATATCATGCATTATACATGTATAAAAAAGTGCAATGATCTCACGGAGAGAGTAACCTCACCTCAGAGCAACAAGCAAAATTAAATATTTGCATAAATAACGTTTTCATTTTCCAGTCGTAAACTTTCTTTCGTGTTCCATTTATCTACGCATATTTTATAAGGAGGTTTTGTGATATTTTCACTTATTTGTTGAGTGGATACTGCGCAAAAATCATAAATAAAATGTATAAATATTTTTACAACACTTAGGTACATTTTACGAGTATGATTTTGTAGGATTTTAGTTAGGAAACAAGTCCTGCTCAGAGTGTAAAAGAGTTAGACGGATCAAAAATATGATTTAAATACTACTTTACGATTCTAAATTAACTTTCTACTGTTAAATATTATATAAAAAAATGTCTAAATAAGTACATTTTAAAATTAATGACACTCTGCATGTCTCTGAAAAAGTTTTACATTTTATTTGCGACAAAGTTTTTTCTTTTCACTACTCAACAAATTTACGTGGCACGTAGCTGCATTCTTACACATTTAATTCAAGGAAAGAGAATTGATGCTAAACGTCCTTTTTGCGAAGTAACAAAGAGCCTGAAAAATAGCACGTCTGAGAGAGGGCGGAAAGTAAATTCAGCAATTTATTGCTTAGGCTCGGGCCCTATATTTGTTGCAAATGAAGACGGCTGCGAGGTGACAATTTTCGGATGTTGGTGCCGAATGAGCGCCTAGGGGCGGGCCATCGCCGTCCTATTGGGTTCTCAACTTTTATTCTTATGGACCGTTTTCCGACCGCAAAACGTGAGGGTAAGCTCTTTAAAATCTGAGACGTGTGAACTGTGAATACTTAAAGTAACTCGGCACCGAGTCATGTTAAAGCACCGCCATTCGTTATTTAGAGAACCAGTGAGATACACCTTTGGCCTCATCTGTATTTACTATCAGATAAAGAGAGTTCAATTGCTACTAATAAACAATTTTCCATTTTAAATTGACGAGGCGACGGACACAGAGCAAATGGTATGGTATGTAGCAAAAGCTACTTTACAAATAGATCATCATTTAATTTTTGCCATGCTCGAACTAACGTTCGGTAACTATCCTAAAGTGAAATTTTTTTAAGTTCAGTAACCAGGCCACTTAGTATGTAACACACACTCTATTTGCTAGACATCCTGTTAGGTTTCCAATACATCTGGCCGGTGCAGGCGACCGGTGACTCCGAACGTGCCGCGCGTTGCCAATCCGCTCGCAAATACGTACATCACTTAATGAACTATAGTGCACAAAAATAGCTACAACACGTCAGTAAAAATGGCTTTGTCTATTGGAGAAATTTTGCACAATATGAAATGAAAGACAGTTTAAAAAATAATAAAAATAAAAATTAAGGGGTAGTTTATAAAATGATCCCCCACTGCGTACATAACACTTAGAAACAGGGATTTGGTAGCACCGTTTGTAGTGCCAAGACAATGTTTAATAATAATAATATATGAAAATAAATTATTTGAAAAAAAAAATTTAATGGGCGAGGCCACGAGTCTTAAATAAAGGACAAAAAACATAAAACGAAAAATGAAACACGAAATATTATTTTTTAATGCGCCAAGGTTTTAAACTGGAGATCGTGGATCAATAATTAGAAGCATTTGGAATAGAAATACAGGGTGACTCCAACGTCGTCAACAAACAATGTCGTCCTTTTGTTTGGCCTTGTGGCTAATGGTCGGCGGATTGTAATAATAATGTCAAAGTTTTACAATTTGCATCCGGCTCTTTACACCCGTCTTAACTTGCGTATGAAAATCTACACATACCCCATACCTATAGCATTTCTAACTATAAACTAGCGGATACGCAACGTGTGCTAAAAAAAAAAGGTTTTATTTTTTTGTTGGACAAACAGGAAATTTTGATTATTTGTCAACTTTTTTTATGCTAGCGAATAAACCATATTTTGAGATTTTTCGGTAGGTGTGTAAATGAACTAAACCAATTACTTTGCTCACCCGCGACCCTCCACTTTACTTTGGTTTACTTTGGTCGCGGGTGAGCAAAGTAATTGTTTCAGTTCATTAATACGGACCTCCGCAAAGTAAAGCCTGATTCAATAAATTAGGTGTATATATAGGTAAATATAAAGAATTTTCAGCGTTCTAACTCCGGAGCAAGCAATATAATGCACTCCCAAATCAACAGCATGTCAACTCAAAATAATACACCATTTTCATTTCAACCTTCCAGAAATAGGATGAAGTCTAAATTAAAACGATAAATTATTTTGAGTTAATGCGTTGTTGAACTGGGAGTGCGATAATATCATTGTAATTGAGCGTGCAAAAAACAGGATTTTTTGAAGTTCAATCTAGTAACACATAGCAACTGAACTGGCCTTGTGTATTGCTGATGCGTACGGCAAAAACCGGACGCATTAAAAACTCCAATCGCTTGAAATAATTGGAATTCGTGGTATCAGGACATATTATTCCATAAATTAAGCGCAGACGATTATGGTTTCGATTAAAGTCGGCGATATTTCTTTAACAGTAAGTTCCATTTGTCACCATTCAAATAGTAAAAGAGTGTATTGTTTTTACTATTTTTATTCTTTAGTAAATACTTTTCATTAACTAGACTTCAAAGGACAAGGACCAAGGACCATAACAGAACTACGAACCCCTTCAATATCATAACTAATGTAATTAAGATCTAAGAGGAGACCTAAGTTGAGACCACTCTGCCTAAGTTACAATTATAATTATAGCCTCTTCCAATTAGTAAGCGTTGACGTCAAGAATTATGCATTCGAATTTGATAATAGATACCATTTATAGTAAAATATACGTTTATTATTCAACCTTTTTAATGACCCAAAGATGAGGCTTTTTGCTCTATTAAAAAATATGACATATTTTATGTTCTAAATTCAAATTACCATGATGTTGACTGTTTATGACATTTGTATCGTACTCACTGGACACTAAACTTTTTCATTCCGAATTCAAAACCTCTCTACTTACCGGAGACTTGATCATTTTCCGGTATTATTAACTTACTGTTGACTTTTTAATGATGTAATGGTGACTATACGTATCATTTTTGAGAAAAATGACTATTCTTTTTCAGTTCGTTAGTAATATTACTGTTTTATCCTCGTGGTTAATAAGGTTGCGGAATCGTGTTGGATGCGGATGGCACGGGACCAATCTGTTAGGCGAGCCTTGGAAGAGGCCTAAGTATGTTCAGCAGTGGACTTCTTTCGGCTGAAATGATGATGAATGATGAAACTCGTGAGTCCTAGCGTATTTTATAAAAAATAAATCAATTGTAAGAATAACTGTTGAATGTACTATAATATAAAGTAAATATGGATAAATCATCATCATCATTGTCATCATTTCAGCCAAAAGACGCCGAAGCGTTGGATGCGGATGGCACAGGACCGATCTGTTTGGCGAGCCTTGGGGGGTGTTTGGGAATTGGCGAAATTACAAAACTTATAACTGTCATTTAGGTTTTAAGCACTACATCAGATAAAAATGTTGGGACTCAGGAGGACATAGATATAGATGTAATAGAAAAGAGGCGAATGCGTTACGAAAAGAGGCGAACGCGGGGGAAGGGGTAAGAGAGAGCAGTGAACGCCAGGATGTACAAAAGACGGGTAATTTTCAATGCGGGGGGTGGGTGCGAGGTGCGTGGGAAGGGGGGGTTGAGGGGGGTTTGGGGGGTGCGGGGGAGGGGGTGCGGTGGTATTAAAGGGGGATGAAAATTTCATTGATTTTGCCGTAGGATGCACCATTTTCAAGATATTTGACAAAAACACCGGTTCTCGTCCGATCACCGAGGTTAAGCAACGTCGGGCGCGGTCAGTACTTGGATGGGTGACCGCCTGGTTTCATTTTTTTTTTGAAGGGTTTGTACTAAAACTACTTAATTTATTATTGCAGACGAAAAAACAGAGTCTGCTTTAGTGATGTATATATTATATGTATACATATATACATGTATAAACATTATAATATATATACATCATAATAGATGGAGCTGAAGAAGTTTTACTTCAGTCGTGTGGTCTAAAGCACACTCAGTTTTTTTTTTAATGGAAAAGATAACAATGATGAATACCTAGGTAATCTGTGGCCAAAGTTAATTACGAATAAATATTTAGATGAATTTCTACAACCGTTTGAGCTTTTGTAATTTACTTTTCATTTATGTTATCTTATCTCTTAGAGTTAATTTGTACTAAAGCTTCTAACATAAAGTGCGTTATCAGATTATACTTGGTTAACAATTCAGTGAGATGGGATGATTGCCTTCAAGTCAAAAGTGCCGGCGTCGGTTTGTTTCCAACATTCTTCGTACATAGATTTATTTGCCTATTTGGGGCCAGGGTGTCCCGCCCGCCACGAATGCACGCCCCATACAAATTGAAAATCAATGAACCACGGAATTCAATTTAATATGAAAAGCTATTCGTCTTCTAGTTCCTTTAACATTGCTATTACCTAAATCGAAAGCGGTCTATAAAACTACGACGGTAATAGATTTTTGCATAGAATCTCTTCGTTCTTCTAAAATACTGCGGGCTATATTGAGATTGGCAATATAAAACTCGGTATAAAGTACTTAATTTAAGTTATTTTAACAAGATGTTCGGTTTTATACTGAACTAGTAAAATGAAAAAACAACTGCGCATGAATTTTCAAGCAAATTTTACTGCTGTGTACGTAAGATTATTTTACTTGGAGCTTTTGGTATGTATGACAGGCTAATTTAAATGTTAGACAGATAATTAATGTCTGAAATGTCAACTATTTTAGTATTCGTGGAAAGTTCAAGGTTTAATGGTGTTAAAAGTAATAAAGAGGATGGATGGATATTTGACGACCGCTTTAGCCTAGTTGGTAGTGACCTTGCCTACGAAGCAAGAGGTCCTGGGTTCAAATCCCGGTAAGGGCATTTATTTGTGTGATGAGCACGAATATTTGTTCCTGAGTTATGGATGTTTTCTATGTATTTAAGTATTTATTTATCTATATAAGTATGTTTATCGTCGTCTAGTACCCATAGTACAAGCTTTGCTTAGTCTGGGACTAGGTCGATTTGTTTAAGATTGTCCCCTAATATTTAATTATATTTATTTTATTTATATTGATTGTACCTCCTGTTACACACACACACACACACACACTAACACTCGCACATATATGTAATTGCTCGTATTTAATGTACTATAACAAATAATTATTCAAAGTTTTTAAGATAAAATCATATTATTTCATTGTTTTGTTAACCGCACTCGCAGATGACCAAAATACAGGCTTAGCCTAGTTTGGTGTCTGATGGATATTAATGTTTATGTAAAATGTTGTTTTTGTCAAATAAATTATTTTGTATTTTTTTTTTTTTGTTACATTAACTTAATAAAAATATCCATCTCTTTTATTACCTTTTATCTTTACACCTTAAACTTACCAAAATCACATTCACAAAACAGCCTCACCCAATCTCATAACATTAAAATATTAAATCTGTTTTGTTTCCAACCTTCATAACATAGTTTATAGGCGGGGTTATCGAGGAATACAGGGAGATAGGTGTCGACCCTTTTTGACAAAGAGTTGTATAATGTGCTTGCTAAACGAAGGATCGCGTTTGTCTCAGTAAGGGGTTTCCGACCTATTGTGCGGCCTCTCATTATGGAAATATAGTTTGAAACACCGTCCGATTCCTACGTGTCCGCGCCAGTGTGGAGTCTATTGTGAGCGGAGATTATTTGTTGCTTTCTGTCGGGCTTGCTGGTTATACCATTGCTTTGTTGCAAACTAGCTTTTTTATTACCAATAGGATCATAAATGTACAATTTACCCTGAACCATGTGCACTGTACGTCGATTGCGAGAGATCAATACTTCGTTTTTTTTTTAGCATTAGATATAAGGTTAACAATATTGATGAGTCTTTTTTTATTGAAAAACGCTTTTTAAATATAGTAATTATTACTTATGAAACCAAAACAGTGTAAATGACCATAATTATTTCCTTTCAAATTGTTACATATTAACTATGACTTATTTTTCAAAAGTATTTTTCAATAAAAAGACAAAAGTGAAGATCGCTTACCTTCTTTCTATAGCTAAAAAAAAACGAAGTATAGGTGTTGCCACTTTTTATCAATCTTTTGGTGTATTAGTTCAAAATGTTTCTGCAACTAAGCGGTGGAGTTTATGATTATAATTGGTCATAATTCAATGCACCATTTATCGATGTGTTTGGCTTAAAGGTCTAGGTAACCAGGCCATAAAATTACAAAAAAAAAATTATCGAAATAAGGTGGGTAGATACTGTAAGCTGTCATTCGACCGATGTTGGCACGCTAGTATTATATTTAAATATTTGAATTTAAATCAAGAATAGCGGTCGAATGTCTGCATTTTCAAAAAAACCGGCCAAGAGCGTGTCGGACACGCCCAAGATAGGGTTCCATAGCAGGTACGAAAAAATCTTTGAATACTTTATTAAAGTGGTTGTTTTGGTCCCATCCCAACGTCGGCGGTACAGCGCCATCTATCGGCGAATTGGGTAACTAATCTACTGCAGTCTACTAGAATTTTATTTCAGATGTAATATTTTTTTTTTATTTGAAAGAAGATACTGTTAGCGTGATCGGGTATGTATTACAATACCGAAGTATGAAAGACCGAATGTATTAAAACATCGAATGGGTCAAAAGACCGACACGATTTTTTTCTGAAACCATTAACTTTTTAAAATTGTTATAAAACAAACCTAACCTAACCTAATGGGTTCTGTATGATGCCGTTTTAATAAATTCTGAAAAGTTTACGGTTTCAGAAAAAAATCGTGTCGGTCTTTTGACCCATTCGATGTTTTAATACATTCGGTCTTTCGTACTTCGGTATTGTAATACATACCCGCGTGATCTTATAGGTACTTAAAGAAAAAAAATGCTTGCAATGGTGGTTAAATTACAATCTTAGTTCAGAAATATTTTTTTACAAAAACTTAAAAACTGCTCAACTGATTAAGTTGAAAATAATTTTCCTAGAAAGTTTTTATTAAGCTTAACTTACGTGATTTTTTTCATATTTTTTAGACGTGCGGTTCAAAAGTTAGAGGGGGGACACATTATTTTGAACTTTCGGAGTGAATATCTCCGAAAGTATTCACTTTATCAAAAAATGGTTTTAGCAAACCCCTATTCATTTTCAAATACCTATCCAATGCCCCACACTATATGGTTAGTCGAGAAAAAAAAAGTCACCCCCACTTTACGTCTATGGGAGGTACCCTAAAAAAATTTTTTAGTTTTTTTTATTTAATCACTTTGTCGGCGTAACTGATATATATATTCATGCCAAATTACAGCTTTCTAGTACTAACAGTCTCTGAGCTTAGCCGCGGATGGACAGACAGACAGACGGACAGTCATGGCGAAACTATAAGGGTTCCTAGTTGACTACGGAACCCTAAAAATATGAGAGTTGACTTGTGAAGGCAACCGAATAAACACCTCAAGAATTATGTTTGAATTTTAATCATATCAATATATTGAAGCTACATTCCAGGGCCCGAGTTGGGGCCAACAGTAGGTACTGTCATTAAAAATATATGCATCAAAAGGTTGTTTGGGATGCGAGTCAGATAACTTCCTCACGTGCTCGACTATGACGGATTTCATCTAAGACGGGACAAGTAACGTTTGGACTGGTGCACCCTGGCAACAATGTCCAAGTAATTTATTCACAAATTATTTTGTCGTTGGCTAATATCCGACTACGCTACAACCACTTAACAACTAATAACCTTCCCACTGCTGGGCACAGGTTTCCTCTCAGAATGAGAGGGCTTGGCATGTTGGCTTCCTCACGATGTTACTTTATGCCTTTTTGCTTCGCCGTAAAGCTCATGGAAAATTTCAAAGTAATTTCACAAGTAAATTTTTATAAACTAAGAGATTGTGTGCCCGAGTTTGACCCCACGATTCTGTGGTTGGGACGATATCTAGGTCAAACCACTAGGGTGCTATAGTTTTTAAACCGCTAGGTTATCACGGATTCTATAGTATACCAAGATTTTATCGATGAAGCCAAATTATAAACAAATTGATAGTCTTGTAATAAGTATTGAAATATAATTAAGTTAATCTAGAATACTACACATTGATGTTAATTTCTAGAAAACACACAAAGTTGCGGCTTGCAATGTAATAAGCAAATACTTGGTGAAATTCTAACTCGTTACCCGCTAATAGGAAATGCCTCGGGCTTAATGTTTTTCTTTATTAATACCATACAGCCACACATTGCTGGTAAAAGCAATTCTCACGCGCCCCCGGGGTATTTGCCTTGTCTCTAACAGGATAACTGCTACATTGGCATCTTTGAAGTTTCGTTTTTAATAAATTTGTTAGGTAAACAAAGAACTCAAATCGTTCTCTAATTGGGCATATCATTGGTCATTTTTAGGATTCTGCGCCTCAAAAGAAAAACCGGCCAAGTGCGAGTCGGACTCGCGCACGAAGGGTTCCGTACCATTATCTATAAAAAATCCCTAGTGACGATCGCACGGTCAGATCGCATTATACAAAATATATATGTTCTTCATACATAATGCGGGCAGCGTTCAATTTGACCTGACCGCAGACCGCATCCAGTGTGGCACATCCTGAAACTTTATAGAGACAGTCATGTAGTTCAAATCACAATTCAAGTATGTACAAATCAACAAAAAAATACAGTCAGCAAAAATCATTTTATTTTTTTTTGTTTTACCAAATCTTATTGATTTATAATTGTATCACTTTTCCCGTAGTTCCACATCCGCCACCTTACCTTATAAATGCATTTCAGTTTTTTTATAATTCCAAATTCTCGTTTCAAAGTTCCAATTTTTGCAAGATAACGTTTTATCCACTTAATTAAATGTCATATTATTCCGTCAAGCGGGAGGCCGTCGCTGACGTGACGCCCTCCGTTTGATATTCAAGGCATGAACAGTGAGGCAATTAGACTCCAATAATTACTATGTTAATTACAGGCACTGTTCTTGTTTCTCGCCTCGCTATCTTAACTCGCTCGTTGTTGTTTTATACATCAACGCTATTCGTACCGAACCAAAGCTCCGCTAATTAGTAGGTGAAGGAATGATGCCAGAGTTAAATAATGTAGGACTTATCGAGAACTTGGCTATCGTCACTACCTTGGAAAAAGCGATAGGTGAACCTTACCAAAACAAGTTCATGTGTTATCGATTGCAAGATACGAGTGCGAGCTTTTTTCAGTCCTGTAAAATATATCTGGTGACATTAATAATTTGCCCATTGTAAAATTTTATTTTATAATTAATTGATTTTTTTGTTTTGTTACTTACCCTCGCTATCAATAAAACTGGTACTAATAAGCTATAGACCCTGTCAACATGAAACTACCGTGAGACTCACTCTCACTCAGACCCACTCGTTTTGACGTGAGTGATCCGTTTATTTTCACTATGAGTGAGTCTCACGGTAGTTTCATGTTTACAGGGTCTATAGCTTATTAGTACCAGTTTTATTGATAGCGAGGGTAAGTAACAACACAAAAAATTAAATTATTTAGAAACCTGCCTGGCCTGTCTTTGAAATAAATCATTTTTATTTATAATTTTATTTAAAATCACATTTTTGATGCTCTTTTGTGAAACAACAAATACAATAAAAAATATAAAATGCGAAGAAGTAAAAAAAAATTTTAGAGGCATCCAAAATTACTCCTCGTGTATTCGTTGTGTTGCACCTATGTATCCCGACTTTACAGGAAATAGTGACTATATTACGCATTCTACTTACTAAACCTGACATAATGTCATGCACTTTTAGAGCGTTTTAGGAAGAATACTAACCTTTTAAACGTACTTGGCGTGGCACTTCCGAGCTCACGATTTCAACATACCGATTACTCATATTGTGTGCGATATCGTGGCAATTTTTCGTTGGAAATTAATTTCCTGATGTCAATGTGACGAAAGAAATTTATGACTGTCGCTTATTGCGTAATGTAATGGCGTATGAGCAAATATAATATGATATGCTTTGCGTAACCTAGGGCCAGATTATTCAAGATCATTTAAAAGTTAGAAGGTAAAGGTGAATGGCTCTTACAGTAAGTACATTACTCGGTAAGTGAGATGAGTTTATCACTTAGATGAACTTATGATATGTTTTTGGAAATATGCATAGTTTCCGAGGGATAAATAAATTCTTCGCAGACGAAGTCGCGGGCAAAGGCTAGTACGTAATAATTATATTATAGAGTGATACCTTTGTATTGGGCATGTTCTAAATATTGAATGCTGCCAGCATTTTGAGTACGATGTCACGGGGGCCTTTTTTAGACTTAATCTAGTAGTTTTTAAGTTAGATATTTAGTTAATAGTTCAGTTTTATTCATTGTTATTTTTTATTAATATTTGTATTCTTAGTTTCAATAAATTTTTCATATTTAAAAAAAAACGCTCAGTACCGAATCGTCTATGAAGCAAAATGGCCACAATTCAAATGGTCTAAAAAGCATAATGTCCAATTATGTAAATTGTCCATTGTGTGAAGATGTCTTAATCATAAAATACCCAATTCGCATAACGTCTATGAAGGGACACGGGACGGCCTGATAGCAACACTAAACGCCAAAATCGCAGAACGTCCAAAAAAATATGATGTCGCTTATTTCACGATATAAAAGATATTGCGTTGAATAGGTAGCTAAATTGATAATATAACCGGCCACTTGAAACACGAACACACTTTTTGGTTATTCTGCTACTTTGGCTAAGTGCTTTCAATAAGATTTGACGATTTGCTTTTCTGGGTGATAGCGTTTTTGACAATATGTAATTTGGACATTATGCTACACGGACTAATTGCCATTTTGATGTTCTGCATTACGGATGTTATGCTAATGGGGTAAAAGGTTAATATGACGTATGATATTTCGCTTCTTTGTCAATTTGCGTCACTGGACGTTTTGCTAATAGACGATTCGGTACTAAGCGAAAAAAAATACAATATTTTAATACATAACTACAATACAATAACTTTTGATATTCAGATATATGTGCTCTTTGTAGCACATTATTCCGTTAGTGAGATTAGTTCATCTTAGTGTCATGATGCACTTTACAGTTATATTTAACTTATTCCTATTCCTTTCTTATTCCTTTCAATCAAAATAGGGATTCCTATGTGTTCCGTTACATAATTAACCCTTTCAACGCCACGCCTCGACAAAACTTAAACCTGCTTTGAATCTTATGAATCTTATGTCATTGTGTCAAGATCACTTTGACACTGTACTTTGTGACACCTAGGTATATGTGTCGTTAGCGTTGAAAGGGTTAAATACCCCTGAAACGCGACAGAATATCCCTGGATGTTAAAAATTACTATTTTTGGTACGTTTTTAATACCGAAGGCATCGAATAAAAATACACTACATATTTTTAGTCAAAATGAACAATCACATGTTCCGTCGGCACTCTGTTAAAACACTAGCCAGTTAGTCAAACTGGTTCGTAAATAATTAAATTCCCCGCAGCATTCATAAAATTTATGACGGTGCATGTAGAACAATCTCGGAAGTTCGCGCATGATATATAAAGCCAGTACACATTGTACTGTGTATCATTCATAAAGTTGAGCCCGAGTGTGGTGGAGGACAATGTTAGTGCATAGTATAAATCAAGGCATGGGATTGCACGTCGAGCAGCAACTTAATCTCACCTGCAATGTCGCCGGTATACATCATGCTTTATTACCTAGCGAGCGCGTTAGAAGATTGTCTATGGCTTGAACAAGACACATGATACTGTTTCATGATATTAGAGAGCTTCTAATAAAGCGCGGTTGATGGAGGGCTAATTTACATGTAAATGAACCCGATGCGGGTTAGGCAGAATTTGGAGAATCGTGTTTTTAGCTACGAGTTGCTTGCTATAAATATTATTATGAGGAACGTAAGTACTCATTGAATGATAAATTGACTTTCCTTTTGTTCTGCAAGGTGTGCGTTACTCGGTCACAATAATATTAATAATATCGTCACAATACAAAAACAAATCATTTTACAATGCACATGCTCGGAAAGTGCCCCTTGACGTGAGTCAACATATCTATAGAAAGTTAGTCATCCCAGCACGCTTTCGCAAGTGTGAAAAAAAGTTGTATATATTTTACTTCACACACGCGCGCGGAAAAGTAACTTTTTAAATTGCCAAATTTCAAAAAGCTGTGTCCAAACTAGTGTTTAAAATACATACAGATGAATTGATAACCTTCTCTTTTTTTGAAATCGGTTAAAAATAAGACTAGAGTTGTGTCTTTATAAAATTCAGCTTTGCACAGATACGAAAATGTTTGATGCAACCAAAGGAATATTTACTGATAAAATAATAAAACAGATTGTTTGAATATTAAAACACACAAATTTTAATTTTGTCATAAGTTTTGAAATAAAAAAAATAGTGCAAAAAGTAATTCGTTGAGTCCATTTCGGACCGTACGACATCATGCGCGCGCAATTGAAATTCATCCAATGAGCCTTCAGTGCGCGCGCATGGCGTAACACGAACCAATCATGGTTACTCGTTCGCGCCTGTCGTGAAAACCCGCCACAGTAATGTTCATGAATTCAGCCCGGAGAATTAATTTAAGTTTAGTTAATTAAAATGGAGAGTTCAAGTGATGAATTTCACCAAGCACAAATGTGACCGCCTTTTTCGACTAAGCCGATGCTGAAATATGTAAACTACGAGACTTTCCCTCAATGAAAGGTAAATAAGAACGCAACATCCTTTTCCGAAAATGTTTAGCCCCAATTTTTTTCCTCGCTTGATGCATTGTAAAACGTTGTTTGATATACGTGTCAAAAGTAGGAAATTCCCAACTCATGTCAGCTATAACCACACTCGCTTCGCTCGTGTGTTTAGATCTCCGCCATTCGTTGGTAATTGCCTACTTTCCGCACTTGTATCATAAATAACTATTCCGTGGTAGGATCAACGACCGCTGATGGCGCATCGGGGAGAAGCGAAACACGGAACAAAAATGGTGGTGGTTGGTTCTTGGTTGTGAGTTTTAACATTTTGTTGGTTAATTTTACATAAACGTGTGTGTCTCTTTCTCTTCTTCTTACCTTTTTCAATCATCTTGGTGTGGCCTTTTCCATTCTTCCATTTTCCTCGGTTCTGTGCCACTTGCATCCAATTCGTCCCTGCAACTTTCTTGACGTCAACATTCCGTCACATTTGACTTCAAGACTTTTTTGACCCGAGTCTGAGTCATCTTTTCAGGCATTTGTCCTGTCCACTGACGCTTAAAACTTACCACTCGATTTACCGCATCTGCAACTTTACTGTCAAGTTATAGTTTTCAAGTTTTTTAATAACACGTACCATCGCCCCAGACGTCAGATACCCATTTTCATAACAAATTTGCTTGCAGCCGTTGATGTTTATTGCTATGGATTGTTATGGACAGATGTCTAGCCACTGCACGCAAACTGGGCCTTTAAGGTGGTTATCTGGCGCTTGGGGCGATAGTACGTTAGCCAGTAATTAATAAAATGGCACCTACAAACCACCTACAAAAATAACCGCGAAATCGTTTCCCGGAAAACAAAACTCGACGCTGATTCTTATTAAAGCGTAGCTATTATTGGTGAACATTATTTATTAAATGGTGCAATATGTGTTAATTAATCCTCAAGTAATAACAAACAAGGATGTTATGCCGCAAGTCTTATTAAGCGGGCCATCACACCACGCGGTAATCTTCAGAGCGGGTATTATTATACATTTTTCATTTCACGCCGTGCTGAACACATGAGATTACTTTTAATTTAATTTGTTGCTTTATTCTGTTAGCTAGGAAAACAATATGTAGTGGGAATGCAAATCGAATACTTATTTATGAATGTGAGGACTTTGTTCGGTTGTGTTTAATAAAATCGATGTTTGGCCAACACCTACGACGCGTTACGGCGGAAACACAGAAAACAAATTGGGTTTTATTTTCTTCTTCCAAGAGATTATAAGCAAATTTTACATGGCTACTACGGTAAGTTTGAAATCACTCGTAAGTAAGTTTTTGACTAAAGGCCAAGTTTCTTAACTACAGCGCGTTCTTCTTGGTAACGATATGATAGTATCAATGAATATATACCAGAGAGCCCTTTTTTGGTATACAAGAATTGCAGAAAAGTTTCAATTTTGATTTTGACCAATATGACGTTATTTGAATTGAAATTGTTCCCTATATATATCGATCGAAATATGAGTTGAAAAATATAACACTAAGGGCCACTTGCACAGTCTAGGGTTAAACAAATAAATCGGTAACCCTGGGTTAAGAATGACAGTTCGATACATTTTGACACTTCTAATCCCTGGGTTAGCAGTTAACTCGGAGTTAAGCAGCTAACCTGGGTCCGCGCAAGCCCGCCTAAATAAATTTTATGTTAGTATAACTAACTAAAAATTCAATTCCTAGTCTCATCTCGACCTAGTGATAGTTTAAAAAGTCGGTAAAGGCCCGAGTACATGACGCAAGGCCCCTTAAATTTTCATAAAATAGTTAGTATTATGTCCTTAGTTTTGAAATGAAGCAGTCAGATTATAAATAGAAGTGCGGCCTACTCCTGAGGAGAGGTTTCCACTAGTGTAAAACAGCCGGAAACATTTTACCTCGCTTAGCCAAGTGGCCCTAAATATATTTTGATACTGTTTTCTCTCACCGTCCATAAATAATAAAGTTTCAAATTTCCAACGGTTGTTTATGAAAGCTCACCAATTCGTTGCTTTATTTGTTTAATAAAGCTCCAACGGGCGCCGCCTGTGTACATTGGGGTATAAATTACCTTTAATTTAGGTGAACGATCCAGAAAATATGATGATGTAAAGTTTTCATCAAGCTTTATTAAAACAGCAGCCGAGCGTTGATTATTATATTATTCATTTCTTAATAGCAAACAGGCACTGCGGCACGCTGATATGAAATTTGATGAAGGTATCGGATTTATAATGAAACGAGGAAACCCAGCTTAACCTAATTACAACAAGACCTAACAAACGTTTAATTTCAGTAGTTTAAACCTGGATTAAGCTGTTTAGATTAGCCTCTTTAGGCCATACGCTGAATAGATACTCAAAATATTTTGAATTTTTTACGTGTAACATGCATGCATTTCCTAGAAAACGAGGGAAACCCGTCTGCGTTAGTAAGGTCATGATTAAGATGCAAGGATGATCATCTGGACATTTGAATAGACGATTACTTTCTATAATTCGAGGTTACTTTGGAAAAATGCCCTTATTCACAACTGTTAGGTTGGCGCAACTGTACTATTTACGACGGCTGACCCGAAATAAAATGGGATAAAGGCTAGGACCAAGAAGGAGTGTAGTAAGGTAAACGTACCAATGACGACACCTTAACGCCCAGTAGATGACACTTATCTGTCACCTCTCTTACTATGACATAAGATTGAAGGTGCCATGTATTGGGTCAGTGTCGAGCACAGGGACGTTTACCTTACATTCGGTTTCAATGGTTTTTTAAATGTGAATCATTTTAAATTATTATCCTACAAAAGTATAACTTTACCTTAAAATAAGAATAAGTAGATAAGTAAGTATTATTATTGCTAAGATAACGCATCGCTTTACTTGGTGTTTACTTTTCCTTGCCGTCATATGTTATTACTTATTACTAATGTTATTATGATTGGAGTTGACACGGCATGAAATGTGCGTAGTCAGATACGATATTAATCCGAAAATCAATTATACCCCAGTTGACCAACCATTGTCAAGATATCAATTATTTGCCTCCATTTCGATCGGATAACGTTTGCTTCATTAATATCGTCATAATAACGATGCTGGATTGTTGACTCTCTTTGTATTGATATCGATATGTATGTATTTGTGTCAATTAATTTAAAAGGTGTTCGGTTGTTAAAGGGGTGTACTGTACCTAACTGTTTTTCTATAACCACACCGGAGGGTGCCTTTTTGCAAGTGACTACCTACCTACAACAACCATTTAGCTTTGGGACACTTAAGAAATAAGAAACGTCTGTTATTTTAAACCGTGTATAGTTACCCGTTTTGGATGTACATGTTTTGGCACTCGCACAATAATAGTTGATCAAGTTTATTTTTGAATTATAACACCATCTAGTGATTTTATAAATTAAAGTAAATAATCAAATATTTGCATCCCGTTTATAAAAGTACTGTGCCGTGTATAAAGCAAAAAAGCTTTATTCAAATATTTGACTTTAAAAAATGAACGCCGAATGTTTCCCAAACCTGAAAGATTCGTGAATGAAAAAATAATTTTCGCAACCTTGCAGTATTGGAAGATATATCCAACAACATAGCAAGTAGACAAGAAAGACAATAAATTATTCATCCCCACTTTACGTGAAGAGGAAGTACCTACCCTACATTTTTAGATTTTATTCTACCACTTTTTGGCCGTAATTGTTATGTACTTGTGAACACTGGCTGCCAAGACTGTGTTACTAATTCGGAAATTTAAAATATTTCTTTTAGAATGTCAATAAAAACAAACAACGGACAAAACACAGTCTAGACATCAATTCATCGATAGGACTTGATAGAATAATGTTGTACGTATGCTGAAATATATATGAACTATAAAATAATCGTTTGAAAAGTGAATACTTTCATTTAATAGGGATTATGTTTATTAAATTCTAAGTAAGCTACCACTGAATTGAATATAAGTACCTACTACGGTGAGTTAGCACCCCCACAGTATACTGTATACCGATACCATACAGTATAATGTATTCAAAGACAGATAAACAGAACGAAATTATAAGGATTCCATTTTGTCGCTTTGACTACAGAACTCTAAAAAGATTTTTTCACTTCTCATGCTCTTAAAATGTTACTTTAGTCTCTGCATATAGGGACTAAAGCTCTTTTTTGATCTCTAGGGATTAAAGTAATTTTTTTTTAATTTACTTTGGAAACCCCTAAACTGCCAATCACGGTGTTTGTGGATGGAGGATTATTGCCATTTTCAGTGACTGGGCATAGACAATTTTAAAGCATTCCACAGACCGCAGCGCGCTGCGGACGCTCCGAAGCGCTCCGTAGCGCCCGCTCCGTAGCGCTCCGTAGCGCCCTGCGCTTCGGTCTGTGGAAGCCTTTAGTGCGTGAAAATACCTAACCTCAAAATGACAACTGTATAAAAATATTTAAAAAATAATAATTTCGTGAAACACTATGAATAATTACGAATATTAATCTGTTTAATTATATTAAAGAAGAATTCATTTTATTATGCATACTTAGTCCAATTAGCTATGAAATAATTTTCAAGTTTGAATCTGTTGGCTAAATATGCAAACATTTAAAGCGTTCCTCAACAAAAAAAAACCGCAGAACAAATTTAAATTGCTATTCGAATTCTGAACAGACGTCCATTTCTCGTATTGAGCGTACGTTTTATAAAAGTAATATTGTAGATTAGTATACCTAAAACATCTTTTTCTTCCTCGCATTCAAAGTGAAAAGTAGAGCGTTTAACGCGAGACTAAACTGCCATAATGACACGTGAATTATAGCCACCCTCGCTCTGCTCGGGTGGCTAAATATCTTGTATCATTGTGGCTTGTTTTAGTCCCTTGTTGAACAATCTACTATTCTTCTCGGCAATGGCGGTCTTTCTGAAGGTGCATCTATATGAATTGGAGATTTATATGTAAAATCAAATTCGTTCGCAGGTGTATACAGGATTCTTCACGATGCCTTCTTAAATCAAAAACTCATGGCAAATTTTAAATCTAATTTCGCTCATTCATTTAAAAAAAAACTCTGTGGTTTTAACATAGGATACCTACTTAGCTTGAGAGGTCACTATGGAAAACCACGACTTTTCGAACCACATGGTAAATTTCATAAAAGGGCTCATAACTGATTTCGCTTGTCAAGTGTTAAGGTAAATGTACTAATGCTCGACACCTCAACGCCCAGTAGATGAGTCCCATCTGTCACCTCTCTTACTATGACATAAGATTGAAGGTGCCATGTATTGGGTCAGTGTCGTGCACAGGAACGTTTACCTTAGTAGATGTCTCCAAGATTCCTTCAAAAGTCCAGTTTACGATCAAGCTCGCGTAAGTAGCATTACCTACTTCTTTCACATAAAATTTTTCAGAGTGCAGCAATTAGCAAACGAAATTCAGTGATTTTAATTATTATCTTTCAATGATTGCCGAACGCCCTCGGTTCAGGTCTTCCACCTTACCACGCGCCATCTTCGTCTTATCTTGAGGCAATAAATCATCTTGTTAGCCTTCCACTCCTTGCTGATACCCCATTTATTTTGGGACCGATAACTAACATTAATTTCATATTATTTATTGCCGAAATGATTTGTTGGTCATACCTATCTAATCGGACGTAGGTACAAAGAATTGCACCCAGCATGTTGTTTAAGCATATTAGGCACATATTTTATAGTACTTTCTTAAAAGACTACGTGTTTGCGGCTTTTGCTGTCTAAACATTAGGTGCGTGAAGCCGGAACACTCAAAAACTTATCGGCCAAATAAAATTATTAACTATTCGAAATCACTCGGGACCATAGGGCTGGTGCATTTCTCGCCCAACGTATTGAGATTAGAATCCACCGCGGAAACGTTACGCTGTTTTTGTCCCGGAAAATTGCATCGCTACCCCGGGATAGCGATAAACGCATTCTTCGTGGACGGGAGTCGAAGGCAACAGCTAAGTAGTTGTTAATATTTTAAGACTAACTAAAGGAACATATTATTATGTAGTACACTGTAGATTCACACGAAATATACCTATTTTCAGAAAGATTTATTAAAAGAGAAAAAAACTTAAATAAATTTAATCTAAACCTAAAAACCTATATTTACAAATACTGCTGCTAATTGGCAGCGTGCCCATAAGGCTGGCTGCATTTCCTCTTTGTATGGCAATGCCAATACGTTGACCGAGAAAAAAGCCAGCCCAATGGTCACCGGTGGGTCGGACAAGTTAACTTTTTAAAAATTTAAAAAGGGATCTCACGACCTGAGAGTCTCAACAGCAAAAACTGCAAAAATATGTAGCTGTCAGCCAAAGTGTCCACACAAGTGGTGTCCCAAATAAGCGGCCGTCCCATTTCCCAAGGTACTAACGTCATTCCATCAGGTCTCTTGCCATCATCACGTGTTAGCCCAACCGGCTCCGTAGACAGTACGATGACCATGGCAAGAGCCCGACGAGCTGATGTCGTTGTGGCAAGCGTGGCCAGATATTAAACGGTCGACGCTTCTAGAACAAGCTAGACCGTGGTAGCCCAGCCGATCCACGTTATCGCCACAATAGCACCGAAGGGATTGTTATGTGGTCGCTATGAGTATAATAATGTTTGTTTTCGTGCCCTTATAGCCCGGCCACAACTTCGCGCGACCGGCTCCAGTGGCGAGCGTTTTGTCAGTCCATTGCGTGTGCCGCTAGATAATGACTATGCGGCAAGCGTCTCGGCCGCGCAATGAACGGAGAAAACGCTCGCTCCTGCCGCCGGTCGCGCGAAGTCGTGGCCGAGCCATTACTAGGTAAATGTTGAAATTCATATTTTTCAAGATCTTCATCGCAATATTTAATGCAATAAAGAGTGAGTTTGGTCGAAGTGTAGTAACTGTTACTATTTACGTAAAGCAACAGTTACCTACTACGCGACTAAATGGTTATATGGGTGATTTGCTGCACCAACAGAGTAGGCTCCTTAACTGTGGTCACGTTCTCGGTCTTGAATTTCAAATCAGAGTTCAGCATTTCCTATTCATTTTTAACGAAACTAGCGTTTAGTCGTATGAAACGGAACACAGTTTTCAGGATTCCGTATTCAAAATGGCAGAAACCGAAACGTTTATAGTTCCGTCATGTCTTTCTGTCTGTTCGCGGCTTTGTTCAATCAGAGACTCTACGTATAAGCTGTGAATAGGTACGTCGAAAAAGTGGTAGATGTAACATAATAAAAAAAAATTTTTTTTTGGTGGATTTCGCTTCACGTCAAATGGGGAACATTTTATTTTCTCGTCTACACCATGGTGTGATGTAACATGGAACAGGTTTTTAAAAAATGCTGCAGGCTTGCGAAGAAAAAAGAGAAGAAAGCTTTAAAGTGCATATTTTGTTCGTGTCGAGCCTCCCTTCCTCCCAAGGTATATGCAAACATGCACGGCCGTACATAAAACGAATTTAAAAGGTGAACTAAGTATTAAAGCTATGTATGTATGTAGACTTTAATCTTTATAAATTAGCTAGCAATGATGGACCAAAACTTGATATTGAACATTTCATCATCATCAGTCTGTGCTGGCCTGTGACTGTGCACAGGCTTCCTCTCAGAATGAGAGGGCTTGACTCATAGTTCCGGCGCGGGCCCATTACGGATTTGGAACTTCAACCACACCATTGAATTTCTTCGCAGACGTGTACAGGCTTCCTTTCGACGTTTTCCTTCACCGTAAAGTTCATTTTAAATTTCTAATTTAATTTCGCACATAAATTTCGTAAAACACATTTAAATTTTACGCATATACTTAATATGGAACCCTTTGCTGTGCGTGACCCGACACGCCCTTGACCAGTTTTTTACAGCATATTGAAGTCATAACATGCACAGTCGCTACGAAACATAACGATCCGAATGTATCTCTGTCGCGGTACTGTACCGCTGGGAGTCACGAGCGGGTAATAAAAATTCCGGCACGCGCGTTACCAGTGTGCTTCGGGAAAGTAATCCGCGAAGAAATACAGCCGCTACCTACTGGTTCCACATTTGTAACTACGAAATCTCCATTTCTCTTTGACTTCCAGCCGTTTCAAAAGCCACTGACTCCCTCGTGTGTCGTATAGAGGCGACACTCATAAAAATTCGCCGTGCCGAAGTTTGGCTTAACGAGTCGCCGTTCGAGAAAGCGAGCGCAAATTTCTTTTTTATAACTATCGCTTTTACTATTTGATGCGGGCGAGCGAATGTTTCGAATAAATAGACGGCCCATTGTAAGAAATCGTGTCTCTCAATATTACATTTCAAATAAGATTTATGTTAAATGTTAATCTAACCTTTCAAGTAAAAATATTGAACAGGGTGTGCACCGCTGTACCTCATTCTGACGCCTGCAGAATGTGGATGAACTTTCTATTGTGCGATGGTGTAATAACGCTTGCCATCATCCGTAAGCACCGGTTTAGCAATGTCGCGTGTCCAGGCTTGTGTTTCACGTAACGGACCCATCCAGATCCGTACCTGATCAGTAATGGGCTAAAATTTATAGCAATTTAAACAAATAATATTATATAATTCAAATTCCTGACCGAGTGACTCACTTACCTAAATAAATAAAATAAATAAATAAATATTAGGGGACAATCTTACACAAATCGATCTAGTCCCAAACTAAGCAAAGCTTGTACTATGGGTACTAGACGACGATAAACATACTTATATAGATAAATAAATACTTAAATACATAGAAAACATCCATAACTCAGGAACAAATATTCGTGCTCATCACACAAATAAATGCCCTTACCGGGATTTGAACCCAGGACCTCTTGCTTCGTAGGCAGGGTCACTACCAACTAGGCTAAGCGGTCGTTTACCTACCTACCGATATACCTACTTAGCTGCTGAAATAAATAAATCAATAAATAATGACAATTATTTATCATAACAAAGAAAAATAGACAAGACGAAATTGTGAATCTGTCTACTGTATAGGCAATCTCAATTTAAATGTCACACCGCAACTACTGAACTACGACCACGCACGACTACAAAAGCTTACAATCTTCTTCCGTCAATATTATTTAAGTGTACAAACGCAAGTCCGCATAATGTGTTTCACATTTAATGCTGAACTTTTTGTAGGTCCGTCTAAAGATAGCATATCTGGCTAAAGGTTTCCTCCCACTACATCGTATCGTATTAGGAGAGTCACAGTTTCGATACATGTAAATACTAGCTTTTTCTTGCGACTTTGTCCTTTGACTCCTGATCTGTAACCCACGGGAAATTTAAAAAATCCCTTTTTACGGCAGTTCTATGATCATAAAGGAATGGTTAGGGAGATAGGGTCCCATTGAATTGAATAAATAAATCCCGTTTTTCCCTGTCCCGTGGGATTTGCCGAAAATCCTAAAATTCGTTATTTACTGTCACCTACTTGTATGCCAAATTTCAAGTCTTCGGCTTCAGTGGTTTGGGATGTGTGACGAGATCCTTCAAAAATATCTCTTCATTGCTTAATAAATAGCTAAAACCTAACAAACATTTTACAAGCAACCTATCTCAAGCACCCATAAAAACGTAAAATGTAACATCAAAGTACCTACTATTTATTCATTCATAAGCCGCAATTAACAATTCAGCGCCACATGCCTCGCGGTAAAGCAAATAAATTGCATTTCAATTAAAGATCTTTATTTATGAGCGTAACACTGCATTAAATCTGGGATGATGTCTCCAGCGGACCTTAGCTTTCTCCTTCATTAATAAACAAAACGGGGGACAACCGTGAACTGCGTTGGAGTTACGAAGCAGATTCAGCTGTTTCCTTGGAGTTGGTATGTTGACAGCGTAGGTAATAGTAGGAATTAATACAAGTAAGTTTAATTTCCCAGGTTCAGAGTCGCTCAACGAGCTATGGAAAGGGCTATGCTCGGAGTTTCTCTACGGGATCAAATCAGAAAGAAAGAAAAGAAAGAAAAGAAAGAAAAACATTTATTCGTGACAAAGAAAAAACAAATACAAAAAGAGGAATTGGAAACAGATAGTACTTAATAAATATTGTCACGAAATGGTCCCAACTCAGCACGATGTCGGCCTTGCAGCCGACGCTGGTCTTCCGTTGGAACCAATCCGACAATTAAACTAGGCAACAGCACACATACATACATCTGAAAATATACAACACAAAATACGACTAATATAATAACAATACAAAATAAAAATTAATTAAACGTACGACACTGTATTCATAGCCCCGATTGCCTTTGCCACTCTCAAACGAGGAGATCCGTAGAAGTACCGGGGTCACCGACATAGCCAAACGGATTAGCTCGTTGAAATGGAAATGGGCAGGCCATATAGCACGCAGAACAGATGGCCATTGGGGGCCAAAAGTTCTGGAATGGAGACCACGGACTGGCAAGCGCAGCGTGGGATGTCCGAGATGGACGGACGATTTGGTGCAGGCCGCTGGTTCAGGGTGGATGCAAGTCGTTTCCAACCGTAATGATTGGGCATCAATGAGGGAGACCTATGTCCAGCAGTGGACGTCCTACGGCTGAAATTATGATGATGATGAAATTTAATTTCGGGTCTGATAGATGTCGCTCTCAGATGACGTCATCATTTCTGAATCACGCCACCGGTAGGCGGCTGAAATAGTGTTGTTTAAATGTGTTTTCATTTATATTTATGCACGGTGATTTTTAATCGGTGATTGGGAGTTGTAAAATATTAATCCCGCGCCAAAATGGAATTTAATAGCTGAGGTCTCAAGAAATTGTCTCTATTTAATTAAAAAGAAAACGTCTTTGTTAAAAGTTCCTCTATCCACCGAATGCATGGTCATCCTACATCTGTTGAAGTTAACTAGTTTCGTCAAGTGTCATCGCTTTGGCGGGGAATTTGACAGATCTGACGTCAAAGTTTGTTTAAGAAATTGACTAGTCAAAGCGGTTTTAGGCTCAAGACTAAACCATTGTAGGGTGACAATTACTATATTATTTAAATAGTGTTTTTACAAACAATTATAATTTAAGAAAATAGACGTTTTGTTTTTCATGTACTGCTATTTAAACGTGGTCATCATATAAATCATCATCTGGGTGGTTCATCGTGTGAACTGCCCACGTCACAGATTTCACGTGCTTGTAATTAGGTTGTTAATTAAGTGTAATATAAATATGTATGTTAGTTAGTTAGAAAAGATCCAAAGTTTTTAATCTTTATATTTCGCAAATTCATTTGCGACCCACGCTTTAACTTTGCAATTTCGCGGAGTAAGAAGTAATTCTAGGGATCATCACACATACAAACAAACACATAATGTCAAATATAGATAAATCAGTGTCTATTGAACTTTTAACAGACTTCAAAAAAGGAGGAGTTTTTCAAATCCAGTTTTATTTTACTATTAAACTCGGAATAACTTTTCTTAATTATACCGTGACTATAATAAAAATCAGAATGGATAAGCTAGGGCCGGGAATCAAACCCTGTTCCTTATTAATAAATGAGGGGTGCTTCACCATATAAAACAATATGTATATTATATGTTTGTTACCTCTCCTTCATTTATGATCCAATTTAAAAATGTATTTGTTTTTTGAAAGGGTATGGTAGATAGTATTTATAAAGAAAGTTAGGTCTTTTGGAGTCTATTTTTTCTTGTTTAAATTATTCCTTTGTTCTCCATGCCGCGTAGCTCCTTGTCGTTGGAAATGAGTGGGTTTCGCAGAGTTTACATCTTCTTTCGAACGGACATTTTAACGAGCACTTTTAATTGCCAGTATCTACGTAATACTGCTGTTTTGCATTCGCCGTCCTTATTTACGTTAAAAACAATAAATTGTGATCAGTTTGATTCACTTCACAACTTTGCAAATTTTTATATAGGTACCAATTTCAACATTGCAGTAGCTTCGCATGATTGATATTGCAACTTCAACAATACGATATTATTATACAATTAGACAGTCATAACTCATAATCCAATGATCACTGGGTGGAAATTTTAAATTCAGATTATCTTTTATACTTGTTTTTAGACTGATAGATCCATACATTTTGACACTACTAAACTGACCTTAGTGACGAATCAAAATTTATTTTATTTTTATCAGGTGGCCATTAAACTACACTACAAATTCAAAAAAAATGTTTATCTGAAGAAAAAAAAACAAAAAATAATTGCACCTTGCAATTATTTTTTAATTTATAAACTTACATGGATACTGTATTTGCGTGTTACTTACTATAAACCCGAAACATATTAAAAATTAAAAATAGGTACCAAAAACGACCAACCCTTGATACTTCATCATCTGTCTTATTTATGCCGAAAAGATTACCAAAATCTCATTATTCTGGGGACTAAACGAATTTGGTTTCGTCTCGCAGTTTTAATTCATCCATCAAGCCAGTGACACGACAAGCACCATGTGTTCAATTCGAGCTCTGCAGCGTTCACATTGACGTAACAGCACCCATTTACTGTTAAAGCTACGGAAAATCATCCTTAGTGCTTGGTTATAAGTGTTTGATTGGCGATGTTTGGAGTGTGTCCTTTTCGTACGTTTGTCTGAAACGGCACAGCAATTAAGCGCTTCCTTGACGCCAGTGAAAAAGGTTAGGGAGCTGATTATGACACATCGCTTTGCTAAGCGTTTCGGATTACTCAGCTTAGGCAACTGGTACGGTTCGACAAGAATGGATAGAAAATGGATAAAAGAGAAAGTGACTTTTCATATCAACATTTTCTCAATAGGCTATCTTCTCGAACATTTTATGCTAAGAAAGTGACGGATACATGTGTAGTAGTCTGGTGCCCGTCCTTCTGTTCGTTTGTACGTCACAGGACTGTTTCTCGAGAAACGTAGTAGATAGATAGCTGAAATTTATACATAGTGCGTATTTCTATTGCCGCTATAAGAACAAATAATAAAAATAAATAAAAAATTAACGGAGGTCCCGAAACAAGAACTGAAACGAAAACTGTAGAAAAGTGTAACGTTACAAAATCCGATACATCCTCTATGTAATGTGCGTATCAAAAAAAAGTTCAAGTTAACTGTCATTCACCCCTTAAAACAAGTGCAGAGCGTTTTTCCGCAGCTTTTGTAGACATAGTGATCTAATATAATATAATATTTATTTCAAATCAACATCTTTACAATATTGTCTTATAACAACTAGAAACTCTGTTTCCTAAATAGGTAGACCTGTGTTTTAGGATAAACAATGCTCCTCCCCCTCATAATTGCTATAATGTTAAAGTGGAATACATGCTTACAGAAATATAACAAAAATTAAACAATAATAAAAAGAGAAAAAGAAAAACGTGCATGTGTGTATCTAATCGCATCTTAGCCGTTACTCCTTACGAACTTACAGTACCCCTTTGAGGATAATTTACCCCAAGGTTTGAAACCATTGGCCTAAATAGATAACTGTTGTATATAAAGATTGTAATGACGGCACAAAAACTTTTTACATGTCCTACTGGTATACCGGTTACGTGGCATTCCATGTCATTGTGGGGAGATGCTATGTACATGAGAGAGATCTCTCTTCAGGTAAATGTTATGCCTGTGAACCGAAGTGTGGAAAAAAGTTGGAATTCGTATTTATGCACCCGAGCTGAAGCGATGTCGAATGCAGCGGTGCACACCACTATCAAACCAATCAAGCCAACAAGTCATCAGATACCGTGTGACTTTTTTTTATTTGTGCAGCTGTTTCGTTTCTCTCTGAGGTACTTTTCATCATTTCATTTCAGCCGAAAGACGTTCACTGCTGAACATAGGCCTCCCCCAAGGCTCGCCAAACAGATCGGCCCTGCGCCATCCGCATCCAATGCGTTCCCGCTACCTTCACCAGGTCGTCGCTCCATCTTGTTGGAGGCCTACCTACACTGCGTCTTCCGGTCCGCGGACGCCACTCGAGAACCTTTCGGCCCCATCGGCCGTCAGTTCTACGGGCGATGCGCCCTGCCCACTGCCACTTAAGTCTAGCGATTCTTCGAGCTATGTCCGTGACTTTAGTTCTTGCGCGGATTTCATCATTTCTAATGCGATCCCGCAGAGAAACTCCAAGCATAGCACTCTCCATCGCCCTCTGAGTGACCTTGAGCTTCCTTATAAGACCCATCGTTAGCGGCCACGTCTCAGTGCCATAAGTCATCACTGGCAACATACACTGGTCAAAGACTTTTGACTTGAGACACTGCGGTATATCGGATGACAAGATATTGCGGAGCTTCCCGAACGCTGCCCAGCCGAGTCTAATTCGTCGATTGACCTCTTTCTCGAAATTGCACCTACCCAATTGGATTGTATGTCCCAGATAGATATAGTCGTCAACAACTTTGAGCAAAGTATCTCCGTTACGACGGGAGTTGGTACAACATGGGCATTCGACATGACCTTCGTCTTGTCTATGTTCAATTTAAGACCAACTCTCTCGGAGACTCTTCCGAGGTCAGCGAGCATCGCACTGAGGTCCTCCAAGGTCTCAGCTATAAGCACCACGTCGTCGGCACATCGAAGGTGAGTGAAGTATTCGCCATTTACATTGATGCCACGCCCTTCCCAGTTCAGAGTCTTGAACACATCCTACTCACGCAAAACGGTACTTTTGCAAAACGTAAATTGAATCGTAACAAATCAATTATGGACAGAAATTGCAACAACTAAGCTTGGGAATACAGATTTAAACCTATTCACCTTTTTTTTAAGGCCATTGAGTTCTCCAGCAATTCCATTTCATACTCGTATTTATATACGTCAAAGTCGTTTCGCCATCTCCTTTTCGGTTTGCCTCTGTGGAATCCCCATCCCACAGAACCCAATGGGTAGGGATTTTGGCCCATCATCATGGGTGCATTTAACAGACGTGCTCAGCCTAGTCCAATTTCAGTATAGCGTCTTCACACCCATATCGCGTCACTACTTTAAAAAAAATTCGTGTCACAAATCAATATGTAAACCAAACTGAACTTTGAAGCGCATCAAGTAAAATTCACTTGATAAAATTATAGATTTTGAGATACGACCTTTTTTCAAAGTAGTCACGATCTGCAGCGTGGGTTTTGGAGCGCATACAATCATAAAATTGTCTTATTAATTTCCACTGTCTACTTCTTTCATCAGACAAGAAGTAGGTAAGCTATTCAATTGTTACTTGAACAGTTGACAACTAGAAAATTATTACCTTTTTTATCCTTCTCGGTACCTTTTGGTTTTCTGAGCGAAACTAACGGTCACGAGTCACGACAACTAAACCACGTTTACTAAAATATAATTTTCATTTCCTGAACAGTCAGGCAAGCAGTTCATTGATTTTATCTGTTTAATTAATTGGCGATCAGCTTGCACGTGCAACTGACTGTGAATCTATGTGTTGTTTATAGTTATTATTGTGCCCGATACTTTCACTATCACAGCCTGTATGTATACCTACATCCCACTGTAGGGCACAGTCTTTCTCAGAATTAGAGGATCAGGGCCGTAGTTCTCATGTGCGCCTTATTATTAGGAACGTGGATTAGGAACTTTACACACACAACATCGATTTACTTCGCAGCTGTGTGCAGTTTTCCTCGCGATGTTTTCCTTGGCCGTTAAGCTCATGGTCAATTTCACATGTAACTTCGCACATAAATTTTGAACAACTCAAGAGGTATAACCCCGGGCTCGAACCCTCGACCCTATGCTTGAGAGGCCAAACGTCAAACCACTAGGCTAACCGGAATTTTACCTCGACAATTTATTGCTAAAATTACTTTAACGTTTCGACAACATTACAGCGGCCGTGGTTACGAGTCTACTTGAATGCTGCAATGTTGTCGAAACGTCGAGGTAATTTTTGCAACAAATACACGACGGTTTTTAAACGGTGCCGCGGTGACCAGGAACCAATTCTTCTAGATCAGTATTCGGTGGCGACCATTATGTTTAAGTTGCAGTTACATAAAAAAAAACGTCTATTTATTTAATAAAAAAATATTTGTAAAGTTAAATCATTGTAACCCTACACATGGTTTAGTCTATGAGCCTAAAACCTCTTTGACAACACAGTTTCTTAAACAAACTTTGACGTGAGACCTGTCAAATTCACCGCCAAAACGATGACACTAGACGAAACTACTTAACTTCAAAGAAAGTGGGATGACCATGCATTCGGTGGACGGAGGAAATTTTAACAATAACGTTATTTTTTTTAACTAAGCAGAGACTTAATTGCTTGAGACAGCTCCTCTATTATTTTGGCTAGGGATTAATATTTTTCAACTCCTGATCTAGATTCAGAATCACTCTGTATAATAAAATTATCGATACCTTTAGGTTCATTTGGCGTAAAGGACAAAATGCCGAAAATGAGTTATATATACAGTTTTGTTCAGAATTTCAAGCTCTATCGATCTGTATACTTAAAATTTTGATATCTCGCAAAATATGACCTTTACACCCCAGGATTTTTCATAGCTCAACATCAAAACTGCTTTGTTAAGTGGGTGTAAATATCATACTCGAAATCACATGGATTGTAAAGGACGTCATGAAATATAGACCACGACGTAAAGTCCTGATATTATACACGTTGCCCTTTAAGACCACCCATTTGGAACCTTATTTTATTATTCTGTCCTTTACGACCTTTACTGTTCTTCATTTACGTACTACATTTACTTCATAACGTAGCTAAACTATGGGCGTAAAGGACGTATATTTTTTTCCTTGCATTATACAACGTGGTTTAAAGGACTTACATAAATGCTAAGGTATATTTATGATGCAGCGTAAAGACCTTTTTAATGCTTTACTACTCTTTTTTTTGTAAATTGGTGAACTTGATAAAAAAAGTTAAAGGCTTAAAAGAGTTTTCCATTCCTGTAATGATGTCATAATGTAATTAAATCAAGTTTTAATAGGTTTACTTACTTTAAACCTTTGATGTTCTTTTATTTTCATTATAATTGTCCTGTTCTTACTAATAACAGTTCGCGTCGTAACAAAACACGCGACAGTTTTACGCGGTAAAACACTCCTCATGCCGGTTGTCTCTGCCATCCTCGCAATTTTGTTTTTTATCAATAGTAAAGCCCTTCACAGACCGCAGCGCGGGGCGTGCGCGCGACGCCGATGGAGCGTGTCCAGCGCGCTGCATAACACTGCCGGTGTATGTCACCGTATATAAGATTTAGTGTTATAGACCGCGCTGGGCACGCTCCATCGGTTTCGCGCTCATGCCCCGCGCTGCGGTTTGTGGTGGCTTTAAGAGCAAGATAGGTGATGTGTCAATGACGGTACAGACTTATACCTAGTTCCCGATGCATACGCATGCAGATCAGATGATTGTTTTGTTTAGTTCAGTTTTTATTGTAGAAATATTTTCTAACGCTGTTTGATTGAATTATTATCGAGTAGTGTTTTTGAGGCAAGTGTCGTCAGCAGTCGTCTACAGTGACATTGCAGTAGATGAATTAATTATTTTCTAATGAGTTGCTTTTAAGGCTTTTTGCGTTATTCTTACTACCTACTTGAAACTAACTCGTTTATTTAAGGTCTACCTAAAAGACGTTAGTCATTTCTGAGAACCAGTTTATTAATATCAAGTTACGAAATATATAATTAGCATGGTTTTATCCGGCGAGATTTGTTTGTTAGAATTTGTAATGTTTTATACTGGAAGATTTCGTGTTACGTTAGAGCTGTAGGTACAACATGTGTGATAATTAGTTCTTACACAAAGAAAATGACGTTATTAAATTCCTAGTAGGTAAAGTAATTTTGTGATTGAACCTATATTGTGTAGCGTTTCTCTAGTAAAGTGCATTTTGCGAATACTAAAGTTAACTTTACAACAATTTCTTACAGACTAATGGCTCCATCCTTTCATTCACGGCATACCATGATTAACCTACCTGTTTTATTACAATAATAAAATTCCATAGATGTAATTTTAATATTTTCAATGCCGTAAACTGTTTATTACAGGTATTTAATGATATTTTATGCTACTACCAACTACTAAATTATTGGTAAGTAACTACTAACGTATAATTACAACAAATGATGAATATTTTCGCATAATACATTCCTGTAATGACATAAATCTAAGGAAAACAATATAAATTTAGTAAGTTATAGTAGTCTATACACCCAAAAAATGCATTATTTTTTACAAAAATGACCTTTACGGCCCTAACAAATACTAACAATCTTAAATTACTTAAAATGGTATGGTCGTAAGTGACTTTATAACGCTTTTTACCGCGGTGTAAAGGACACTTAACTTTTTAAGTTTCATATTTAACGTAATAGGCACCAAATTACTAAATAGAGACAAGAATTCTAAGCACTTTTCTCATATACATCGAAAATATAGGTCAACAAAGAAAAAAGTTACAAAAGTTTTTCTAAAAAAAAATTTGTTTTTTGGCTCTCCTGAAAAGTGCCATTTTGTCCTTTACGCCAATTGAACCTAAAGGTATCGTTATAGTCTCTGGTGTAACAATAACAGAACTATGAGGGCATATAACGAAAGCCTAAAACAATATGTACCTATTATGTATTGTTTTAATTCAATCTAAAGTCAAAAATACAAAAATAAAACAATAAATTTATAACTTAAGACTAGCCTAAGTTTAGTCAAAAAGTCCCCCACGAGTTGTCCCTGGCGCAAAGGTACCCATCACACTGGCCGCGTTACCACGTTGAATGGCGATGGACAACCTTTGCACCAGGTACGAACCCGCACGGGCGTCGGATCCCCTTTCCCTGATGCGACGTCCCACTTCCCTAATAAAGGCATTCAATCTAATATATAAAAATCTCGTGTCACGGTGATTGTTATCGAACTCCTCCGAAACGGCTTGACCGATTTTTATGAAACCTTTTCTCTATTCGGTAGGTCTGAGAATAGGTCGTAGGCTATTTTTTGTACCTACCAATATTCTTCGCGGATGGAGTCGCGGGCAACAGCTAGTAATTTTATAAAATATATACTTACCCCAAAATATTAAGCAGTACGTGAGCGACAGAATATCAAATTGAATTATGATTAAAACTAAACCGCATCATAATATATTATGTAGTTTAAATTAATTAATTATAACCTAGACAAGATATTTGTGGCGCGCTGCTTACATGAATATTGCGATTTTGTCGCAAATATTATCGGTATAAATATTATTAAATCGATTACAGTAAAATTACTTAAAGTTTACCACTGACAGATGGTTTGCCTTCATTTCATATTCAACTTTAACAACCTACAAATAAAGCCAATTTTAGAATACTGTTACCCACGTTTGCAGATTTTGTAATAGCTACTTTATTGGTATGGTGTTAAAGTTGGAAATGAAATGAAGGCAAGCCATCTTTCAGTGGTAGTGGTGGTGGTTTACTTTTAGTTTAGGTTATAACATTTATAACCCAAACTAAAAGTAAACGTATTGTACGATGTATTACTTAAATTATAACATTTATAAGCTAGTCCCGTAATGCTGAAAAAATACGTTTCTTGTATGATGCCCCCATTAATTTTTAACTATATTTTATTTTTAGACAGACCAGACAGCGGAGTCTCGGTAATAGGATCCTGTTGACACCCTTTGGAAGGAACCCTCAAAATGACTTTACTAAAAGTATCACAGGTTTAGAGATATTTGCAATTGCACACACTAAGTTTTTTTCTACGGACGACGGCAATGGTTTATCACCAGACGATCCGCATGGTCGTTTAACGTCTATTATGCTATAAAAAAGATCGATTGAGATTCAGTTCGAGCTAATTTCTATACTCGTTAGGCCTATCGGGCTTGGAGAGATTAATTGTAAATTTAAGGGGCAATTCATTCTGTTTAACATTTCATTACATTTTTATAGGGCAAAGGTTCGCCTAAAATACGCTCAATTCAAATTCCGGAAGCAATTAAAATCGGCAATTGCCTAAAAACGAAAAAATACAATTTTCAGCATATTGTTAAAATGGAAATTGATTAACTTCGCTCGTTTTTTGTTTGTCAATTAATATAAAACGCTGATCCTTTTTCACTTGTCCGGATAAAATAATCTAGCCTTAAATGCATGAAAATGAAAAAGAGGTCTGTTACTCTTCGTCCATTTATCCATGAATCCATATTTGCAAGATCTATTTGGCTACATACTTTCAAGATTTTTTCAGTAAATCGGACTGAACAAAGATTGGCTTTATCAGCCTGGTTGGTTTCCTTAAAAACAGCTTCAACTATTAGTCATTTTCACATGGTCTAGATTGTACCAGAATGCTTAGCTTCCAAGTGCCCATTCAATGCACGAACTAAATAAATTAACAAAATGGATAACCGATTCTTGAAATCACATTATTTCAAAATATAAAAGTCTGTTGATAATATTTATTAGAGCTGGAATTTACTACTACTCTACTCGTATTTCAGACTCAGCATAATTTTCCACCATTATCGAATGGCATTTTCGAGTTATTTGATTTAAAATATCGATTCTCTGTTCTTTTAGTACGTTAGGTATATAAATTACATCAGTGACGTGTTTACTGAAATAACCGAGATCAATGAAACGAACTCCGTAAACATTACAAAATTGTTTAGTTTAGCAATTTCACTTGGCATTGCAGCGTCGCTGGCGCATGAGGTCTATTGCAGCTTTAATGCCTTGCGGTTTGGATTCGGTCCACGTACGGACGTCACCGTAAAAGTGGTCGGGCCTTGGCAGTGTTCAAATTGTTTTCTACCCACACTAGTCACGCTGCACAGTTAACGCGGCAACAAAGTGTAAATAAAAGTTAAATATTGGTTTATTTATCGTATACCCCGGAATAGGGTGAAATGCGGATAAAAGATAGCCTAGTGGTTTTATTTGAGGCGTGTCAAGTAGAGGGTCGTGGATCCAATCCGGACTCAAGTCTTTGAGTTTTTCGGAATTTACGTGGGTTTTAAATTTACCATGAGTTTTTTTGATCATGGTGAGGAAATTTCTCACACCTGGGAAGACATGCAATGCTATGTGTGAAGTTCCCTATCCGCGTTCGGCCCGCGTGGAGACTACGGCTGATAAAGTCCTCTTATTTTTCATTGCACTGCAGTGGGACGTGCATAGGTTTGCAAGATGATGAGGATGACCCCAGATTTAACGAGTTAAAAATGCAAAAAGTTCAATGGACATACTTAGTACTGGTCGGATCAACAATTTTAGATTAAATACTTCGACAAACATACAACGGTATGGCTTTTAAGCTTTGCGAAAATGCAGAAGTGTGAGTGAGCTAAGAACTACCAATGAAATGACGTTATTTATTCGTACTTGGTCTCGCGAAGCGATATCATTGGTCGTTTGTTTCCACGGGCGATTCTATGCTTTTTACGAGAAGTGCGATCTTCAGCCAGTGTGCTGGTAATGCTATTGTTTAATAAATGTAAGACAGGACAGATATTTAAGAATGCGTTTTATTAAAATAGAAACAAAAATAAAAAGTGGCGATGATTGTGCGTATTATTCGTTGTTAAATATTTGGTCCCCCACACATTTACATAAACAAATCAGATTCAACGCAAAATAGATGGGTAATTTCATGAAAAACAATTCTATAATAGTGTTCTAGTATTTGTACTTGCTAATAGAGAATTTGTTAAATTTACCAACAGATAAAAATTCATGTTTTTACGCCAATTTTTCCATGTTAAAATATTCAAATATTCCAGCGGCGCACTTGAGTCTGTAGCTTTGGGCCGACATTTCAGAATGGAAATAGACTATTCGTGCCGACAAGGGGAATCGTATTCGACATTTGACGCAAAACGATGATGCAAATTTCAGGAAAATGCCAAATATTATGCGCGGTTAAGTATCAATGGTGGGTCTGGTATCAGGTGTTTGCGCAGTTAGCCCGTGTCGATGGAGTCAGATGCATGCTAGCGGCTAGGCAGAACATAGGACTGAAAATTGTATAGTATGCATCTATGAAGTGGTAGAGACATGTTGTAGCTAGCCGCTGCATCACGAATGGGCCGGCTCGTCCGGGGTATTACCACCCTCTCACAGAACACCGGCGTGAAGCAGCAGTACTCCCTGTTGCGTTTCGTACGGTCAGTAAGAGCGCCGGGGGCCCAATACCTCTCCCCCTCCCCTATTCCCTCTCCTTTTTCCTTAGGCCTGACAACGCACCGGCATCGCGTAAAGCGCTGCGGGTGTCTTTGGACAGTGGTGATTTTAACATCAGGTGACCCACTAGTTCGTTTGTCTGGCCTCTCTAACATAAAAAAAAAACAAAAAGAATTATATAGTTTCTCAATAAGAATTTCAAATTGTCAAAGATTACGTGTTCTCTGTAATTGATCATCATCTCAATACGTCCCACTGCAGGGCACAGGCCTCTTCTGGAGATGAAAGGGCTTGGCCCGCCCCATAAAAGCCGTCGTACCCTTGTTGTTTGACCTTTGGCCACGAGGACTCACACCTCTGAGTTTTTCGGAATTTATGTGCGAAGATACATTTGAAATTTACCATGCGCTTTATGGTGAAGGAAAACATTGGGTGGAAATGTCCAAACACTTGCGATGGGCTGGTGGGGATAGGGGGTATCGTTAGGTAGATCTTTCAAAAACATTACAGGTTGGCTAATACCATTTTTCCATTTACGGACCCAGTGCATATTTTAACCTTTAATGTGCTGATTTTTGTCAAATCAAGTGTTTTCCCTCTACAAGCTTAGCCGTTGGCTTGAAAATTAAAAAAAAATATTGTAGTATTATGTACCTAATGAATTTTAACTAAAATCTATCATAGCTCTAGTAGACTTTATAAGTTAACGAGTAATATTCGGTCAAAACTTAATATTGAATATCGTGTCGCATGATAGTACGGACTTCTAGGTACAATATACATATGTGATCCGACACGTGTTTGGTCAGTTTTTATAACACTATCTAAGCAAGTAGTTAAAAATAATTTAATTCGCTTGTCAGCATTTTTTCCTTGTTAACACGTTCACTACGGCAAAGAACTTCAATGACTTTATTTGGGTACGACATGGGGTCTTTTAGATCCGATGCATAACTATACTTTATTGCGTTAACGGGTCAAAGAGACCCGTTGGGTATGCTCTTATTTAATTGTGATTATCTACGCAGTATTCATGCATATATATTTAAAACAAAATATTCTTACATAGTCAACCTAGTCTATCTTCAAAACGCAGGTAGATTCACTCTATGATTTGATGGGAAAACACTTAAACAATATTTTCCTCGATCGCTTCATGATCGATAAATCAATCCACCTACACACTAGGCTAGACTTAGACTGCACTAGCTGAACTAGGCTGTTATCTAGTGCGGCTATCGGGTCACCGGGCATCGGATCTTTAAGACCCGGTAAACGCACCAGATGAAAATACTTTCGCACTGGTCGACATGGGGTCGAAAATATCCGATGAGTTTTTTTTGCGTAAATTGCTTATATTTGAATAAACATTGACAAGACACTCACTGTACCTTTTTTACTTACTCAAAATAAAAAGATATCTATCCCGCTCCAGCGTTCAGAACAGTAATTTCATCATTTATTGAATCAGGCGTTACTTTGCGGAGGTCCATATTAATGAACTAAAACAATTACTTTGCTCACCCGCAACCTTACAATAGTTACGTTTATGCAAGAAATTTGTGTTCATGCAGTTCCTCCACCTCCACACTGTACGAACACACACTAATCACATAAACCCAACCATCACCACCACCAAGCTACACTGACGCGTTTCGAACTCAACCAGAGCTCATCTTCAGAGTTACCACAACCGTATGCTGTGTAACTGTGTAATGTATGTGTACATACGGTTGTGGTAACTCTGGAGATGAGCTTGTAAGCTGCTGTTGCTCTGATGTGATTGTAAGGTCGCGGGTGAGCAAAGTAATTGTTTTAGTTCAGTAATTTCATCCCCGCGCCGGAGGAAAGTTCTACATCGGATACATTCGACCCGATGCCGTAGTGAACGTGTTAACTTTTCAACTCTATGTAAATATACCACTAAAGTTGTGGGCTGTCAAATCTACCGAGACTTGGCAGAAGAGTCTTAAAATTAATTATAAACTTCATTAAAGAGAATGGTATTGTCTCTGTAAACGACATCTTACTAAAGCATCAAATAACTTTAAAGCGGAGGTCGAAGTTATAATTCACTGTTGAAGATCTGTCTTTTCAATAATTTCTAACAATATCATGGTTTATTTTGGTAGAAGTTACGCTGCATTCAAGTATTATACGCTGACTCTCCGTTGTCGTGAAGAGTAAAAAAAACCTGCATCGGTATGCAAGTACAATTCATTCTAATTAATTTTTCTTTGATACCGTCGTCTGCTACCGAGATGTAAATTTAAAACGCCAAAGTGGGTAGCCAAAGGAGTTCGTCAAGACTTACTCTGGCTGCGTCGCATGGCTCGACTTTAGATTTGAATTGCATATCTCAACGAAACGTATGCGGCCAGAAGTTACTTCGCTCGACGTTTACATCGCAAACTTACAGTAGCTATTTCGTTTCTATATTTTTGACGCTCATTTTTATGTTATATGTATGTGCTAATATAATATTAATTACACTCGTGTTTTTCACAAGCTTTAGGGTATAGGGTAAAACAAATACTAACTTGCCGAATGCATCCGGACCGATGGGCTCAAATTGTTACCGAATGCAAACAAACATTGTTGTTGTTGTTGCGTCCTACCCGTCATGACATACGGTGCCGAAACATGGACACTCACTGTAGGGCTGGTCCACAAATTTAAAGTTGCTCAACGTGCTATGGAAACGGCTATGCTTGGAGTTTCTCTAAAAGATCGAATTCGTAACGAAGTGATCCGACAGAGAACCAAAAGTTATCGACATAGCCCACTGCATTAGCACGCTGAAGTGGCAATGGGCCGGCCATATAACCCGAAGGACCGATAACCGATGGACGAGGAGGATGGATGGTAGACGAGTTCTTGAGTGGAGACCACGGATCGGCAAACGTAGCGTAGGAGGTTGTATGATCTTCGCAAGGCGGCTGGCAAGAGCTGGATGAGAGTGGCCGAGGATCGTGCGCAGTGGCGTGCCATGGGAGAGGTCTATGTCCAGCAGTGGACGAACATAGGCTGATGATGGGTTCCGTTGGCCATCCAAAAGAGCAGAGGCTGACCCAAGAGGAGATGGAGCGACGACCTGAGCGCTTATCAGTCCAATTGGCAGGTGCATGCCCAGGATAGGGAAAAATGGCGGAGGAAAGGGGGGGGGGGGGGGCTTTGTCCAGCGGTGGGACATATTACAGCCAAAAAAAAAAATGTTTTGGGTCAAATCTAAGAAGTCGAATTCAACCCACTTTCAGTTTTTTTTTTATTACTAATTTTGATATTTATTGTAATTGAATACTGGCATCTTTGATCAATTATAACTGTAGATACACATTGCCGAACAAAATCCCCTTCAAAGAATGTCCGAACATTTTTATTTGGTTGCGTAACAAATAAAATCATCACCTACACAGAAATTTGAACTTAGTCTTTACTTCATTACAGTCGAATTTCGGTAGCGGCAAAACTCCACTTGACAGCTAAACTTGACAATTTCACGCAACGTTCTGAGAAAAAAGAAGGCCACTTTTATCAAAGTGGCGCTCATTTGGCTCGGACATTTTCGGGCGCGCGACTGTGGATCTACAGTTATAACTGATCAAAGATTGGCATTATAGAATCAAATCCGCAGCGTAGGCTTCATCAATGAAAAAAAAAAGAAAACATTTTGTTATCCGCAACAAGCTTCGTCAGGCTTCGTTTCAGTTTGTTATACTTATGTAATTTGGAAGATAATCTAAGTAATGTTGTTAGTACAGTCAGTGAAAATGCTTGCATTAAAAATGTTTTTTTATCATATTTGTTGTTAGCGATTGTTGTTTTACGATTAATTCTACAATCTGAAACAATTCTTGTAATTATTAATTTCTACAAAAATCCTGTTTGCATACGACTCAAAAGACACGCAGCGCCATCTACCGTGGTGTCATCATCATCATCATCATTCCAGCCAAAATACGTCCACTGCTGAACATAGGTATCCCCCAAGGCTCGCCAAACAGATCGGCCCTGCGTCATCCGCAACCAATGCGTTCCCGCCACCCCTTAACGATCCCGATCCCGATTTTGAAACATTCTTCCGCTCCGCTCTGCTCCTATTGGTGTTAGCGTGATGATATATAGCCTATGTCCATTCTCAGGCTTTAGACTATCTGTGTACCAAATTTCATTTAAATCGGTTCAGTAGTTTTAGCGTGAAAGCGAGACAGACATACAGACAGAGTTACTTTCGCATTTATAATATTAGTTAGGATGCTTATTACCTACTCTACTTGCAGCGATTCCGGTGTCCCCAGTTGGAACTTTGTATGAATTGTTAAATTCCATCTCTGAAAAGCTTCCATGCGCCTGAGGCGTTCTTACTTCGTAACTAGAAATTAATTATGCAAATCTAGATTCCGTTTACACATACCTAAGTCCTTCGGAGACAGTCTTAATGACATCCACTTTAGTGTTCTGCGAGTGTAACAAACCGCGTAACTCTACTTTGATTAGGTCGGGTGGGTGTGATCACATGTTCCTTAGCTATGTAGCTATGGAACATGATGTATGTACATATGCTTAAGTTTTTATCCCAAAAAATTATATGTTTCCTGCGGGATAGTGGTAAACAAATATTTCGCAGATAGAGTCGCGGACATCAGCTAGTTTCTCCTAAAGCTAAACTGCATAAAAGTAGTGTTAGATATGAATTTTTTTAATCAATATAACATTTAAAAATATTAAATACTAGCTGTTGCTTGCAACTTTGTCTGCGTCGTCGTTTCAGGGATGAAATATAGCCTACTAGCTGTTGCCCGCGACTCCGTCTGGGAAAAATTCGTTCATCGCTATCCCGCGGGAATTATGCAATATTTCGGAATAAAAACTATCCTATGTCCTTTCAAGGTTCTGAAACTGTTTTTTTTTCCAAATTCATCTAAATTAGTTCAGCGGTTTAAGTGAGAAGAGGTAACTGACGTACAGAGTTACCTTCGTATATCAGTAAGGATGTATGTCGCATATTGTAGCTTTCTATTTATTAAAGATTTTTTATAATGGTAGTTGTTTTTATGTTTAGACACACAATAAAAAAATCATCTTCTTAATATCCCCCAATTTCCAACAAACCCTCGTGAAAACTTACATACCTACTCAAAGTGTCTAAACTACGTATATACTAGTAGAAAAGGTTGGATGTATTTTAATTGGTCATGCTAAAAGCGTAATAGTAAATACACCGAAGACGCTTATGAATTCACATCATTCATTTAATTTGACCCTTTTTACACTCATAAATAGAGACTTAAAGCTTACTAGTAGTTTCAAATATAAACAAAAGGTTCTAAAGCAACTATTTCCTCAGCGCGAAAGACAATTATTTCGTGCCCCATGGCTCTAGCCAACTAAAGTTTCAAAGGCAAACTCCGATTAGCCAGCGCCACTGGAAGGCTCAAGTTTTCTCCGTTCTGTAAATATAAAATTATTTAGACCGTTCAGATATATAACTATTCATTAAAAAATTTAAAAACCCCTAACGCGATTTGGTCACACTTATGTTTGAAAATAAAGTAAATGCCCATTATGCGACTAAGATTCCTTCCGCAGCTAGCAAAAGAGGCTGATAACTTTGACATGGCAAAACACATCGTGATGAAACATATCTAAGAACGATCACTAAGAAACCTGCTTTCAAATAACAAAAACGCATCCAAATCGGTTCACCCGTTTAAGAGCTATGATGCCACAGACACACACACAACACACACCCACACATACACACACACACACACACATACACACACACACACACACACACACACACACACACACACACACACACACACACACACACACACACACACACACACACACACACACACACACACACACACACACACACACACACACACACACACACACACACATAGCGGTCAAACTAATAACACCCCTCTTTTTGTGTCGGGGTTTAAAAATAGATGGATGTTGTTGCTCCGCTACCTAAATCAGTATCATCGTCAGCTGAAAGACATAGAGGCAAACCATTTGGGTCAGAACCCATCGTAGAGACGTTCAAATTCAAATTCAAATTCAAATTAATTTATTTCACTTGATTTCAGGTACAATAAGATTACATGAATTAAGTACATTAAGTCTCACTAAAATCTACCAAACAAGGCATGCGAAATTTACATAAAAACGAAATCAATACCTAACTTAACTTTAATCATAGTTTAAAAATTCCTGTACACTATAAAAGCACTTATCCGCCAGCCATTTTCTTAACATTATTCTAAATTTACAGAAGGTCAGATCCTTTAATGTGTCAGGTAGTTTATTATAGATTTTAATGCACATTACATAGCTGTTTTTTGCTACAAGTGATAATTTTGATAATGGTACATATAATTTGTTGCGATATTGAGATCTTAAAGGATTTTTGTACATTTCTTTAGCATGACAAAACAGATGTTCATATTTATATACAAATATGCATGCGTCTAAAATGTATATACAAGGTAGTGTTAAAATATTATACTCTCTAAAGAAAGGTCTGCATGAATCTATTTGTTTGAGTTCAAATATAGCTCTAATGCATTTTTTTTACATTAAGAAAACATCGTTTCACAGTAAGTGTCATGATAAGATCATGGTGATTTTCCTTGTCAAGCAATGCAATGCCATTGTGACATTTTCTGGATGTTTGTTCGATAGGGCTCTCCCAAAGAACACCACACCACAATGACCGCTTATGGCTTATGCCGCCCGCATTCAACAAACTCTTGAGAACTTGAATAGATCACCTGTCCTCCTTGTGGATGACCTGATACTAGAGTATTAATTTATTTACAGAACGATAGTAAAAAAACTTTAACCTTTTGCGAAATTCTTCACTGTCGCGTATTTTTTTAAAGTGCTACAAAACCATTCGAACCATATATTTTGGCGTTATTTTTTAATATTGTCAGCTGGCTTTAATTTAATTATATCCAAAAATATGTTTTGCTATAAATGTCGGAGAGTAAAGTAAAGTAAAATTTAAAAAAGTTTGAAGGTATTTATTTACTCCACCTCAAAGTGTGATATCAGTTATACAGACTGGATATCTAATACGAGCAAATAATTCAACTAGACATAGCGTTTAGTGGCGTAATCATTAATTATTAACGGCATATTTTAAATTACACTTAATTGAAAGCCATAATTAATTTTTGAAAAATTACTGAGCATCAATGTAACGCAAACATGTAATCCAAGTAGCTGTCCAAAAATTACTCGACGTGGTTAGTGATATTAATTCTTTACATACCGTTACCTAACTGCGTTGTTGATAAAGACTCGTATGCATTAGTCTGGGGGGTGGTGGGAGACTGGTCAAGACCGGGATACATGGAACCGTAAGAGGGAGGCCTTTGCCAGACAGTGGGACAGACATTCTCTTAATAATTACTAAATAAATAAATACTTAACTGCACAAAAAATCACACATTCATAATGTTGTGTGGTTATTTCACTAGCCTACACCACTTAGATATGTAAATTATTGAATTACTTAAGTATCTGTCCATCAACAAGCAATTGACATTATCTCGTGCCATTTTAATCAGTCACGATAGCAATTAGTTGACAGCGTTGATATTGAAATAGAGAAAATTTCATTGACGCGGAGTTAACCTTTTTTATGAAAATAATTCCATTTAATTTAATACATTATTTACAAACAAAATTGCACTCTATTATTTAATTTGGTAACTAAATTTAATTTGCATTAACTGAACTCTACAAAGTTTGATACATTATGTACACACATGGTTTTAAAATGTACTATATAATGCATGTATGCTGTATGTATGTAATGCATGTTATGTAGTTTTTGGTAAAACTTCGTTTATTTTATATTTTGTTTTATTTCAACTCTATTTATATTATTATATATAAACAAAAAAAAATTTGCTGGCTTTTATCCCAAAATATTCAGTACCTAAGATCACAGCAACCGCCGCCGGAGCACCAATAAGCAAATTTTGTAAACTTTGAACCGAGTCCTTGCTGGACCCGTTATCTTTTTCTCACGGGTATTATTGGAGATTTGAAACAGAGTTGGGTGATTTTGCATAATTTTGAAAATGATTTATCTAACTGGTCGCTTAATGGAATAATAAAGTTGGAGCGATAGACCACCAGCCTTGAATTATAATGAGTTGTTATTTATGTTTGGAATCAATATTCACGAGGCTGGGTAGGGACAAAATGAAAAAACGGAAGGGAACGGTTGGCGCGAAATAAAAAATTTATCGCGTTTTTAGTCACGAGTAGATAAGGTGAATGATTTTCAGCTATTGAAAAACACAAAAGGGTCATACATAGCGTAAGAAACAAAAGTTGTCTCTCACGTGGACATAAAATTAGCGACTTCCAGTCAACAAACTGAAGATTTATTTAAATGGGCCGAAAATTTGCAAGGCATCTCACACGCTGATTTAGTTTTGACTAAAAAATATTGGCTATAGACCCTTAAGTTTTTTGCCATTTCAACAAAAAAAAATGTGTAGGTACGACCAAAGGTATGACCCAAAAATCAAAGTAGCAGATGATAATTGAAGCATGAAAAATACTTAGTTATAAGCCTAACCGCGGCCATTGCATGAATTTATTGAGTCATTAACTACACGTTTTACTACACTCGTATTCAGTTTAGTTTATGACAATCTTAGGCGCATCAAGCTTTAAAGCGTACAAAGAAAAGGTAGGTACTTTGTTGCATTGAGTTGTGATTTGCCTTACTAACAACTTTTAAATATATTTAATTAGAAAATTCTCACATGTCAAATATTCATGTGTACAATATGACATTGTCCCAAAACATTAACCTGGTTCTGGACGAGAGGTCAAAATAATACTAGTTCCGGAAAAACTAAGCTAAACGACTATAGCTAAACGACTCAGTTAAACGGTTTAGCTATAGTTAAGCGATATTAGAGTCATTTTATTAGATACTAGCCTTCCGTCCGCAGCTTCGCCCGCGATTAATTAATTTTCCCGTAGGAAAAGGTTTTTCCCGCGGCAAAAAGTAGCCTATGTCACTCAGTGATAATATAGCTCTCTAACGGCAAAACAATTTTTGAAATCGGTCCAGTAGTTTCGGAGCCTATTCAATGCAAACAAACAAACAATCAAATCTTTCCTCTTTATAATAATTATTAGTATAGATTAGTATAGAAGTATAGATTTTCAGAAAAATGTCTATTATCGTTTATTGAGTGACATGGATATTTTTCTTATTTTTTTCTAGAATTGCTATACCTACTTGACCTCTCGCCCGGTACTAGGTTTTGGTTGAGTTTTTGGACATACTGTATAATTTAATTCGATGCGACGTTGCACTATAGTATATTTATTTCAAGAAGGTTTTAGTTGTAAGAGTTCAATGTTTCATGCACGCATCTGGAATGAAATAAAAGCGCATCAAGCTTTTGAAGCGTTCATAGATCAAGAATTTCCTTTGTAGTATTTATTATTAAAGGCTAGGTCATTGGTGAAGCGATAATAGAATGTGCTAGGAATGAATTGTCTATTCGTCACTATCGTAGGCCATTTGTTCCTAATATTTATCTGGTCCGCTCTGGTCTGATATCCATGGTGGTTGAATGGTAGTCAACTGCCATTGTGAATATACCTAGTTAATAGGCAGTTTTAGGCGCAATAAGTAAAGAACTGTTGGTAAAAAACTTAAGAAATACCCTTCTTGTAGGCATGTATTTATAGTATGTACTTTAAGTAATTCTCTGAATATGGACTGAACTGAACTGAAACTGAACTGATACAATTACTATGCTCACACGCGACTTTACGATAGTTACGTTTGTGTTCTAACATTTGGTAGAACAGCGTACGGTTGTGGTCCCTACTCTGAAGATGAGCTCTGGTTTAGTTCGAAACGTGTCAGTGTAGTTTGGTGGTGGTAATAGTTGGGTTTGTGTGATTTGCGTATTTTCGTACATTGTGGAGGTGGAGGAACTGCATGAACATGCATTTCTTACATAAACGGCGACTCTCTTTAAATTGTTGATATTTATGGCCGGTGGTGATCTTTTTCCATCAGATGACCCGCTTGCTCGTTTGCCTCCCTCTTACAATAAAAAAAACGACCTGTCGTAAGATTGCGGATGAGCAAAGTACCTATACCTAATTGTTTCAGTTCATTAATATGGACATCCGCTAAGTAACGCCTGATTCAATACATATCATTATATACATTACACATACATATACATTATAATATATTTATATATATTTACGGCCCTTACTTGAGTTTTTTTTGCAAGCCAGCTTAACGCTGATGCTAATTATTTTACGTACCGCTGTGTTCCAATAGTAATTAACTGTCATTAAGAATTAAGTGGATACGCAATAAGTTCGTTGCAGTTGCCAACAGAGATGCTTAGTGAAGTTTTCACCCTTTTTATTGGCCTTTTAACTAAATATACCTATGTAGTTCCCAAATGGAAGTGAACGTATTAGGAACGGGTTGCCTATCACAACTATCATAGGCCATTTGCGCCTAATGTTTTTCTTGCCACACAATTCTTACATTGCTATAGGCTCTGTGGCGATCGAATGGTAGTCAACTGCCATCAGGCATTTTAATATTTTGCCGTGAACGATAAATTACCCGACAAGGTATCCATTATCTCCCTCTATGAAATAAAAGTTACTGCAAAACTGTTATTGCTACAAAACTTCACGAATTAGCTAAATAAAAACTTTATATTTTGTAAATTGACTGTTAGAACGAAAACGTAACTCTTCCTGGGAGTCTGATTATAAAGATATGTGTAGCGTTTAAGAAGAAAAAATGGCCTAGGGCGAGCTGGGCGCTCACAAAGGGTTCCTTACTAGTCATTCAAATAACATTATTAAGTTAGATTGAGCAAAAACTTTTGATGAACCATATTAAAAAATGAAAATTTCAGCGGACTGCCTTCTAACGGCAAGATAATGGAATCCAAAGAATGACTTCTTGAACAACTTTACAACAACTCTCTGTTCAAGACCCTGGTTTTCAACCAATAACACCGACGCTCTCAATTCTCCTCACGAACAAGACTACGTTAGGTTCAAAAAAACCTGTTCAATTTGTTTTATTACATCTCATTGTATGTGAGAAGCATTAAAAGTACTCGTACACGGTGTAATGTGTAGGGCTCCCTCTAGATGCTACAGTCACGTGCAATTTAGATGGGCTCTTTAAATTTTTTATACGCTTTGAAGGCGCGCATGTTTTATTTTATTTCAGTCCAATGTCTGCTGGTGTGAGTCTTCTAATTTGTTTACGTAATTATGTCAACTCCCATTATTCGTTGACTATTTATTTTAACAGCTGCGATAAAATTACAATGTAAGTACGTTTAAGAACTTTGCAATTATGTTAACTGAGTGATTTATGTCATTAAAGTTGTCAATGATTAATTTGTCTAGACTCAGTGCCGGTATCAGGAGCCCGACCAACGTTAAGAAAAAAAAACTAAGCAATGTTACAGTGGATATATTTAGGTACATTTTGAATCAGCCGTTTGAAGAAACTTTACCTTTGGTACTTTTAACCAAGCTAGTTTTGTCATACCATCATGTCGAGGTAAATCGTTTTATGTACCAAATATACATCCATCAAAGTCTATCGCAGACTTTCTAATGAAATCATTAAAAATAATGATACATCTTCACCTGGAAAACGTTCACAAAACTTTTTAGACGTAGATAAAGATCTCAACGATACTCCGGTAAAGATGAAACAATGTAAAGAGATGTCAGACGGCTCCAATAAAAAATAATACCAGTTCTGAACACGAAAAGTTTGTAAAAACGCGATTCAGAAAGTAAACTCAGGCACCTACTTACCTCCGGGAGCTTTAATGCAAAATTGGATTTCGTGGTCCATTAATTTTCAATCTGTGTGATTGCAGTGTTCGAGGTTTGCTTTTTCCAAAACGTCTGGATCGGGGACAAGGAATAACAAAAAAGCTTAAGGGCGTGATTGGAATGAATATATTAGTAAATCCTTACTTTGTGAAATTCTTTTTATTTACTTCACTTTCTTTTGTTTGCCGTTGAAGTTTCCGTGAAAAAAGGGTTAGGCATGTTTGTTTTCGTTACGAAAATTACTAGCAAACATATTTCAATTTGATACCTTTGCTTCGTAAAATATTAGGAAAAATACATTTAATTTTTCTTGGTCTCGCTAACCTTTCGGTGAGCGATGTTATTTTATTGTACATTATATCTATCCTAGCTGTTGCCCGCGACTTCGTCAGCGTAGAATAGGGGTATAAAAAATAGCCTACGACCTATTCTCAGACCTACTGAATATAGAGAAAAAAGTTTCATAAAAATCGGTCAAGCCGTTTCGGAGGAGTTCAATAACAAACATCGTGACACGGGATTTTTATATATTAGAAGATGTAGGTAACCAAATTCCTTAGAGATTTTAAAATAATTTAGCTTATGATCCGGTTAAGTTGTTTCATCGATAAGACAATGTAGACTCCTTAACGAACTCCTAGATCTTTTCTCTTTCTCAAGAGCTCTAGCCGGTCCTTTACTAAAAAACAAGCTTTCTTAATGTACAAGCATGCTAGCAGTAACACATGTAACTATTTATCTGTGTACCAAGCATTAGCAAAACTGTAGCACACATGCACTTTTTTGCAACAAAAACGCCCTATCAACGTCTATTGAGTTTCCCCACAACAGAAGTCCATAATTTAGAACCGATGACACATACCCATGATAAGCTGTCAAAGCAGCCTCAACAAACACGGTGCTTCTTAATCTTCTCATAGCAAACACGAACCTATCTAATCTTGAGCACACAAAATTGACATGACTTTATTTAAGATGATTATCGATGTATAGACCCAGAAACTTTTTCTTTACTTATTAATTATTTTTTCAACGTACTTTAAAATGCATAATTGACATGTTGTTTGTCAATGGAAATATTGTAAACTGGGAGATGCAATTTTTACCAAAATCTTGATTAAATGTAAAACCTAAAATAAATAAAATAAATATCATGGGACAATTCACACCAATTGACCTAGTCCCAAAGTAAGCTTAGCAAAGCTTGTGTTATGGGTACTAGACAACGGATAAACATATACTTATATAGATAGATACATACATATTAAACACCCAAGACCCGAGAACAAACATTCGTATTTTTCATACAAATACCCTGCCCCGACACGGGAATCGAACCCGGGACCTCAAGCTTCATAGTCAGGTTCTCTAACCACTAGGCCATCTGGTCGTCTAATATATATGATTGAAAATAGGCCTATATTGTGTCATAGGCCTTATTGTCTAGCGCATTTGGAATCACAATCGTTTTCACCGCTTTTTTCCGTCAACTGATGCAGAGTAAAGGTTCGTCCATACCGCTGCTTAAAATACGGAAACGTTACGGAATCTCACCATTTAATTAAAGCATAGTAACTATAACCACGCATTACGCACTAATTACTACTATACGCACGCAACAATTTTATTGAAAAGGCGTTGTGCCGCAGGCACAACCTTTTTTTATATCAATTTATGTTTTTATACTTTTTTTACCAATTTTGAACGCTTTTGTTTTAGAATTCTTCCTATCTTGTTTTTTATTTGCTTGTCAAGTTGGTTTGCAGTCTCATTACAGCTATTAAACAGTGCATACGTATTTGATTTATGTAGCATAGACTCAGCAGACCCTTAAGGTCCATTTTAAGCCCTTAAGGCCCCAGTCAACTACATTTTGGTCCTTCTCCTGTAAAGAAAAGTGAACTAGTGAAACATCAAGCCTACATTCGGATGAAGAAACAGGGAGTACACACAATACATAATTAATTAAGTAGTTTTATTGTAGTGAAAATGGTCGTAGAAACACGCGCCAGTGTGAAAAAACTCGCGACAGCCCCGGAAGGCTCGTCAAGTGCGGAGAGGGAGGAACAACCGTCCGCACCTAGCGGCCCTCTCGCCGTCTTGGCGACCGCACCTCCGACGACCTCCCGGCCCGCGAGCCCGACCACGTCCCGCTCTTCTTCGAAGGCACAGCAACCTTCCGCATCTAGCGGACTCGTCGCCATGTCGGCGACAGCAGCCCCGGCGACCTCCCGGTCCCGGCCCGCCAGTACGACCACGTCTCGCTCTTCTGCCACCGTGGTGGCCAGACGGTTGGCCGCGGAGGCGCAACACGCGCGCCGCCTCGCCGACTTGAAACAACGTCAGACAGCAACGTGGCTCGAGCAGGAACGTGAGGCTGCAGAGGCCGAGCTGCGCGCGGAGCTCGCTGCTATTGACGCAGACGCGAGCCGCCGCGGTTCAGCCTTCTCTAGCCGCGTGTCCATTCAAGATTGGGTCGACAACAGCGTAGATCATTGTGATCAAGAACGTACGCTCAATCATGGTTCTAATTTCAGATATGAAGTCCCTGAAGTCGGGCAAGGTGAGCCTGATTGTGCCGCGTTCGTACCGGAACGAGACCCGCGAGTCCAGGCCGGCCGCTCTGCGCCGCCCTGCAAGTTCCCAGCGGGCGCAGCGCCGCCCTCCGGACAAGTCGCTGCAGCATCGGACGTGCCGCAGCTAATAAAATCGTTGGATATTTTGATTTCTAACGTCAATAAAAATATACGTCCTGGTAAAGTTAGCCTGGCTTTGCCTCAGTTCGATGGCAAGTCACATTTAGACTGGTTGACATTCAAACGAACCTACGATTCGACCGAGAGCACTTTTAGCCCGGTCGAAAATCTAGCGCGCCTCGGGGCGGCGCTGCGCGGCGCCGCGCGCGAGGCCGTGGCCGCGCTGCTGGTGTCGGCGCGCGAGCCGGGCGCCGTGCTGCGCGCGCTGGCGGCGCGCTTCGGCCGGCCCGAGCTCGTGGTGCTGCGCGAGGTGGCCGCGGTGCGCGCCCTTCCTAAGGTGAGCGGCGAAGGTAACGATTTCGCCGTGTTTGCCTGCCGCGTCCGTAACTGTGTGGAAGTAGTACGTTTGTTAGAACAGACTGATTATTTGCGCTCGCCTGAACTTTTTCAAGCGCTCATTAGTAAAATTTCACCACTGTTACGGACGCGATGGATACAGTACGCTGCATATCATGACTCGAATCAGTCTTCGAAGTTAGAACTTTTCGTAGATTTCCTGGAGTACGAAGTTGATTTGCAGTCTAGATACGGCGTTATTTTTGAGCCGTGTGTGGCGCCGACCGTGTCGCACGCTACGGACAACAGGCGGCTCAAAGACAGAGTTCATGTTGTTGTTGAAGCCCAGCGCGCTAAGTCCGCGTCATCATTTAAGAGCCGGTCTTCAACGGCGGCATCGAGCAGCGTTTCTTGCTGCATTTTATGCGGTCAATCGCATAGTTTGATTGACTGTCATAAATTTAAACATATGTCAGTTGATGACAGATGGCATTTTGTGAAAAAGAATAGAGTCTGCCATCGTTGTTTAAAGGTTGGTTGGCATAGACTCAACTTTTGCAAGGCGAAAGGTCAATGTGGCATTGATGGCTGCGCATTCCGCCATCACGTTTTGCTGCACAATACGGATTTCGAGCGAGCCGCAGCTGCACATGTTGGGGTGGAGGACGACGCCGAGCCGTCAACGTCGGCGGCCGCGCGCCGCGCCGAGCCCGTCGCCGAGCCTCACGTTACCGATCCCGCCGCGGCGCCCTGCGGCGCCGAGCCCCAGTTCAAAGAAGTTCTCACGCACGCTACGACTTCGTTGACTTCCAGCAACCTTCCTTGTTCACAGCAGTCATTTTCTCGACCATTACTGAAAGTGGTTGCAGTCACTGTGTCCGGCCCGTCTGGCAGCGTAGATACCTACGCCCTTTTGGACGATGGCTCGACAGCCACATTTATCGACGCGGAAATCGCAACCAAACTAGGTGTTACCGGTCCTGAGAAGGTGATTTATCTGGATTGCGTGGGTGGCTTAAGGAAGGAGACGACGGTGCAATACGTGGATTTCCACATCAAGGGTCGCAGCGCTGACGAGACTCACTTCATTCGCAGGGCTAGGTCGATTGTTGGTTTAGGTGCCGCCCGCCAGTTTGTTCGAAAGCAAAGCGTTGCTGCATTCCCTTACCTAGCCGACATTGCCGATGAGTTTTCCTACGGTGACGTGAAGCCCACTATTATTATTGGTATTGACAATTGGTCTCTAACTATGGCTAAGGCTTCACGTAGCGGTAGTAAAACTCAACCGGTCGCAATCCGTACGGCTCTAGGTTGGGTTTTGTTCGGTTTTGGGTGTAGTAAGACCGCACTGGTTGACTTCGTGAATCACGCCACCTTTGACGAAACCAAGCTTGGGCAGTCGAACGATCGCTCAGAGTTAGAGCATTTAATTCGAGAACAGTATAAGCTCGACTCTATCGGCATCTCTAAGCGCGTCGCTCGCTGTGCCAACGACGATCGCGCCGTTGATATAGTTGAACGCTCAGCTCATCGATTGCCCGATGGTCGGTTTGAAGTAGGATTGCTCTGGAAGTCAGACAAATTACTTGTGCCTGAGAGTTATAGACTTGCTTTGTCTAGGTTTTTAAATCTCGAGAGCAAAATGAAAAAAGACGCCGTCTACGAGCAAAGGTACCGTCAGAACATTCACGACATGCTTCGGAAGGATTACGCCGAACTATGCACAGAAGTATGCGATACCAAGTCGATAGTCTGGTACTTGCCTCACTTCGGCGTAGTCAATCCGAATAAACCAGGTAAGTTGCGTGTCGTGCATGACGCTGCGGCAAAGTCGCAGGGCTCGTCACTAAACTCGTTTTTATTGACGGGCCCAGACCTACTGCAACCCCTTCTGGGAATATTGTTGCGGTTTCGTGAAGGTAGAGTCGCATTAACTGCTGATATTCGTGAGATGTTTCCACAAATAAAAATTAAACACGAAGATCGCGATGCTCAGCGGTTCTTGTGGCGCGACGACCCTACCGGACCGATTAAAGTATATCGAATGTCGTCAATGATTTTCGGTGCTGCGTCTAGTCCTTTTACGGCTTTATATATTAAAAATAAAAATGCCACCGAGTTTCAGGACAGCTATCCCGAAGCAGCCAAAGCCATCGTTCTGGATCATTATATGGATGATTATATAGGTAGTCTAGATACGGTAGAGCAGGCAGCGCGCCTAGCTGCTGATATCTACACTGTCCATAAGAACGCTGGGTTTGAGATGCGCGGTTGGGTGTCAAACGACCCCGAAGCACTATTATTGTTGCCGAAGGAGAGTTTGCTGGCAGCACCGATAGCAAGCCATAGTTTAGATGTAGACTTAGGTAGCCTAGCGACACCTGTTCGCACACTAGGTCTCATTTGGAGACCCGCTGCCGACACCATCGGCTTCAATACCGGTGTTAAAGAACAGGTGTTGCCCAAAAGTCTCACAAAGCGTGAAGTGCTAGCGCACGTCATGCGAATTTACGACCCACTCGGCATCCTTGCGCCCATCGTCGTAAGAGGCCGCATTATGTTCCAAAATTCATGGCGCAAGGGTCTCGACTGGGACGAGAAACTCTCTCAGAGCGATTGTGCCGCGTGGAGCCTCTGGTTTGAGGATTTATTGTCTGTTTCCAATTTGCAGATCCCACGCTGGTACTCACTGAACGAGCTTCAACTAGAGAAGTGCGAACTTCACATATTTGCAGACTCTAGCGAATCTGCCTATGCCGCAGTTGCATACTGGAGATTTATTTACACCAACGGCTACGTGAAACTCGCACTTATTTGTAGTAAAGTACGCGTAACACCTCTAAAGCCAGTTTCTATTCCGCGTTTAGAGCTTCAAGGTGCTCTTATTGCAGCACGTCTTGCGTTGTCGATCTGTGAAGCACATAGATTGAAGGCATCGCGAAGAGTGTTTTGGTGCGATTCCATGACAGTTCTAGGTTGGCTTCGCAGTGACGCACGCTCTTTTAAGCCTTTTGTCGCTCACAGAGTGGGCGAGATTCTTGAGACTACAAACGTCAACGAGTGGCGTTGGGTGCCGAGTCACTTAAACGTAGCAGATGATGCGACTCGATTGAAGCGCACGGCGCTAACTCAAGAATGCCGCTGGATCTCAGGCCCTGAATTTCTGCTCTCTTCAGATTGGCCCAGTGAACCGCATGTCGAACAGACCCTGGGCCGAGATGAACTGAAGCCATCTTTCATAGTAAATTTTATTAGTGATATGAACATTGCAGCACCAATTTCAGCCAATCCACGCCGTTTCAGCTCATGGCTTAGGTTGGTGCGAGCCACCGCTGTAGCACACCGTTTCATAACACTACTGCGTAGGCGTAGTCTCAGTCGGAGGGGTTTAGATGTAGCTCAATTAGTGCGATGTGAGGGGGGTTTGTGTACCTTTATGTTTCAGCCCATGAGCGCCTCCTCATCGACACCTCCCCTGATGGATTCTGGCGAGTTGACTGCCAGCGACATTTGCCTAGCAGAGGCACACGTTCTCCGCCAGTCTCAGCTGGACTCTTTTCCAGGCGAAGTAGCACGTCTACGTACTCCTGGCCAACCCCTACCACGCGCCAGCCGTCTAGCCAAAAGAGCCCCCGTGATGGGTGATGATGGTTTACTCCGACTCTCCAGTCGCATCACTGCAGCTTCAGGAGTACCTGAGGACGCTAAGCATCCTGTCATCCTCGATGGTAGACACCCTTCTGTTCGTCTTCTTGTGGAGCATCATCACCGTCGCGCCGCCCACGCCAACACAGAGACTGTAGTTAACGAACTTCGACAGCACTATCACTTGCTCAGCCTACGAGAAACAGTCCGATCAGTTGCTTTTAAATGTCAACTATGCCGCATACGTCGTACTGTCACATTTCGGCCACCAGTTGGAAATTTACCTGAAGCCCGGTTGGCGCATCACCGACGTCCGTTCACTTTCGTCGGACTTGATTATTTCGGCCCAATTCAAGTTGCAGTTGGCCGCAGGCGTGAGAAGAGATACGTCGCTCTATTCACGTGTCTAGTCGTTCGTGCCATACATCTCGAAGTTGTTCACAGTCTGTCTGCAGATGCAGCGATTATGGCCCTGCGACGATTTGTTGCTAGAAGAGGCACACCTACAGAGATATGGTCAGACAATGGGACTGCCTTTGTCGGTGCCAACAGGGAGCTGCGGACACTCTACGCAAGCGCCACTTCTAACTACGCGGCTAATGAGAAGATTAACTGGCGATTCCTGCCTCCATCAGCTCCCTTTATGGGTGGAGCCTGGGAGCGCCTCGTGCGGAGCGTCAAAACTGCTCTGCGCGTGACCCTCACCGAGCGTACGCCGTCAGATGAGGTGCTGAACACACTGCTGGCCGAAGCTGAGGCGCTAGTCAACGCGCGACCGCTCACTCATGTTTCGTCCGACCCTAACGGTGAAGAGGCTCTCACCCCTGCCCATTTCCTGCTTGGCGCATCATCTGGTCGACCAATTCCTGCGACGATGACGGAGACAGACCTACTGAGTAGAAGCAGCTGGCGCAGAGCTATGCGCCTAACAGATTACTTCTGGCGACGCTGGGTCCGAGAATACCTGCCCACTCTTATACCGAGACCAGCCAACGGAGAAGCCCCCACCATGGCCGTGGGAGACCTGGTCCTCATTGCTGATGGTAATTTACCTCGAGGATCATGGCCCAAAGGACGAGTGACGGCGTTATTTCCTGGTGCAGACGGGATTATTAGGGTGGCGGACGTGGCAACGACAGCTGGCGTGCTCCGACGGCCCCTTAGAAAGTTAGTTAGGTTACTAGCTAACTAAAAAGGGGAGAAATGTGCCGCAGGCACAACCTTTTTTTATATCAATTTATGTTTTTATACTTTTTTTACCAATTTTGAACGCTTTTGTTTTAGAATTCTTCCTATCTTGTTTTTTATTTGCTTGTCAAGTTGGTTTGCAGTCTCATTACAGCTATTAAACAGTGCATACGTATTTGATTTATGTAGCATAGACTCAGCAGACCCTTAAGGTCCATTTTAAGCCCTTAAGGCCCCAGTCAACTACAGGCGTGTTAACCTAGTCTTTTGTCCTATTTCAAACCCGCACTTAAATCTCTGACTTTTTCAGAATTGACGCGCGAAATTTTATCTGAAATTTACCATGAGTTTCACTATGAAGGAAAACATCGTGTGGAAGCCTACACTTATCTGTGAGAAAAAACAATGGTGTGTGATTGATAAATTCACAATTCGCATTGGGATCCACATCTCATTCTGAGAGGAGCTCTGTGCTCTGCAGTGAGTCATATAAGGGATGCAGGCTGGGATGACGATGATGATGAAAATACGTATATAACTACACGTTCGGTAAGTTTTATTGAAAAACAGTAAGTTTAACAGTCGGCGGCGACAACGCACCGCTCACGACACGGTTGTTGCAGGCCTGTTCCGAGCCATTACGGCCGCCGGAGGGACGTTTAAACGGCGAAAAAACGTGACAAGAAAACAGAACCAGCGCATTAAGTTCGCTTTATTGCCTGCCAACGTTCCGTTTTGTCGTGCGTGCAGATTAAAAGATGATATTTATTGCTAACATACACACTCTGGGTCGTCAGACAAAACCGTCACGTAGCAGATACATAATATAATTTATTGATATACGATTGGCACGGTGACAACGCGACTATTTTCGAAAGTGGACGTTCTGGGGATATATTTTCGTGCTTGCATTATTAAACTGTGGGGGTTTTGCCGGAATAACTGTTCGGGAACGAACGCAAAAAAATGTTATATAACCTCAAATCGGCAATGTGATCTAAAATGCACGTAATTAAGTCTCTGACCCTGACTTTGACCATTTCTGTCTGTGTTTTTTTTTTTACTTTTTAGCACTATACGATAACGATGGGATTTGAATCTTGAACTTCCTTAAGTTTTGTCAATTTATTACTCATAACTTGCATAATATTTTTGTGTTTTTATAAATGATCGAACGAAAATCTGTGGTAGCTTAGTGGTTTGACCTATGGCCTCTCATGCAGATAATCTTGGGTTCGAGTTTGAATATTTCGGAATTTAAGTGCGAAATTACATTTGAAATCCTACCATGAGCTTTTCGGTGAGGGAAAACGTCGTGAAGAACCTGCGTTTATCTAAGAAGCAATGTATGTTCTGTATGATGTTCCCAATTCACATTGGGTCCGCCTGGAAAATACAGCCAAAGCCTTCGCAATCTGAGAGCAGGCCTGTGCCCAGCAGTGGGGAGTATAATGGAGATGAGGTGAGATTATAATGAATCGCACCTTATCCGAAATACCAGTGTAGTGGCAGATAATTAAGGTTCTGATTTATATCCCAACTATTTAATCTACTATTTTAAAAAACATACTTATGTGTGTTGTCTTGTCAGCAAAGTGTTCGAAGAGCTGTGACCTTATTCTATTTTCAAATTGTTTTCACGGGTGACTCTTTGAACAATTAAAATTGTAAATTATAATACAAATGTTTTTTTTTTAATTGCCTCAACAAGAAGCGAGACCAAAGCGTCGCTTTTTAGCTTTTAACAATTGTTTACAGTATTAATTCGTAATTGGACTATAAATTCTTAGAAAAAGGGCACAAACGTAATTAATTCTACGAAACATTTTATACTGAGCTATCGTTATTTCGATTTGTGTGAAAAAATACGAATGTTTGTGCTCGAGTCTTGGATGTGTAATATGCAGTGATCGGATCTAGGATGCAATTTGTGGTGAATGACCTCAAACGTTATGCTTAACATGGATGTGACTCGGGATTTCCCGGGATTTTGGGAAATGGGTTATTGTTCATGTTAAAAATTAATAACTTTTTTGAAATTATTATTATTTGTCGTTAATGAGAATGTGGTAAGCAGGGCTCAATCTGAATGACAATGTCAGTCAAGACATTTAGTACTGCTTACTTAATACCATTCATACCATTTAATAAAAGAGGCTGATAAAATATTAGTTTTTATTATTACTTTAACCTGCATACACTGGTAAACAGATAAAAATAATAAAAAATACCATAAAAGATAAGACGAGCAGGTTACGTTTATTTTATATTTTGCTTATTTTATGTTACGTTCATCTGCTTAAAATTAAAAGTTATTTACTGTTTTATAAAGGTAGGTAACAAAAAGACTCGTGGTATTGTTAGTCATATCCAAGTTAAGATAACGGACTTAAACCCCGGGAAATTGCATCCTAGATCCGATCACTGGTAATATGTATTTAAGTATGTGTTCATCTATAGAAGTAAGTTTATCCGTTGTCTAGTACCCATAGTACAAGCTTTGCTTAGTTTGGGACTAGGTCAATTGGTGTGAAAATTGTCCCGTGATATTTATTTATTTAAATGATGATATCAAATATTTGTATCTTACAAGCTTTTTAGGGTTCCATATCTCAAAAAGAAAAACTGTACTTTGTCTGTCGAGACCCTTTTTCTCAGGAACGCGGGAGGTAACAGTGGCAGGGCGTGAAAATTAAAAATAAACCTAAAATCTCCATTTATTCTCATCTTGAAAGTGCAGTAATGGTCGAGCAGCTTTGGTAACTTTGAAATGATTCGATGATGATGGAATGAATATCTGTACCGAATATAAAATGACCCCACACTGCGTACATTTTACTTAATAATAGAAAAAGAAAAGAAAGAGAAATATTTATTTGTGAAGCCTGAAATTAACAAATAAAAACGGTAACAGACAAAACATTATCACGAAATGGTCCCAACTCAGCATGATATCGGCCGTGAAGCTGACGCTGGTCTTCTGTTGGAACCATTTTACCCACAATTAAAACATAAACTCTTCAGTGAAACCGACAACTAAAATTTAATCAGTAAGCAAACCAAAAAATATAAAGAAAACATATAAAAATACAAAAGGCAACTATAAAAAGCATACAAGAAAACAAAAACACAAAGGTGTCTGCATAGATCGAACGCCTTTGCCTTTTTTGAGTTAGACACAAACAAACAATGGCGTGGTCAATCAAAGAGTATGTAATTGTAATATTATATGGCGTGGTGGCGATAGGGCGATAATAGGGCTCTTCTAATACTGGATTGTAATATTTACCGCCACAGTTCATAAAAGTATATTTCGATACTTGAAAGTGAATCAAAACCTATAATTATACATTGTGGGAACTCATTTTGGCGGGAATGTTAAAACATTCTAGAAAAGCGGGAAAAACATTTGAGACTATGCTCCCATGCTACGAACTATTTTCATAGTAAGTATCCATGAAATTGTACGGAACCATCGGTGCGCGAGTCCAACCAGCCAGGTCTTATTTAATATTAATTCGAATAATCCGGTAAATTACGTATTATTTTGCGCAGTTTTTAAGCAAAACTTTGAAGTGGTGAAGTATTAAACTCACTTGTTGGTTTATTTTCGTAGCACTATTAATGTCGGCGTAGCCTTTCCATCTAGCCGTGAAATCGTAGCACTTGCTACGTAAAATTCTTCTTGTAATGTTTGTAGCGCTGGTTTGAATTAGTACTATTATTAGCCTAATAATAATTATTACAAATACAAAAGTTTGGGAGTACCTATGTCGTGGTGGCTTTGAGGTTTGACCTATCAAGCAGGGGGTTCGAACCCGTTATCGCACCTCTAAATTTTTCGAAAATGTACGAAATGACATTTGAAAATTACCGTCAATTTTACGGTGAAGGAAAACATCGTGAAGAAATCCACACTGGGCACGCGTGGAAACTACGGCCCAAGCCCTTTAACTCTAAGAGGAGGCCTGTGCCATGCAGTGAGACGTATATAGGCTGGCAAGATGATGATGATTGCCAAGGGATCGGAATGTACGCATGTGAAATTCCGAGATTAAACAAATCCAACCATTTAATATGTATATCGGATATGGCGGATTAATACTGGTATAATTTAAGACGCCTTCTATAGATCAGCCTCGCAGCTCCACAACCTCTCACTCATTTTTGCTGATGCCTATTCAATGACTATTCAAACTAATTTTCATCGTTCGTATATCTGCCCCTACTAGGTCTGAACCTGGTACAACCTCTACCCCAAAAGACAGAGTCACTAACCGTTAAGCTATTTAATCAGTCATTATTATAACTTAGGTTATATTTGTGTCCCTTTGCTGGCCAAATACCTCTTTTCTTGAGCTCCACATCTCCCTATCCAGAGCTATATTTGGCCACTCCCTCAGTTCCGCGTCCAGGTCCAGTTTTAGGCACCGACGGCAGGGAAGGCCGAGGCGGAGATGGCGAGACGACCCAGACGCTGATTCGATCAATTGTTTTTGTTTTTTATCTACAATTAAAAAAGTTTAATAAGGGTGAAAGGTTTCATTTGAGAAAGAAAAGCATCGTAAATATTTTGCTCAGTTTGGGTCCTCCTTTTATATTTGCATCTTGTAATAGGGAAACAGCGTGCGTGACTGGAATTCCTTACAGGATAAGATAGTACTTATTGCAAACATGTGTACATAGATACTTTACATATACTGTTGTAGAAGGACTAACCCAAAGTGTAGTAATGTGTGTTCTCCAATGCAAAACAATAATGATTTTATTACTACCGCACTAGCATTAATTTTTTGCGATAGTTTTTCCTTTATCCCTACAGAAAACAAAGCTATTTTATTATAACAATACTGTCACTAGAACACATTAAAAACCGGTCTAGTGCGAGTTGGACTCGAGCACCGAGGGTACCGTTAAAATTTTTTAGTTATGTCAAAATATACGCCGTAAACAGACGTAACTATAATCCAGTGTTAGCAGTGTTCTTTGAGTGGTTGATATTTACTGGCGGTGGTGATCATTTTCCATCAGATGACCTGCTTGCTCGTTTGACTACCTCTCATAATAAAAAAAAAACCCTGCTTCTAAGTAAAATGTACGTAGTATGAGATCATATTTTATATTGATTAGTCAGGAACCCTCTTACTAGTTAATATAATATTTTTTTCACTTCTCATGCTCTTAAAATGTTACTTTAGTCTCTGCATATCGGGACTAAAGCTCTTTTTTGATCTCTAGGGATTAAAGTATTTTTTTTTAAATTTACTTTGGAAACTATTTAGACTGCCAATCACGGTGTTTGTGAATGGAGTATTATCGCCATTTTCAGTGACTGGGCATAGACAATTTTAAAGCCTGCTACAGACCGAAACGCGCTGCGGTCGCTCCGTGGCATCGCGCGCATGCCTCGCGGTTCGGTTTGTGGAAGCCTTTAGGGCGTCGAAATAACCTCAAAATGACAACTGTGAAATAATATTTAAAAAAAGATTTAATTTCGTGAAACATGATAAATGAGTGATTATGAATATTAATCTATTTAATTATATTAAGGATGAATTAATTTTACTATAAAGACCTAGTCCAATTAGTTTTAAAATAGTTTTTTAGTTTGGATCTGTTGGCTGAATATGCAAGCATTTAAAGCGTTACTTTACAAAAAAATATATAAAAGAAAAGAAAAAACCGCGGGACAAAGTTTTTTGCTAAGAATACATATAGTATTTGAATTTAGAACAGATGTCCATTATTCGTATTGAGCGTTCGTTGTAAAAAAGTGATAGGTATTGTAATTTTGTATAAAACGTCGTTTTTTTTCCTCGCATTCAAAGTGAAAAGTAGAGTGTTTAACGCGAGACTAAACAATCATAATGACACGCGAATTATAGCCACCCTCGCTGTGCTCGGGTGGCTAAATATCTTGTGTCATTATGACTTGTTTTAGTCCCTTATTGAACAATTTACTATTTTATTATTTGTTGTTGTACCGGCCACAGTAATACGTAATAGGTGAAAATTTCAAGTGTCTAGTTAACGCCATTATAAAGATCGAGTTTAAAACGCTAAAAATAACACGTTTCTTGTATGACAACCTCCTTTAATTTGTAATTTTATTTTATTATTTGTATTTGTTGCTATAGCGGCAACAGAAATACATCACCTGTGAAAATTTCAACTGTCTTGCTATCACGGTTCATGAGATATAGCCTGGTGACAGACAGACAGACGGACAGTGGAGTCTTAGTAATGGGGTCCCGTTTTTACCCTTTGGGTACGGAATGCTAAAAATAGCTTAATTGAACGTTTCCACGAGTACCATGCTATGTTGGCCCGGTCATTTTTAAATTATGCGCAGGCAAACTTGCCCCAACCTAAAAAAAGTTGTTTCCGTTTACATTGTCAATTTTCCGCGGTGATTTAAGCGAAAAGATGATTGATAATTGTTGATATAGATTGCTGTCTGTACTGTAGATGAGATTAGTTTAATAATACTTGTAAACCACTTTATGACAAATTTTTTTTTTAGACAAAAATAAAAATTGTTTATTTCAGATATCGTAGATCCATATAACCTAAAACTAAAAACCTTAAAAAATATAATATAGTAAATAACTAAAATACATTATTAAAAGGAGTCCCTTTAGGCAAGGTTCCGAAGATACTGGCAGCGTTCCCCCTTTGAACAGCTAGACTAATTCTTTGTCCGAGGTAGCTGCCAGCTCTTCGGTCTCCTGTGATGTCGACTAACCTTTTTGTAATTTCCTTAAAAAGCCTTATGGCGCTAGGACCCCACGGACCAAGGGTCTCGACACCGAATGGGACAAAATCATATTCGGAGCCTAGACCCCTATATTTGCATGCTTTAGCTTTTTCAGCCGCTTCACAAGCCGCACCAGCTCTGTTATTGGTTCCATGTAGATGGGAGGGGGCCAGCGTGTCTGAACAGGTTGCATCCCATACCAGCACCCGGCCCATCTTCCATGATAATTGTTGATTATCGGAATCGAAAAAAGATGCTTAGTAGGTATTTATGTAATGTTTGTAATAAATAAAAAGTAACAGTGTTCTGCGCAAAATTTGAAAATTACCCGACCAATAAATAATAATATTACCTATAGTAGTGGATATCAAACATAATTCATTCAAATAATAGAGGTATTCTTGATCTCAAAAATCATCGAGTTACATCTTTAAATCTAAATAATAACGAAGGTTCGCTTTCATCTTCAAGCACTAATTGATGTTTTGGAATTACTGAGAAAACAATAGCTGTTACAATATACATTTAGGCTATTAAAATAAACGTTTTTTGTTTGTCAAAGAGTCTGGGCGGACGACTGGAGAGCACTTAGCGGTCACATTGAGTTTCACCCCTTTACTTCTGCTTTTTAACTCCTTGCCTATTCAGTAAAAACTTAACTAGCAACAACACATCACAATAAAGGCAAATATTATTTTAATCTCGCGAGTCCTAACGTACTATATAAAGAACAAATTAATTGTAAGAAGAAAGAAAGAAGAATAACTGCGGAATGGTGAACTTTTGAACGTGATACAAAATTAGTGTTTCTAGCTTGTGGTTAACTAGCTGTTGCCACCGACTCCGTCTGCAAAGAATTCGTTTATTGCTATCTCGCGGGAACTACGCAATTTTCCGGGATAAAAACTATCCTATGTTCTTCCCAGGGTTCAGCGGTTTAAGCGTGAAGAGGTAAGACAGATAGATACATTTTCGCATTTATAATATTGGTATGGACAGTGTAGCGACTACTAGCGCCATCTAGTCACCACATAAGAAATAATCCAGTTGTGTTAATGTTATGCCTCAGGTGCTTTTGCACTTCTTTAATGAGTTTATGTGCGCCGGGATCCCGTTGATTCAGGGTCTCAAAAGCAACGAAATTGTAAATAGTGTTTAACGACCGCTTTAGCCTAGTTGGTAGTGACCCTGCCTACGAAGCAAGAGGTCCTGGGTTCAAATCCCGGTAAGGGCATTTATTTGTGTGATGAGCACGAATATTTGTTCCTGAGTTATGGATGTTTTCTATGTATTTAAGTATTTATTTATCTATATAAGTATGTTTATCGTCGTCTAGTACCCATAGTACAAGCTTTGCTTAGTTTGGGACTAGGTCGATTTGTGTAAGATTGTCCCCTAATATTTATTTTTATTTTTTATTTGTTTTTTTTTAAATCACTAGACCACCAATTACTACTGCTAAGTTACTACTTTCTTATACAGCTAGAAATATATACAATTTGTGTGAGCAAAAACTAATATGAAACATAGCTCCCGAAATAAAAGTTACGGTCGAAAAGCGGAAAAATGTTTGAAAGTCCAACCAAACACTGGCAGTTGCAAATAGCATTCTGTCGAATGTGTGAGTAACTAAAAATATTACATAGAAGCACTAGTCCCATTGCACACGACTATGTGTTCAGCTACTCCACGATAAACAAAAAAAGCGTTGCTGAGCAAGCGCTTTGCCAGAACCACAATTTGTTCTTACAAATTTAATTTAAGCTGCTTTTTGTTATGAAATAAGTATGATGAGATCATCTATATATATTTACGCAAAATAATACATGAATCAATCAACAATCATTTTAGGGTTCTGTACCCGACAAACGGAACCCTATTAATGTCGCTTTACTGTCCGTTTTTTCATCTCTCCGTCTCGTCTGAGGACTGTATTTCAAGAACCATAATAGACAGACAACTAAAATTTGTACATAATGTGTATTTCTAGTACCGCTACAACAAACAATAATGAAACAAATTAAAAACTAAACGGGCCCTGCCTCAACTTGCCTTAAAATGACCCTACCTTTATTATGTGTATTTTTACTTAGGATTGTTTTTTTTCAAGGATACGGTCAGCATCAAAAGTAGCTGGTCACTTTTGTACTTTGTCGTATTAACACAATTGCTAATCATAATCATGTATGACGTTTTGCACCTAACTGTAGAGCGACAAGGTACAAAAGTGACCAGCTACTTTTGATGGTGACTGTACATATTTTTTAACATATTTATTTATAACTAGCTTTTGCCCGCGACTCCGTCCGCGTGGAATTAGTAATTTGGGCATTTTATTTTTTTTATCCAATTTGCTTTTTCATGAATTATGGCTCTCCTTAGTTCATCGATATAAAAAAAATACCCCCCCCCGTAACCCCCCCCCCCCCCTCACCGGCCCCCCACCGAACCCCCCCCCCCGCACACCCGCGTTCACATTCACCACCGTACCTACTCCCAAGTCACTACTTCTAACAACTGATCTATAAATTCTTCAAATAGACTTATCTTTCTTATTTGTGAACCGATTCAAATTAAACAAACACTAAATGTTAATCCAAGAAAATACCAACATATCAGTGAAAACCGCATCCTTCTAGGTTAAGCCGTTTCTGAGATTAGCGCGCACAAACGCACAGACAAACAGACAAACAGACAATAATTCTAAAAAAACATTGTTTTGGGTACTATTGCGCTAGTAAATAGCCCTAGTGACAGTTTTTCTCAAATATCTTCAATGTACAGACACCGACTTGATACAGATTTATTATATGTATAGACTAGCTTTTGCCCGCGACTCCGTCCGCGTAGAATTAGTAATTTGGGCAGCTTATTTTTTTTATCCAATTTGCTTTTTCATCTATTACGCCTCTCCTTAGTTCCTAGATATAAAAAAATTATCCCCCCGCACCCCCACAAAACCCCCCCCCCCCTCACCGACCTTCCCACCGAACCCCCCCCCCGCACACTCGCGTTCACATTCACCACAGTACCTACTCCCAAGTCACTACTTTTAAAAACTGTTCTATAAATTCTTAAAATAGACGTATCTTTCTTATTTGTGAACCGATTCAAATGAAACAAACACTTAATGTTAATCCAAGAAAATACCAACATATCAGTGAAAACTGCATCCTTCTAGGTTAAGCCGTTTCTGAGATTAGCGCGCACAAACGCACAGTCAAACAGACAATAATTCTAAAAATCATTGTTTTGGGTTCTATTGCGCTAATATAAATAGCCCTAGAGACAGTTTTTCTCAAATATCTTCAATGTACAGACACCGACTTGTTACAGATTTATTATATGTATAGATTTTTTACGGAACCCTCAGTGCGCGAGTCCGACTCGCACTTGGCCAGTTTTATTATTTTGTAATGATGCTATTCGTTTCATTCCATGGTAAGCTACGCAAAAGTATACCGAGAAATAGTAAATTCATACTTAGGTACCTAGAGAACCAACGTCCGCGCTCATTCATCTGCTAGCCGCTTTACCTATTTGTTTCGACGAGTTTCTCATCTAGCGGGATATGAAAGTCGAATTCCAGCCAAAAATCTGTCCGATATACACCATGAATCGGAATTGGTGGACGCTGGCGCGAAATAAAATTAAAACTGTGCCATTCATGCTGTGAATCATAGGGGTCCATATACAGTCCGTCCCCCGAGGATTTGGCAACCGATACATGACTGTGCACTTAGGGCGAGCGCGCTAGGCCGTGGGTAATGCTGGCCTATATACTTTACCTAGAACTGTGCCTGTGTCAACTGACCGCGATGCGCTTAGCGAAATGTTGACAAGCTTAGTGACGGGTTCCTGCACCATTATACTGATTAATGTTGTTTTATCATCATGATCATCATCCCAGCCTATATACGTCCCACTGCAGGTGACAGGCCTCCTCTCAGAGTGAAAGAGCTTGGGCCATAGTTCCTACGTGGCCCAGTGCGGATGGGGAACTTCACACACACCATTGAATTTGTTTTCAGGTGTGTGCAGGTTTCCTCATGATGTTTTCCATCACCGTGAAGCTCATGGAAAATTTCAAATATAATTTCGCACATAAATTCCGAAAAGCTACAAACACAAGCAAATAGGACACCACGGCTTCATTCGTAATTATTACATCTTGAATTGAGAGGTTTTGATTTACGTTCGTAAGGTACAGCTGATATTCATGTAATGTAGTACGTATTATATTACGTAAGTCTTGTTCTTTCGATTGCTGATTGCAATTTTACTTAAAAAAAATAACACTTACTAATAGTCATAATCATCACATTATGACCCCTCCACTGATTAAGACCTCTTCTATTTTTCACTATATTACATCTCTATCTTTTCTCTATCAGTTACTTTCTATATTCAGTTATTTCCCACTATTTCCAGTACTTCGTCCATCTCTCTGCCAGATTACCATCTACTATCGGTCCAAATATTCTCATCTTTCTTTTATAATATTTCAATTCGAGCAACATGTTACAAAAGTTTTATTTTTAAAACTCGAGTGATTCAAAAACAAACCGGTACAAACTTGAATTACATTCAGAACTGTGGCTGTTGAAAGTTTGGATACAATACAGCGCGGACAAGCGTCCATTTAAATGTTCCCCAAAACTGTTGCGGACTTTTATGACGCTCTTGGAACGTCACCATTGGTTGAGAGCTATATAATTTAAACACTTTGTTGAGTTGTAACTGCAGATAAGTACTCGCATAAAAATACTACCAAAAGTATGATAATTTTGTGATATCTAGCCATATTCAGAAATTGTTTAGCGCTTTAGGCAATTACTTTTTTAAGCACTTGCTAGAAAATCTTTAGTGTTGAGGTGAGTTTAGTTTTGTCAAAGTGTACGGAACGTGTGCGGGATGTCAAGCTTAATTGGCTGCATGGAAAAAAGATTATTGCAAAACAACTTACACTGACGCAAATTTGCGTCAACGCTAGAGGACACTAAGATATATAGGTATAAATTACAAAATAAATGTAAATATAAATCAGCATTATAAGTTATTTCTAAAAGATATACAACTATACATCTAAAAAAAATATTTTCAATATTTTACTTACCTACGGATTTGTCCGCGTAGTTAATATGGGGAAACCCAAATCCTCCGAAATATTTTATTCCAAATTTGCTGATTCCGATTTCTGAAACTCTGAATTGGTCACAATTCCTAGAACTTATAATTAATTATTAAGAAACACGAAATTTATTTTGGCTAATTTCAAAATTTAGATCTTTTTTAGCTCCGAAGAATGAAAAGCGCGAAGTGTTAATTGCCCGAAAAAAATCCGTTCCGATTATCAATTTTCCGAAATTTCATTTATAGCCACTAACCATTTCGAATGAAAATCTATCACCACGAGATACTTAGTTCCTGCAAATGGACGGACGATTTGGTGAAGGCCGCAGGTTCAGGGTGGATGCAAGTCGCTTCCAGCAGTGGAAGTCCTACGGCTGAAATGACGATGATGAGTACAAACAGCCTTATTTTTATGCTAAGCCGCGGACGGGCGGACGAAACGACATGGCAAAATTATAACGGTTCCCTAAAACTCCTACAGAACTCTAAAAAACGATCCAGTAATACCACTTCCTTACCTCATAATAACAAGCTTCCGTGAAGGTTTACGAAATGAATATTTCATACTCATATCGTATATCATCAGAATACAAACAAGTGTGAGCCATTTTCGTAGACACCTAATGATTAGGATCGAACGTTTCCATATTTTAGTAGAAAACAGAAATAATCTTGATATAGATTGTATATCTGTTCTCATAAATAATTTTGTTCTTTTTTGTAATTCTAACACGTCAGAAGCGCAGCGTATTCCTGCTTTGTACAGCGCCGGTTATTTGAATATGTATGAGCGTGGCCGCGTAAAGTTCGTGCCACCCGCTTGTATGAAAATGTGATGTCCCGATAAATTGTCAAAAGGGTTGATAGACAATGGAAAATAGTCTCCGAAATACACCGGTGGCCATGATTCCCGTATACATTATCACGCCGTATTTTGCAAATAGCTATCGCTTGGTATAGGTTTACAAATTACGTGTTAAGTTCATTTTCATAGAATCTGACAATAGATACCTTTAGCCTACTGGCATGGACACTTGACTGTTTCGGTTCTTAAAGATATGACTGTAACCTGAAATCAATAAATAAAGATTTATAAGGACCTAAGTAATTTGGTAACACCGAAGCGATGTCCATATCAATTGGCTATAAGTGTCTACGAGATTACGAGTATCAGATTCTATTGAAATTAAGTGGTCAGTTTAATATTAAAAGTAATATACCTTTCAGCCAGTAGCGGCACAATTCTTCATAGTTTTCTTGTAAGATCTTAAGCGATTTTGTGGGTACAATAATGAATAAGCCATTCACCGCTAAGCATTCTTAAGTTAGAAAAGGCGTCCCAAAAGGATACAGCACACGATGCTTACCTCGTAAACTCCCTACCTGCCATTGTGACTAGCGATCAAACCACTTCTGGTAGACTTACTTTCAGCCTTTTTTGTATTGTCTGTTCATTCGTTTGCCGCAGGGCCGAATCATGAAATTTTCAAAGAAATCACTAAGTAAATCTATCTATATCTATACATACATATAATAAATCTGTAACAAGTCGGTGTCTGTACATTGAAGATATTTGAGAAAAAAAGTCACTAGGGCTATTTATTAGCGCAATAGATCCCAAAACAATGATTTTTAGAATTATTGTCTGTTTGTCTGTTTGTCTGTGCGTTTGTGCGCGCTAATCTCAGAAATGGCTTAACCTAGAAGGATGCGGTTTCATTGATATGTTGGTATTTTCTTGGTTTAACATTTAGTGTTTGTTTCATTAGAATCGATTGACAAATAAGAAAGATACGATACTTTCATTGTTAGATAGCCCATTTATCGAGGAAGCTGGGAGTACGGTGGTGAATGTGAACGCGGGTGTGCGGGGGGGGATCTGTGGGGGGTTGGGGGTGCGGGGGGGGTTAATTTTTTATATCGAGGAACTAAAGAAGAGCCATAATTGATGGAAAAGCAAATTGGATAAAATAAATTGTTTGGATAAAATAAAAATTCCACGCGGACGGAGTCGCGGGCAAAATCTAGTACTATAATAAAACAGTAAAAGTAGAGCTCTGTCATTCTGTATGTAATCGCTAATCTCCGAAACTACAGAACGGTTTCTCTTGCGGTTTTCACAGATAGATGAAGCTTAAATTGGAGCAACATTATAGGCTTTGTTTCATTAAAATTGGGTCACAATGAAAAAAAATATCGTCGTTTAATCTATACTGTTCGGGCATTAAGCATTTTTATGCGTCACATAACTTCTTAATTTGTTAGTTTATTTTTTTTTGGGTCACTCAGAGGGCGATGGAGAGGGCTATGCTTAGAGTTTCTCTGCGGGATCGCATTAGAAATGATGAAATCCGCGCGAGAACTAAAGTGGCAGTGGGCAGGGCACATCGCCCGTAGAACTGACGGCCGATGGGGCCGAAAGGTTCTCGAGTGGCGTCCGCGGACCGGAAGACGCAGTGTAGGTAGGCCTCCAACAAGATGGAGCGACGACCTGGTGAAGGTAGCGGGAACGCATTGGATGCGGATGGCACAGGGCCGATCTGTTTGGAGAGCCTTGGGGGAGGCCTATGTTCAGCAGTGGACGTCTTTCGGCTGAAATGATGATGAATGATGATTTTTTTTTGGAGCGACGACCTGGTGAAGGTAGCGGGAACGCATTGGATGCGGATGGCGCAGGGCCGATCTGTTTGGCGAGCCTTGGGGGAGGCCTATGTTCAGCAGTGAACGTCTTTCGGCTGAAATGATGATGATGATTTTTTGTGGTCATGGTTGCAGAGCCCTTCAGCCGGGTAAAAAAAATATATCAAAGTTACTAGGATAACACGGACTTTACATCTTTTTTTACCATTAGAAAGAAGGTTAGCGATCTTGACGTGACTTTTTATTAAAAAACACTTTTGAAAAATAAATCACACTAAATACTTATGTAGCAATTAGCAAGGACATTATTATGGTTGTTTTGGTTTCATTTAAGTAATAAGTATGTAGTTACTATTTTTTAAAAAGTTTTTTCAATGTAAAGAATCATCAAGATTGTCTACCTACTCTATTTGTAATGCTAAAAAAAACGAAGTACCTACAATGTGAAATTTTGAACGTGATACAAAATTAGTGTTTCTAGCTTAGTTAATGCTGGACATCATAATGCAATTACCCAGTTGTTAGAATTAGTATTGTTAAATTTGAGGTGTCCATACATTTAGTTCATAATTTAAGTAAGTATTTTAAGTATGAAAATCCAAAAAATTTTATCAGACCAATTTCAACAATTTCGACATTATGTTGTCCAGCATTAACTAAGCTTGAAACACTAATTTTGCATCACGTTCATAATTTCACCCTGTATAGGTAAGTTCTAGCGGGTTGGGGGCGGGTTGAGAGCGGGTTGGGGGCGGTTTGAGAGCGGGTTGGGGGCGAGTTGGGAGCGGGTGGGGGGGCGAGTTGGGAGCGGGTTGGGGGCGGGTTGGAAACGGGTTGGGAGCGGGTTTGGGGCGGGTTGAGAACGAGTTGGGGGCGGGTTGGGAGCGGGTTGGGGGCGGGTTAGGAGCAGGTTGGGGGCGGGTTGAGAGCGAGTTGGGGGCGAGTTGAGGGCGGGTTAGGAGTGGGTTGGGGGTGGGTTAGGAGCGGGTTGGGGGCGGGGTGAGAGCGAGTTGGGGGCGGGTTAGGAGCTGGCTGGGGGCGGGTTGGCGGCGGGTTGCGAGCGGGTTGGAGGCGGGTTGAGAGCGGGTTGGGGGCGGGTTGGGAGCGAGTTGGGGGCTGGTTGAGAGCGAGTTGGGGGCGGGTTGGGGCGGGTTGGGAACGGGTTGGGGGTGGATTGGGAGCGGGTTGGTTTATTATGAAGTTTCACTTCTTCCGGAAGGATCTAAGGAGAGCTATAATTGATGAAAAAGCAAATTGGATAAAAAAATAAGCTGCCCAAATAACTAATTCCACGCGGACGGAGTCGCGGGCAAAAGCTAGTATTAAATATAACAACAGATACCACATTATCATCATCATTTCAGCCATAGGACGTCCAATGCTGGGCATAGTTCTCCTTCATTGACGCCCAATATTACGGTTGGAAGCGACTTGCTTGCATCCACCCTGAACCTGCGGCCCTCACCAAATCGTCCGTCCATCTCGTTGGTGGACGTTGGAAAGCCGTAATTTGCAGGAACTAAGTATCTCGTGGTGATAGATTCTCATTCGAAATGGATAGAGGCTATAAAATTTGTAATGAAATTTCGGAAAATTGATAATCGGAACGGATCTTTTTCGGGCCATTAACACTTCGCTTCAGACCCTCTCCTTCAGAGGCCATAGGTCAAACTACTAGGCTACTACGGCTTTTATAAGACCGTGCCTTAAAAAATATTTATTTAACAAATAATGCATAATGTTTAATAAATGAAACCGCTTTTGTAACCGTTAACAAATTGTGTGTTTCCACGATATTTTTTGTAAAAAACTCCACGGTTTTCCTATGACTGACATTGCTTTTGCGATTATAAATCAAATATGGTTTATTCATTAAGGGGCTGTTTCACCACTCATTGATTAATTTTGACTGACGGATAAGTGTGATGCCGTTTCCGTCTAATCAAACAAAACAAAAAGAGACGGCATCACATTTATCCATCAAATAAATTTGACCAATGGATGGTGAAACAGGGGGTTAAGGTAAAAAATATGACATAATAAAAAAACTACATGGCATGAAGTATGATTTGCACGTTGGCCATAAATATACAATTAGCATTGAGTAATACGTAATTGAGTCCTTTTTATACTTATTCCAATATCGATATGAAATAATATATTCTGATCCTTTTGATGTTGACAAAGATTTTGAATACATAATACGAGCTTATCTTTTATCCTTATTGGAAAAACGTTTTTGTTTGTTTTCAATGTTTCAGAAATACACGTATCATAAAGATTGAGATTTCCTCCAATGTTTTTAAAAAGCATTAAATTATTATGTGTTAAAGTTTGACTACGTTGTTTTATGCATTTGTTGTCTTTGCATTTATTGTAGGTTATCATTCCAGTCTTTATACGTTCCTCTGCAGGGCTCCTCTCCTACCAAGCGGGTCCAGTGCGGATTGGGAATTTCACACACACCATTGAATTTCCTCTCAGGTGTGTGCAGGTTTCCTCATATAATTTCAAATGTAATTTTGAAAAATTTAGAGGTGCAGTGCATCCCGCATACTCTGCTTGAGTCTCTGCTAGGTCAAACCACTCGGCTGTCAAGGCTTTGTTGTAGGTATAAACAGAGAATTACATAAAGTTTTAAAACTGTTTTATCATTTTCAGTCGTCAGACGCCCATTGCTGGACAATGTGTCACACCCATGTTACCCGGAAGCTATACAGTTGAAACACTGCGTAATTACAAAGTAATATACAGGATGTTTGATAGTCAACTGCAAAAGTTTAAGAAAAGATAGATAATTCTAAGAAATATAAGGGATTTACTCGTCTATTTATTTTTAGTTGAAAGTTTTTGAGATATATTGCTATAGACAAACTTATCGGAAAAAGGCTGAATCGGGATCAAGGGATCATTTTTTAATAATACTTTTATAAAATATCAATTTTGTGCCTTAATCGGATACATTGTTGGTGACTGGTTGAGTTGGAGAGTCCTTATATATTGTACAGTTTTAGTTCTTAGTTTAATTTGACTCCTGTTATAGTAATGGAGCAGCTTCATCAGTTACTTAGTCAAACTGAAACAAAGAAAAAATTTTGTATTTTTGGCTCTCGTAATCGCTAGTATACTTTTAAAACCATTGCGGAAAGTTGTAGTTTAAATCCATTGCCAAACTTATTATTATTTTGCAAACTTTTTTTTTCATCGTGAGTGTGAAATAGTAAAGTGACTCGAAAATCGTCATAGGTATTTTGCGGCTTTTAGTTTCCTCTCGACAGTCAACCAACCTTTTAAAACAGAAAAAAGTATTCACAGTTGCTGAAATATCTGCTCAACCAACTTTGTTGAAGCGGAACAGTTTTTACGCAAAATTCAGGGCGGAACTTTTAGTTGCGTAACTTTCGCGCACTTTGGGTCCTATCGATGCGTACTTAGGTTTTTATGCAACACAGAACGGAAATCAGCAAGCATGTACTTAACCTAATGGTAAGTTAACCTACTGATGACCTTAGACACTCACATCATCAGAAGGATTTGAGATGCGCTGATGTGCCAGAAAAAGTATTTTCAAATTTTAAGTCATTTATTTCTGAAACCATTTGGGTACAATGATAAATAGAAAAAAAGTCCTTGATTGAAAACTAAAGGATGTCTCGCAGTTCAGTGTGCCTTTTGGCATAAGCCTCCTCTAGCCTTCTCCTCTGCACTCTGTCCTCTATAACTTTAGACCAGTAGTAAGCTTGGTGTTAAGCGGATATACATAGTTTTCCTAACCTGTTTGGACGTTCCTGTTTACTAGTTCCGCTGCTTAGGTATAGTCGACCAAGAAACTCCTTTACCACCCTAAGGTTCAATTTCAGTTAGGTATAGTCGGGGTAAAAAAGGTTCGTCACTTTTCGATCTTAATTCGTTGACATAGAGTCGAAAAGTGACGAACCTTTTCTTACTCCGACTATACATAGCTTAAAATATCAAAAGCTATTTTCACTTACAAGTCAATGTGAAAATCAGCCTTGTTTTTATTCTGATTCAGTATGCTTAGTATAAGTTTTCCTTCACTTCAATACTTCTCGATCGCGTTTACGTAAAAAAATCAATTACTAGGGAAACATGGACAGCGCCTCCGCGCGCGCGCGTCCATGTTTCCTTAGAATTGAAATTTTTACGTAAACGCGATCGAGAAGTATTTTGGTGGAGTAAAACTTATACTAAGCGTACTGAACTTCATTAAAAATGGTTAAACGCTATCGAGGACACTCTATAGAGTTACTATGTTTACTCCACGGTGGAATAGAATAGTGTCAGCATTAAGCGTCATGGCTACGAACGAAGGTGGTAGCGATCCTATTGGATCTGTAACAAGGTATTACCACGCAAATCTAATTTATCACAACGTGTTTGCCGCTTCAATGAGTGGTAAATAGGAAATCCCTGCTATGCATCACGAGCCATCGCTTTCCTACGACAGGTGCGCTCGGTGCCTGTGACCTACGCAACCCCTTTTAACTGACATGACTTTTAACTTTGCGACCCGCTTTTGCTTTAAAGTGCCCGACTTTGTATACCTTCGTCAAAATAAACTTTACTGAAAATGCATATTATTGTGCCTTTGAATAGGGGTAATTTAGTTAATATTGAGATATTGTTAACGTATTGTTGATGATGATGCATTGTTCATCGATACGAGTTTGTCGGAGTTAGCTGGAGCTAATTAGCTTTCTTGTAGACAAACGAGGACAAAATTTGATTACAAACAAATAATATTATATTTCTCATAACGTTTACACATACCGGATTTAATTAAATATCTTACATACTTAGGCATAATACTGATCAAATGGGAACTTATTTTCCCCGTGCCACTCCGAAAAGTTACACTGTATCGGAAAATTTAAAGGTGCCCTTTAATAAAAAAGTATTTAATTACTTTCTGCTCGTTTAAGTGTTCTTTATAAATTCTAATCCCAGCCGATTAAAAAACAAAGACCTTGAAAGTGCAGTGGTTTAGCTGGTAGACTAAAAAACGATTAAAATGTCCCAGATTTAATGAAATTATGGAGAACAAAAGAGTCCCCAAGCGACGGAAATTTAATTAAGTTAAAATGTCAATCAGTATTCCACGCTGCGATGTGCCTGATTTTAATAAAACTTGCGGATAACCATTTTCATTGGCTGGTTAAGAGATTAATAATTTAATATACTCATTATAAAATAGGAACGTGTCGATCGATATTAGCTTAGAGCTACCCCTTGCTTTAAACTTCAAAGGAATGCGCAATCATGATTTTAAAATTGTTTTAAAAAAATTAATAGCAGTGGTAAACAGACATTTATAATGCTGAAAAGACATAGGTACCCTGTATAGAGAAAAAAACTAGGCAATTGAGGAATGCCTATTACGAGTATTTACCTTAAATTATAACAAATCTTTTCTTCGATGTCAGTTACATGCTCATACTCTCATCTCTAATCAAGCCATGTAGTCTAACGCTCACAATATTTTTCACCATCTCTTTCTGTTAAACGGTGTACAGAGAATAACGGTTGAAAAAGATAAAGAATACGATCTCCAGCACCCTTGCGTTAGACAATACGACCTCTACATTACCCATAATCACACTCTTCTCTTCTTAAATATCATTATGTCGAACTTTCCTTAATACAAATAATTCTACTGTGAAATTTATACTGGATTAGGTATTTATCGCGTTACCATTAGAACTTAGACAATTCTTTAACATATAACTAATTTATTGAATATTATTTAATGCAGTAATAGAAAACTGTAATTTTAGGCATGTCTGAGACGTATTAAGTTTTATGCGATAAGGTCGTTAAAGTTTTGAATCATTAAAGTCACGGCGTAAGAGAATTTCACTTCTGCGTATGGCCTTCAGTAAAAAACCAGAAGGTAACGACCTTCTCTTAAATTATAATTCCAGTAAAAACCTCGAACAAGTTCGCATCTTTTGTTCCTAATTTGACAATGGCAGTGTAACGGCAGTTTGGCAAAAAGCTGATATATTCTCAATCGCGTGATTATACTCCACAATTCAATCACGAGTTTCTCCTTGGAATGCCATCTTTTAGCTTTAGTTCTTTGGAAATTAAAATAAAGTGTACCTAGCCTATGATGGCTTTAGTTACACTGGAAGGATTTTTAAAACAAAAATTTTGTCTTGTGAAATTCTCTTCTAGAATTATTGTTAGTATAAGGGGCGTTGTATTTTGTTGGCATTATAATAATAATAATAATATTAGGGGACAATCTTACACAAATCGACCTAGTCCCAAATTAAGCAAAGCTTGTACTTTGGGTACAAGACGACGATAAACATACATATATAGATAAATATAAATACTTAAATACATAGAAAACATCCATAACTCAGGAACAAATATTCGTACTCGTCACACAAATAAATGCCCTTACCGGGATTCGAACCCAGAACCTCTTGCTTCGTAGGCAGGGTCACTACAAACTAGGCTAAAGCGGTCATTAAAAGTAAAAACCGGCCTATTGCGAGTCGGACTCGCGCACGGAGGGTTCCGTACCATAATCTATAAAAACGGCAAAAAAAATACGTTTTTTGTATGGGCGCCCCCCTTAAATATTTGTTTTATTTTAATTTTATTATTTATTTTTAAAGCGAATATATAATTAAATATTTTGTGAATATTTCAAGCGTCTACCTGTTGCCGCTATCAATATCGAGTAAAAACGAGCTTAAAAATCACGTTTACGTGTATGGAAGCCCCCCTAAATATTTATTTTATTCTATTTTGTAGTATTTGTTGTCATAGCGGCAGCCGAAATACATCATCTGTGAAAATTTTAATTATCTAGCTATCACGATTCATGAGACAAAGCCTGGTGACAGACGTTCGGACGGACCGACGGACGGACAGCGAAGTCTCAGTAATAGGGTCCCGTTTTTAACCTTTGGGTACGGAACCCTAAAAATCAAGCCTAAAATTCCAATTAATCGAAGTAGCTTAGCAGAACCTGAGCTTCTTTTAGCTCGGTTTTTGTAACAATCGGTCCAAGGTTATAAAGCCGAACAGAGGATCTCACCGAACATAAAGAAAGTTTTGTACCTGTGTGTCCACCTACGATGATTTAAAGGTTTTTTTTTTCATTCACTCTGGAACCACCGTCGTAATAAAATTTTAGTATTTCAAAGAGTAAATTTATACCAAATCTTTTGGAACATTTGTAATACGGTACTACTACTAATATTTACCTATAAGGTACATCGAAAATCTTCGACCGCACGGATGTCGAGTTAAATCGCTCGTAAGCACAAATCTAATAAAGACCTCCTTGCATTATGTATAAAGAAGAAGTACCTGGGCGACCGAGCTCTGCTCGGGCAGAAACTCGGTACCAAGCGTTTTCCCAGAGATAAGACCAAGCTAGATCAATTTTTCATCCCCGAAAGCCCCCAAATACCAAATTTCATCGAAATCGTTGGAACCGTTTCCGAGATCCTGATTATATACACCGGAGGGGTGGGGGGGGGGGGGGGTTGAGAGGGGGGTGGGGATGCGGGGGAGGGAGCGCGGGGGCATTAAAGGGGGGATGAAAATTTCATTGATTTTGCCGTAGGATGCACCGTTTTCAAGATATTTGACAAAAACACCGGAGGGGGTGGAGGGGTGAGTCACGTTAAACTATCGTCCGTAAACCGACTTTACAGACAACCGGCTTTTCCTGTTGTGTGCTCCCAATAGGGAACGTGCACATAGACGGTGCTGCCAACTGGTGCCATAAGGGTGCCATCAATTTGAATGTTTTACCTTGATAAGTTTGTTTTACTGTCCGCATAGTGTCTCTTCTGTCGCATTAGTGCTGCCGCCTATAGTTACTGCACGTTCCCTATAATACTTTTTCTAACAAAAAAGTAACTTTTTCTCACAAAAGAAGAAACTTGACGTTTTCTCATAAAAAATAAACTTAAACAAAAAACTAAAAATCTTGAAAAAAAACGTGGTATCGAACCGAGGTCGGCTGGATCCGCGACCACCCGATTTCTAATGTGCCATTATGATCTGCTCGAAGTCGGCGAAATTTAGCTTTATATTCTAATGCAAACAAAAATAGCTGGAAAACACGAGTATAAGCGATTTTCTGAAAATGAAACATAGCTAGATCAGTTTTTCATCCCCGAAAACCCCCACATACCAAATTTCATCGAAATCGTTGGAGCCGTTTCCGAGATCCTGATTATATATATATATATACATATATACAAGAATTGCTCGTTTAAAGGTATTAGAGATATCGAATAACAGGTGAACAAATTTTTTCTCGCTCACAAATATTTATGATAAGTAACTGATCCGCTGCTGCCACTGCCTAACGAAATGGCAGTCGCCAAAGTAGTTTTTACCAATGGCTGCTGAAGATTTTAGTGACGCAAACGACCTGGCTCAAAATTGCCTAAAAATGTTTTTGCGCTAACAAATGCTTGGCTGCTGTGGAAGCACACTGGTGTCACAATTTTGTATTGACAAAATTACTATTGTAACCACATCGAGTAGGTATCTAATTAGTTCTATACGAATTTTTTTACCACGGTTAAAGCCAGAGTAAAATATATGCAGTGTACGTGTTACGACTCGGTGTGTCCATTCTAAAGTCATAAAATAAATTGATTTCAGTGCTATAATTTCCAGCTAGTTCAAAATGTAAATTTTAAAACCAATCGGTATTCCCAATAGTCGCGCTCGCAATCCTGATCGAGAGGTCCCCGGTGTCCCGTTGGTACAATAGCACGCATATTTTAGTTTAGCATTGTTTGAAACGGACTATACACTATTGAAATATTGCATCTGCAATGTCAGGGCCCAAAAGGATCAGTTTACTTTAGGATTTTGCTAGAAATTCAATTGGTTGGATAGTTTAGTGGCACTATAGTCAAATTACAAAAGATTTGCAGAATGAATTGGGTTTTTTATTGAAAAATTATATACTAGTTGAAACTGAAGAGACGTAGACAAGTGTTCAAAGTCTACCCTTTTTTTAAATGAGGAAATTTTGCGTTTTCGAACTCAAAATCAAGAGCACTATTGATTTTGATGATTAAACAAAATGTCTCCAATTTTCCATACAATTTTTTGTGTCAGTTTTGGGCCAAGTCATATAAACTGTTTCAAAAAAAAAGTCACAAAAGTGAAATAACAAATATGGACACTTTTTTCCTTTCTGTAAATGAATAAAATCATTAAGTATCTTATATAGGAAAACCCCAAAATTTCCTCATTTAAAAAAGAAGTAAAGAATCCCCAGGTTTCCTATTACAAAAAGTTATATTTTATTTTTATGACACTCATAAATTGTCTTCCTACATTGTTAGCTATACGAGTCAGCACCGTTAACGATCATTAATTTCTGTATATTGTGTTGATTGCAAAGAAAAATTGGAAAAACTTCAATGTATCCACTTCATAACGACTCGATTAAAAGTTAAATTAAAAGTCTAATGCGATCGCCTTCAAGTAAAAAACCGGCCTAGAGCGTGTCGGACACGCCCAAGATAGGGTTCCGTAGCCATTACGAAAAAATCAAGTTATATTTTTCTAAGGATTTCGTATGTGTACGGAATCTTCAAAGTTAGGTATCGTCAATACTTTGAAAAAAGCTCGTATCTCAAAATCGTTAATCTGGCAAAGTTAACTTTATTACGCGCGTATCAGGGTTCAGTTTTGTTTACATGCTGATTTGAGATACGAGTTTTTCAAAGTAGTGACGGTATGTTTAATACCTTAGGCTAGGTACTATTACTCTTAAACTACAAATAATTCCCAAGCAATCTTAGCCGCTATAATTTTCCTTGTAAATTTAATATATTTACTACCATTTTGAATTTTTTTTTAATTTTCCCACCCAACTGTTTAGATTTTAGAGGGGGGGGGGGACGGTCGATTTTAATGAAAGTTTTCACTTTAAAGTTGAATATTTCGCAAAAAAATCACTGAATACAAAACCATGTAAGCAACCCCCCAATGGTTTTAAAAGACCTATCCAACGATACCCCACACTATAGGGATAGTCAAGAAAAAAAAAATCACCCCCCACTTTACGTCTATGGGAGGTACCCTAAAAAAAATTTTTTTAGTTTTTTTTATTTACCCATTTTGTCGGCTTGACTAATATATATATTCATGCAAAATTACAGTTTTCTAGTACTAACAGTCTCTGAGCTTAGCCGCGGACAGACAGACAGACAGACAGACAGACAGACGGACAGACATGGCGAAACTATAAGGGTTCCTAGTTGACTACGGAACCCTTAAAATGAACTGGATACGGTATAATAACTGGAGTATTTAAAAAAATCTTATTAGACTAACATGACCGATTTTCGGAATACAAGAAATTACGCTTACTTGTATCAGATTCTAATAAAATTTATAAGGATCCAATTTTGAGGCATCGCCATGATCGCTAATAGTTCGCGAATGTATCAACGAACATTTTTTTGTTTGTTTAAAAAAATACGATCGAATTTCTTTTCTTCTTGTTCATTTATTTATTCAACAGGTTAAAAAACAAAAACAAAGATAATAAAGCTTAAACTATAAATAGAAAATTTGGCCTAAATCGCCGTCAAAGGGCAAGGTGCCCAGAAGGCTGGCCGTATTTCCTCGCTGTATAGCGATACTTATTCGTTGTGCGAAATAGTGGCCAGCCCTCTGGTCGCCCGAGGCTTCTATTAGGCGCGTCGACAAATCTTTGTATAGCCGACGCTCACTTGGCCCCCATGGCCCCAAGGTTTCAACGCCAAACGCCGCAAACATGTAGCTGGTTCCTAGGGCGGCATATTTGCGGCGTTTGAGGCTTTCAGCCGAGGATGCCGCAGCGCCAGCGGTGCGTTGATGCTTGGAACATGGGACGGCGCCAGGGTATCAACACAAGTAGCATCCCAAACTAGCGGCCGACCCATGCTCCAAGGCACCAGCGACATTCCGTCAGGCCTCTTGCCGTCGTCCCTGGTCAACCCGCTGGGCTCGAGGACTGCCGGGCACTCTCACACTGACAAGGGTCCAACGGATGATATCATTAATACTGGCGTAGCGGGAGATCCTACCAGCGCTCCGGACACATGAGAGGCCATGGTGACCCAGTATGTCCACCATGGCGCCGCATTGCCAGCGATGTGACTGATTTGTTGATGCCCCCAAACTTAAGCTAGCTGCCAGGCGGAAGGTGGTGTTATCTATCTTTTCTTCTTAATCAAAAACTATGTGAACTTAGTCGAATAAATATAGTGTAAGTGTACATTGTAATGCACAAAAGTATATAAAATATGTAGAACATCGCCAGCCAGACATGTTTTGTAAAATATTAAGACATACCTAATAATGATAGGTGCGAAATATCTGTCATTTTTTTCTTGTGTACAAGAATAATCTTTTTGTTTCATGTTCTTGTTACTGTGATTTACTAATTAATAATAGGTATGAGAAGTAAAATTAAAAAGGAAGGCAACGTATCTACTTTTATGTTCTGGCAGTGCCATAAAGCGAAACGTACCTACCTATAGCGAGTAATGGAATATTAATTAATTTGTGTAGATATGCAAAATAAAACGGTGCTTTACGAAGCTTATTTGTGCAGCGACTTCACAAAGCGAGCTGAAAATTATGTGAATTTCAGATTTATCAATCGATACCATTTCAACTTATTTATTTTGCGTTCTTATTAACATGTGCATCGTAAATTATTTTCCTACAGTTTAAACACGTGCTTCAAGATAATATATTGCTCTACACTTTTTCCGATATGGTTTTTTTTTCATCGGAGAATTCAGGAAAACGGGATCTTTGGAAAAAATCTCGTTCTTAAATTTTCCGGTGACAGCAGAAAAAAGCTAAGCAAACAAGCAAAAATAACTTAGTTCATGTCATTAAGAGGAAACGATGGCTGAGTGACTTTTGAGAAATAGGTATTTTAATGAAATGTCGCCGTCTCGCCCGAACCCCTCCGTGTCTGTACAGCGAGAGCGGAACAACTGCAGCTCAGACCGTTAATAGGAGCGTAAAATTGATCAAAACAGCATTTCGTAGTCCCCTGTTTTCTTCTCGAAAACTGCACCAAAAAAATTTTTTTTTTAAAAAATAATTAGAGGACAGATTTAGCTATGCCCGTATGTTTTCCTTTTGTTGTTTATATGAGGGATTCTTTTCTGATGAGTGTCTGAAAATAACGTTGAAATTAGGCAATTATTTCAGTTTTTGAATGCTCATATTTCTTATGTTAATTGAAATATGGAAAAAAAAACGAAACATAGGGGCATAGCAGCTGTGATAGATACAGATTACACAGTAAAAAAATTTGGCTCAAAAGCCATTATCCAGGGAGGAAACAGGGGACTACGTTTGTATGGAAAAATGCTGCGCATCGTATCCTCTTAACTGTGGCCATCTCTAGCAATGACGGCTTCTATTTTGTAAGCGCTAGACGCTTAGACTATAATACCTATGTTATTTCCCTCTCCTGTGCATAAGCAGGCCTCATCCATGTCATGTAGGTACTTACGCGCGTTATTTGCCTACCGAGCGGACTGACGGCGTCAGAGCCGTCAGACCTCCTGCGGTCCAAATTCAGTGGGCTGTCGCAAGTGCTCGCCAACGCAGCACACGTCCGCAGATTTTGGTATTTTGTTAGTTCGTATTCACAGGAAAAAATGTGCCACCTAGTAATTTATGCGCAGTGGATGGATGTACGTCACGGAAGAGAAGAAATAAAAACTTGTCTCTTACAATTAAATTTAACAACCGCGTATTCAGACAAAGCAGGAAGTTTATTACAAATTACATAAAAATTGAGCATTTGTATTTTTTCTGAGAGGAGGCTTGTGAGCTGCAGTTGGATGTAAGTATATAGGCTGGGATGATGATGCTGATTTGTTATTTTTAAGACTTATTTCACTCTACTTAAAAATGTACCTATACGTAAACTAAATTAAACATGGTGAAATTTTTTTCATTATATAAATAATCTGTATACTTTATTTATTTTTTCAACCTGCCAGCCCTTGGTGTCACTGTTACTGTCAGCTGCGAAGCGATAATAACCTTACGCTCGCACAATTAGGTACATTTTACCATGCAACCATTCCTACCGAGGCGGAGTAGGCTATGGCATAATCGCGATGTGTATTCGCGATGTTGTACGGATTCATGTATCTGTTACGAAGTAACTATTTATTATGTAATCTCTGGCACAAGCTTTACATGTGAGAGTGAGATGAAATTCGGACGTGATGTTTAACGTTTAAACAGGCTTCTTAGCTGTGTTTAGTGGATAGCTAATTTGTATAATTATTCTTTAAGAGGATTGTGTAGACACATTATTATATAAATGAAGTTCGGCTTAGAAAAAGAATGAATCTATTAAAGTAAAGGAGGTAAAACTATCTCCTTAACTTTAATAAAAATTAATTCTTAGTTTAGTGTTTTCATGCAAAACTAATTCCGGCTATTGTCTGCTAATATTCGAGAAAACAAAACGTACAAGCCCAATATTTTTTTAGCAGACATTAGCACCCTGCCGCACAGGATAGGAACGAATGGCGGAAACTAGTATCGGAGGCAAGAACCACTTCGGGTCGCTGAGCCAGCTCAGTAAAAAAGTATGTAAGACAAAATTACTCAAAATTGGCCAATAAAAACAATATTCAGCTTGTACGAAAGGACTAGTGGTGCAGCTTGTGCCGGGATAACGAAGGAAGGCGGACTTACCTTTCTTCGCCACCGATTTCGCAGACTGGCTACGGGTATATGTGATGAACGGCGTCAGCTCTTATCTTGAACAGTTAATGCATATGAGAACGTGAACGAATTAGTGTTTATTGCAAAAATGTGACAACGAGCATTTAATTTATATAAAAGAATGAGTGACAGTAACGTGCCCAAGACCATGTGACATCAGATGGCCGGTGTTAGCGAGGCTTGCCCACCCCCTTGCAAATAGCAACACGGCGCAATCAGCTAGTTTTAGCTTTTAAATACTTCATTATCATTTAGAATTATGTGTACCTACAAAACTACTTGTACCTTATCAATAAGAGTATCCCTGCTAAATCTAGATACACTAAAAAATCTTCGCAATTAAACTTTATCTTTGGCACATCTTGCTTCTTTAGCTACTCGACGAGGGATAGATCGCGTGCAGGCGAAGATTTATAGCTCAATCCAGCAATCAGCGCAACGCTTAACTAGTCGATGATAAGGTGTCGGCGAATGATTGCCCCCGTCTGTTTGCCGACAACTTTGATAGTGGGCAAGAGTCCCTTGATGTACTGGGATTTGAATGAATTATTAACGCTCACTAGTATTTATTTAAGAACGAAACGTAAACAGTGTAGTTTGACAGCGGAAAAAACGTTACATATTTATACCGAAATTTCCAATATAATCACATTTTTAATTGACTAGATAAAATAAATAAATATCACGAGACGATTCACACCAATTGACCTAGTCCCAAACTAAGCAAGGCTTGTACTATGGGTACTAGACAACGAATAAACATACTTATATAGATAAATACATACTTACATACATATTAAACATCCAAGACTCGAGTACAAACATAAATATATAGATAAATATATACTTTGTTAATTATACAATTATTGATTAGAGCATGTTAATATTTTGAAAGAATTCGAAAAACTGACTTTGCTGCTCGAAATTTGAGCAAGGAAAAAGTGTAATTTTCCTCAGTTCCTGTGCCGATGTATGAAACCTTTTTAAATTATATCAAAATAACATTTTTGGTCTGAAAATACGTCGGAAAGGGTTCTCTAACATGTCTTATGGTTAATCTAGCGGAGCGTTACGTCAAAAGCAAAAACATAACCTTAACAAATCATACAGGTATTATTTCTTTACGATTTATGTTGGATTCCAGTGACCAGCACCTAAATAATGTAATGTAAGCCCGCAATTGTGAAATTTATCTAACGCTGAATAAATTATTTCAATTGATTAAATTTTGATGGTAACGATAATTAAATAGCAAACTATGTTTAATTTACCGCTTCAAATCATTTCATACAGTTCATTAAAATCCAACTGCTCTTTTCATATTTTTTACTTTATTAACCGTGTGCGATGATAACATTTGCGTGTACAAATATTTCTCGATACAATCCGTTTATCAACGATCAAAATATACTTAGATTAAATAAATAAAAGAAACAAAATACAATTTGCACTATCAAATACATACTGTATTATCAAAACAATCAAATAAAAAAATATTATCCTATCTTATCTTATCCTACTAACATTGTAAATGAGAATGTTTTTAAAGAACTTTGAATGTTTGTTAGTCAATCACGCTATGACTGCTTAACGGCTTTGGATGCAACTTGGCTTACCTACGGATTGACGAAAATCTGGAGACATAGGATACCTTAAAATTCCGCTAATACGTTTCCATGGGTATTTTAACTTTAAACAAGAATAGTGTAAGGTATGCCGCCGAGGGGAGGTGGCTATTGAGCGACTTGTGATCCATGGAAAGGTTGAGGGTATCAGGCCACGAGAAAGATCGCCTATGAGGTGGACTGACCAGATAAAAGCGGCAGTAAATGGCTCATCATCACTACATGAATGCACGACGAAGGCGGCTATCAAAGAGGAGTGACGGTGTGCTGTGAAGCTTGCCACCAACACCTAAAGTGATGACCACGACCACTCTGCCAAGAGTGATACCAGCAAACAAGAAAAGAGTAAGGTAAATGTACCAATGCTCGACACCTCAACGCCCAGTAGATGACACCCATCTGTCCACCTCTCTTACTATGGCATAAGATTGAAGGTGCCATGTATTGGGTCAGCACAGGGACGTTTACCTTACGATGTCTAGAAACGTTGAGGTAGTTATATACCTCGACTTTTAAGATGACATCTGATTTTGCCTGCAACCAATAGACGGCGTTGGCCGAGTAAACGTTGTGTTTTAAAAATGTAAGATACCGTCACCTTTTTTCAGGCCAAATCCTAACATTGTAAATACATATTTCTCGTGAAGTTATTTATAAAGCGGGCGAAGCCACGTGTTAGAGCTTGTAAATAATAAATATCATAGGAAAATTGACCAAGTCTCAAACTAAAGCAAAGCTTAAACTCAAGACAATTTTGAAACATGATGCAATAGTTAGATATTTATTGGTTACGAGACAGCCTATGCATAGTGTAGGGACCAATCTTATCCTGATTGGAAATTCGTTGCTCTTATAAATTACATGTAAAACCTACTGCTTTTCTATGAGATTTTAACTGTCCTTGTAATTTTTTAGAGAAATAAATTATTATTATTTAAGTAAATTGTGTGACGTTTGCATCGTAATTATTATTATGACGAGTTAATCTCAAAATAACCTCTGAAATATAATAGCATTACGCCATTACGGAACACGGCGAAAATAAAATGTCTTTGGAGAAACATTGCTACAAACAACAACACCCAATAATATTCGTTTGAAAACATTTGAGCCACCTTTACATCATTTGTGACGATACAAAGACAGTAATATTCCCGCTTCGGCATGAATTCAAAAGAAAAAAATAAATAGAACGCTCGATACTTCATTGTAGGAATTGAATGTTTTGAAATGTTCGCGTGTATCGTATTGCAGTGTGCGGATGTTTATATTCTGTGCATTCAATTTAGTTAAAATTCCGTTGATCAACGTTTATCTAGCGTTATTAAAAGTGATGACCTATATACCATACCTGTAGGCAAGGGGAAATATCGATTAAACTATACTTACTTAACTAAAATTGAGGAGATTCGACGCTCGCAAGCGAAGTAGATAAAGTGTTTTGCAGCCATTCTAGCTCAGAGTCTATTTAATCATTAAATTTGAGGTAAAAGGCAATTTGTGTGCATAGCGTCTTAGACATAGACATAGACATAACTTTATTCGACATCAAAAAAGGAAAATACACTGACTAATACAGGAGAAAAATAATAATAAAAAAGAAAACAATAATAATAATTAAAACAAAGAAAATATATATTGAGATGTCGAAAAGGAATTTGACTCAGCATTAAGCTGCAGTAGGTGCCTGCTGCAGCACTGATTTTCAGTCAAACCCTTCATGCAAACTTGTTGGACCGGAATCAGCACAAATAAGTTGGTATAAAAAGTAAGTAACAAAACAAACAAATAAATAAATAGATACATATTTCATACATATACATGATATACATATGTATAGATACATATTTTACTCATTTATATTATGCATTTCTCTTTTGGTAGGCATATCTAAAACTTGCAAATATATCAAAAAGCGGCAAATTATACATAGCGCATAATACTTTTATATGTGTTTATTTAAAATTAAAAATTTAAAATGAAGGTAGTCGCATCAGAGGTAAGATGACTTGGCCTTATCTAACTCTAAATACTTACCTAACATTTGTCTTTACATTGAATTAGCGTAAAAGGTAGCGACAAAAATGAGAACGAATTAAGAAAATATGTAATAAAGTTTCGCTTCTGAGATAATTATGTTTAGAGTAATATGTGTGTCTATCCACTATGCTCTACTGATGTACCTACTAATAGAACAAATCAAACTGTTTTTCTCCAATTTGCTCTACTAGTTTTAACAATAGAGCAAATAGGAAATTTTTCTCCATTTTGCTCTATTAGTTGGAAAGGTAGAGCTAATTGGACGTTATCCTCCAATTTGCTCTAACTGTTGAAGAAATAGAGCAAATTGGATATTTCCTTCAAAAAATAGAACCGCCTTCAAAAACACCCAAAAAGTATGAAATAAAAATTTAACTGACTATAATGAGCATGAAAATATCTTTCTACTAATCTGTTTGAAGTCGGGCCTGAGCACGAGCTAGCAGGAGTGGTAGAAGCCCAATAGAGAGTAGGTATGTATGTAGGTAAGTTAAATTACTGCTATAAAGCTTGAGGTCCCAGGTTCGATTCCCACGTCGGGGCAGATATTTTTAAAAAAATACGAATGTTTGTTCTCGGGTCTTGGGGTGTTTAATATGTATTTAAGTATGTATCTATCTATATAAGTATGTTTATCCGTCGCCTAGTATGGGTAACACAAGCTTTGCTTACTTTGAGACTAGGTCGATTGGTGTGAATTGTCCCGTCAGTACTAGGTCCACTCCTGCTGGCTCGAGCTGAGGTCCGACTTCAAACAGATTAGTAGAAAGATATTTTCATGCTCATTGCTCATTATAGTTGGTTAAATTTTTATTTCATATTTGTTTGGGTGTTTTTGAAGGCGGTTCTATTTTTTCATTTAAATTTTTTGCTCGTTTGCCTGCCTGTCATAATAAAAAAAATTAAAAAAAAAATTCATATGATTGGATTTATTAGATTCAACTAGTAGAGCAAATTGGAGGAAAATGACAAATAAAAATTTCCAATTTGTTCTACCTTTCGAACTAATAGAGCAAAATGGAGAAAAACGGTTCAATTTGCTCTATCGCAAAACCCACTAGAGCAAATTGGAGAAATGCAGTCCAATTGGCTCTACCTTTCCAACTAGTAGAGCGAATTGGAGGAAACTGTCCTATTTGCTCTATTGTTAAAACTAGTAGAGCAAATTGGAGAAAAACAGTTTGATTTGTTCTATTAGTAGGTACATCAGTAGAGCATAGTGGATACATAAGACATAAATATCTACATATACAGTTATCGAGTCAAATATATTTAAACACCAACCTTATGATTAGTGGCATAGAAGTATATATATTTTTTTTCTCAAACATGCTTTGAAATGTATGCGTTAATGCCACGAAATGAAGCCATGAAGTTTGTTGTTTATGGCTCCCTACATTACTTCTTGGCCTAGGCCATAAAAGTA